>CM071575.1:46645262-46728476 GCA_036426205.1 Ascaphus truei
TAGCTGCACTAGCATTACACTAACTACACTAGCAGGGTACTAGAATTACACTAGCTGCACTAGCATTGCACTAGCATTGCACTAACTGCACTAGAATTACACGAGGAGAAACTGTAATGAAAAAAACCTCACTTAGGTGGTAATGCAATATACTCCGGAGAAGCCGGTCGCTAATACCCCTGTTGACTCCAGAGTATATTAAATGATCCCTCTAGGGATTTATTGGGTGGAATTTGGAGCCTCCCTGTAAGGTTCATGCGGTTTAAATAATGCTTGTGCTGGATTCAGCATGTGGCCTTGTATTTGTCTGTTTTACACAACACACATCCTCTCAGGCTGTGCTAGACACGTGCGTGCAAACTTAGTGCTGTACCGTTCTTTACAGCATCCAAACAAAATGGCGCGCTGCTTGGAGATATCGCCCACACTTTAGTGACATGCATTGAGGGACTATATGTCCGAGTGGCTTACAATCTCACTATAGCTCTAGAGGTTTTTGTTCTGGCTTATTGGAAATGTATTTTCAGTCATGCTGTATTTTTACTCCTGCGATTCTCAGCATTAATACCGTGGGGAATGTTTAGGAAGGATACACAGATCCCTTCACCACTGATGATATCAGGTACAGAAAAGCCACAGACTACACGGGAATGCTGCCGGAAGTGAATCTTTATGGGTTTCAGGGACCCCTGACTTAAATGGTGTCACCCTGCATTATAAAGCAAACAGAAGTGTAGAGCAAAGCACTTCAGACCTCGCTTTGGAATGGTTTGTAAAGTCATTTTGCGCACAAAACAGAGAGAACATTTAATGAACCCCTTAAAAAAGAAATGCATGGAATGTGGAAGTTTATAAACGCAGTGGTAGTGGTATTCCAGGATTGGAAACAAGAAGCACTATCACACCTTGAACACTTAGCGTGTTATTCCATGCACCTGTACCTTGTGGCGAGTCTGGGCTGATTGGGGAGTGCTTCCCTTTGTGATACTTTGCTGTTGTGTTTCATACATATTTGTTTCTTTGCAGGTATCGATCCACCATGCTCCGAGGAAGAGACCTGGTGGCACTTTCTGCTTATTATCATTGCAGCAGTGTTTCTCTTTGTAGTTGTTATCATGTGCTACAAAGCAATAAAAAGGTAAGCCTGGGGTTTTAATGAACAGCTGTACTATTATACCAACTAACTACAACTGCGGTCTAACCCTAATATGCAAATGATCTCGTACTTCTCCTTTAATTTAATACGTTGTAAATGTCCTCGTGTTCTCCTAATGTGTAAGGAACAATTAGAAGACTATAGTATAGACTGGCTCCATCCTCTGACCTTATGCCCTATGTGTTATTCTGCAGTGGGTGTAATATAGGGCAAAAGAACGGTGACCTCTCTATCAGATAAAGGAATAAGGGAATAGCGTTAAACTTCCATTGCTGCAGGAATCAGATGCCACTTTCTGAGCCTCGGGCCCACGGCTCCAACAGGATAAAAATCATGTAACCAAATGAACGTAATCAGCGTGTTTTGTCTGTAAAGTAAATGGAAGAAATGTTTCAAATCCTTAATTATTGTATTAGTTATGTCATTGAAAACAGCCCTTAAATATTAACACAAGCATTGCAGATAGGTTTTTTAAACTTCTTTGCAAGTCCAGCACAAAGTCCGAATTTCCTCGCAGCCGGATCTTACCTTAGTTGGTTATTGCTGTTCTCCAAGTCACGGGTCACCTTTTTTGTCTATATCCCCGTAGCATAGTGAGCATGCTTTTGCCGCCATTGTGCATGCTGCCATTGTTACTTGTGTTACCCGGGTTACTCAGCTATAGCAGTCATGCCCACTCATTTCATGCCATATTGTGGTATATTTTTGCTGTTACAAGCTGATATGAGCTAAATGTACCTTTTTTAGCGTTAATACATAAGCCACTAGAAGAGTGTGGTGTGTGAATATTCTTAGGGGGTCATGTATTAACATTAAAAACTAAAAGAAGTCGGGTACGTTTGATTGCCTTTGGATACCAGTTCGCACCTTCGCTGTACTCTCTCTGGTCTCTGCATGCATATTTTTTTTTAACATACAAACTTTGACAAAATGAGGTATATTTTGAGGTCCTTCCCCAACAGATAAATTAAGAGGAAATGTAGAAAACAACATTTGCAATCAGTTTATCAGTAAATACAAAGAGAGGCTGCGCTGCCCAGCAGTACTGTTATCTGAAGATAGATAAATTGCCTGATTAACTGACAGGATATTATAAGGGGGCTACCTACGCAAACAAGGTCATTCCAATGCTAGAAGGGAGGTCTGTGCAGGGATCACAAACCATCCCAAAGACTAGCGTTATACTGTAGGTGCACACCTAAAGAAATTATAACATAACCTGTAATGAGTATATTAAAATGGCAAAGAAAATTGGGATTTTCCCCTGCACGGAGCTCCCTTCTAGTATTGCAGTTTGTCACTGAGTAGTTTCCCAGCTCCTGTGCTTGTGATAGAACCTGTAACTGTCACCTCCGGTAAAGAACCGGTGAAGGACACTTTATGCCTGTGGTGGAAAGAACTGGCATGCGTAGGGTGACCAGAACAGGCACCAGAACAGGTATGGGTAGGGTGACCAGAACAGGTATGAGTAGGGTGTCCAGAACAGGTATGGGTAGGGTGACCAGAACAGGTATGGGTAGGGTGTCCAGAACAGGTATGTGTAGGGTGACCAGAACAGGACAGACATTTATTTGTCGGGTGACCATAACAGGTTGGTTGGTGACCACAGGTTGGGTAGTGTGACCAAGACGGGCACAGTACTGTATGGGTAGGGTGGCCAACAGTAGTGTATAGGGTGCTCGGCCACCGAAACAGGTATTGGTAGGGTGACGAGAACAGGCACCATAACAGGTGGGATAGGTGGACCAGAACAGCGCCCAGAACAGGTATGGGTATGGTGACCAAACAGGTTAGGTAACGGTGTGACCAGAACAGGTATGGGTTCGGTGGACCAAACGGGTATGGGTAGGGTGTCCAGAACGGTATGTATAGGTTTCAGAGTATGTGTAGGGTGACACGCAGAACAGGCACCAGAACAGTATGGGTAGGGTGACCAGAACAGTCCCCCCCCAAAACAGCCAACGGTATTTGTAGGGTGACCAGAACGGCACCAAACAGTATGGGTAGGGTGACCAGAAACAGTATTGGGTAGGGTACCAGACGATAACAGGTTATGGGTAGGGTTGACTAGTAAACAGGGCACCAGAACAGTATGGTCGGGTGCCAGAAAGGCCGCAACAGGTATGGGTAGGTGACCAGATTTCCAAAGTAAAACCGGGACACATTACAAATGTTTCTAAAACAACTTACATCACTTAAAATTAATATTATAATGGTATTTGTTCTAACAGCGTCCCCAATTATACTGTATATTGATATGATTTCTCTCTCGTCCCTCTACCCATCCCCTCTCTCTCTTTTCTTTCCCCATCTCCCTTCTCTTCTCACTCTCGTCTTCCCGTCCACTCGCTCCATTTTCCTCTTCTCTCCTCTCCGCTTCTCTAATCCCCTTTTGTCCTCCCCAAACTCCCCCTTTTTATACCTCTCTACTTCCTCACCACTCTCTTCTCTCCCCTCCGCTTCTGCCATCCTCCTCATCTCTCACCTCTCCCCCCTATTCTTTCTCTACCCCTCCTCCCCTCTCTTCTCCTCTCATATCCTTCTCCCTCTCGTCTTTGCTCTCCCTGCTCTCTCTCTCTCCCATACACACTTATACACCACACACACACACACACACCACACACACACACCACACTTACCACAACCCTCCTCACACACTTACCCATACACACACACTTATCCACAAACTTACCCAACCCCCCTACCTCCCCCCCCCCCCCCCCACCACCCTTCCACACGACGTATACTCACACCCCCCTTACCTTACAGTGACATCCAGCACCTGCAGCCAGGCAGAGGTGGAGCTGCGTGAACCCGCCAGCACCACTGGCCCGAGGAGGTCATTGAGCTGCAGACCCGGCTCCTCCTCTTGCCGCCCTCCGCACAACCGGGACATAGCACTTGTGGGACCCTGGGAAGTTCCCTAAAAACTTGGGACCTGTCCCGTCTAAAACCAGCCGTGTGGTCGGCCTGCCATGTGTCTCATTGTAATCACAAGACCCGACTGTGACAGTTATCCGAATACGAAACAGTTTTTTATTAGGAGGGTCTTGTTTTCAGCTTTTAATAAACTGATAACCCATTGGGTAGGACCATTAGAGCCCCAAAATCGTATGCCGTACAATCCCCCCTCACCCTGATATTACAAAGTTCTCTGGTGCCGAAAGCAAATATAAATCTCACTGTCTTCATACAGGTCTGTAACCCTGCCCTTCCCATTATCTCTTACCATACAGCGCTTCCACTGCGCCAGATTCTGGGAATGACATCCAAATGAGTCAACCCAGTTGTGCACGTTTTGCTGTTCAATCCATTTTAATATGGACCCCCAATAAGTGTATATTATAGGGTTCGTGTTAAATGACAAAGAGCAAAACTTGATACTCATTGTGTGCTCATGTATGTAATAGTGTTTCTATAGCGCCATTAATGTACATAGCGCTTCACAGCAGTAATACATGTGGTAATCCAATAATACAGATATATAAATAACAGATCATGGGAATAAGTGCTTTAGACATTAGGAAGAGGAGTCCCTTGCCTCCGGAGCTTACAGTCTAATTGGTAGGTAGGGAGAACTACATAGTACAGTGGGGGAGTTCTGGTAAGTGCGTCGGCAGGGGCCAACTTTTTATTATCATGTGTTCGAATGTGCATGTCATTACCCCAGAATCCCAGGCTAGTATGGTCAGGTAAGCAGAGTTAACCATCAGGTGGTGCATCTGAAACACACAGCAGCCGTGCGTGTGTATAATTGATTTCACAGAGGTAAGTACGGCACAATGTCTAAATATGTGTGTGTGGTCTCTCTCAGCAAGTGGCCCAGCTCTGGGCACCAATCTGGTTGCATTCGTATAACTCACGTTTCTGTAGAAAGTGATGCCGTGTCTCGATCCTCAAATATTCAAAGTTGCACCGCCACCCTCCCGCAACTGCACCTCGCTTAAGCGGGTCACATGACCGGCGATGATTGTCATCCGAACGCACACACCACCCGCTTGCTGTCCGGCAATGAAGTGTAGAAACTCCTCCGCAGAGACAAGACCGGAGCACAGCTTGAAGCAGACAAGGTAACTGAGGTGGTGACTAAAAAAACTTTATTGGGCCATCAGCTTTACACTTTTGCCCATAAAGTTTTTTGTCACCACCTTTCGGTTAACCCTTGTCTGCTTCACAGCTGTGCTCCGTTCTTGTCTCCTGCTGGAGGAGTTTTCTACAGAATCCTAGGCTGCAGTGTAAGCATTGTATGCTAAGAGATAATGGGGAAGGGCAGGGTCCCAGACCTGTCGGATACACGTGAATGTGCGCACACGGGGGGTGTCTTATTTGCTGTATGCGATACGGTGGAGGTTTTTTTTAATGAGATTTTTACCCAACATAACGTATTGAATGTGTGGCGCCGGCAGGAACGTGCGCAGCACGCGGGGCGTGTTTCTGTCTGTGGCAATTCAGAGAAGTTCTGAACAAGTAAAAGTTTTTTTCTGCTGGATCTATTACCCACAAACTCACTATAATCTGACGCTGGGTTTTAAAGGGCGTAAATAGCTCCTATCGAATGTAAGTCCGCAGAGCTCAGAAAGCCCACTCGCCCGAGGCACAAATTGGGGCTGACACGTGGAGCTATAAAACCGCGGCTGTCTATCACCGCTCTGCTTCCCACTGGCACGCCCCACAATGCATAGCTCTATGCCAGGCATTGTGGGAAGTGATTTCGGGAAGCAGAGCGGTGATAGTCAGGCCCCAGAGGTAAACTGCTGCAGGTAAGTAACATTTTTGGAACCTTGATCTTCAGTATGGACAGATAACATTATTAGTTAAACTGCGATAGGGCCACTCTGGGAACTATCAAATGGGAACTCCCTTTGACTTCAATGGGAGATTTCAGTGCAATAGTGCCCCGATTGGCACTATTGCAGTTCCACAGTAACATATTGGATGAGGTTGAAAAAATACATATGTCCATCAAGTTCAACCTATGCTACATTTAGATGACAAATACTTGATCCTATATTTGTACTTACAGTTTATTGATCCGGAGGAAGGCAAACACAAAACCCATGAATGAGATATCATACGGGGGAAATAAATTCCTTCCTGAATCCCAATGAATTGGCAGTAATTAATAACACCCGATATCTTCAGAGTAACAGAGTAATATACATAGCAACGTTGGGTTATCCTGTGGTCACATAGTTCTCTATTATTATGTTTAGCAAACACATTTTGCAAATAGACTCAAATTTGTAAGAAACACATTGAAATACACCGTAGTCACCCCGGTACCCGCACGTCACGCGGTGCCCGCACGTCACGCGGTGCCCGCACGTCACGCAATGCCCGCACGTCACGCGGTGCCCGTGCCCACACGTCACGCGGTGCCCGCTCTTCACAGGTGCCCGCTCTTCACGCGGTGCCCGCACGTCACGCGGTGCCCGCACGTCATGCGGTGCCCGCTCTTCACAGCACGTCACGCGGTGCCCGCACGTCACGCGGTGCCCGCACGTCACGCGGTGCCCGCTCTTCACGCGGTGCCCGCACTCACATTACTGCTGATGGAATGAATTTGTTTGCCGCGTTCAGGTAAATGTCCTCGGGCCTCAGTGAATAAATCCCTGCATTGCGGTTTCATTGGTATAATAGCGGGGAAAGAGCTTTCAGGTCTTCACCGGGTTATTGTTCATGTGAACTGCTGGACTTGCTATTCTCGTGCACACGATGAAGAGACCTGTGAAGGTCTAACGCTTTGTACTGTACGCACTTGTGCAGCTATGAAGAACTCTCTTACCTGTCCATTAAAAGATATCAACGCATAAGCAATCTGCACTATACACAGGGCTGCCGGCAGGGGGGAGAGCGGGGACAGATATCCTGGGGCCTGGCGGCGGAGCAGGGTCCAGCTGGCCCATCCTGGAGGTTGTGCCCGTTCAACTGGAAGTCAGATGCAACTCCCATGATTGGCAGCCCCAGGCCGCTCCCTCTGCTAGACCCACGCTGCACAGGTGGGCTGCATAGTTACTGTGCACAGGTGGGCTGCGCTGCTCAGGCAGGCTGCATAGTAACGCTGCACAGGTGGGCTGCATATTAACGCTGCACAGGTGGGCTGCATAGGTGCGGTGCATAGGTTCGGTGCACTCGTGGGATGCCTCCCGTGGACTGCACAGGTGGAATTCCCGCTCTAATTGCCCGCACAGCCCCGCTCAAAAACCCAAGACCCTGATCCAGACTGTAGTCCACTGCTGGGCCCTGAGAGAGCTGTCGGCAGCCCTGCTCCTCCAATTCCCGTACAGCTGGGAGGGATTTACACTCCTTACATGTTATTTCTGCCTTTGTATTACGTGGCACAATGCAGATATAAAATATTTACATTTTTGTGGTTTACAACTAATTAATAGACCAGGAGAATGGGTTTATTATGTATAGAAACGAATGGATCATTCCGTGTAATACTAAGATGATGATTAAATGGGAAAATATATATTATTCACCTTTTTTGTACAACCTTAAAATGTCTCTGAGCTTCATTAGGCCGCGGTTACAGTAGAGACGCACGCGTGACGTCACGCACACCTGTACATGCCGAGAGCTGTGTCCTGCAGGGTTGAGTGATGGGGGTCATGGCGAGGGCATGCTGAAGGCGTGCTGGGGTGCATGCCCGTGACATCACGTGAGCGGTTTGCCCTCATTGGCTGAACCGCACTTGTGACCCGGCCGTCGCACGGCAAAGACAAACAAGTTTGTCTCGCCAAGCATCAGCCGCCTCGGCGCACACTATGGACACGCGCATTGGCCTCTATTGGTTTGGATTTGGTGCGAGCGACGTCGGATCTACAATGGATGCGGCTTTAGATATATTGCTTATGAATACTTTAATATTTGTTGTCAGTATTTTTTGTATATCGCTATAATCACCAGATGAGATTGAATTCATTATGATGGGTATATATTGTGAAGTGTGGGGGTGCTTTCTGAGAAGCTCGCCCTCCTCAGGAGAGAGAGGCGAAACGTACGTCGGTGTTGAGCTATTGTAATTGTTTTAATATGCTATAATAAATAATATTGTTTTTATTGACCTGCTTCTCCGCTTCCTGCCTGAGTTCCTGGCCTGGAATTTGGAGTTTCACATGAGCAGCACCCTCGTGGCATTTCATTTCAATATTCAAATTTTGCATACGTTCCAATGAGTGGCCCAGTTATGGTTCTGTCCATTGTTACTGGAAGTACAGATCACATTCCAAAAGACAGGTCTGATATTCATTTTAGCACCAATGAGAATAGTCAGATGTCGATTTTCTATTAACAGTTTTTACAAAGTAATCAGTTGTTCTGATAAATGCGCTCAGCCCTTTCATAGTTTGGCAACACTAAAGTGCATGGATGTATTGGGATCTTACATCTTATCTTTAGTACCTTCCACTCCACAAAGAGTGTAAGTGACTTAGGCTGGAACGGAACCCGCACGCTTCAAAACCCGTACCATAAATAATACCATAAATACTGTGCTACCATCCTTCTTCATCTTTTCAATATACTGTGAAGCAACCGTCCCCTTGCTCTGTCTAGAAGATTTAGGCACCATTCATTTGAATAGGATTTATATCTTCCCGGGCAAGGGGAAGAAGGCTACATTATATATGGAATAGAAGAAAACAAATCTAAAAATACCATTACAAGAAGTCCAGTTTCCCAGCGCTGCTGCAGCACGGAGATTTTGATAAACGACCCCCGGGAGTCGGCACTTTCTGCAATGGCACGGAAAGTGTTAACGTGAATGAAAAGTTAAACAATGATTCTTTATTTAGCTACAGTAACTCAGCTCCAGGAAACGGGCACTATCTTAGCTGATTAAATTACAATGACAATCTTCATATCTTTGCTCTGCTTGCATTCAACATGCAGCCAAAGTGGGGATTAGCAGGAAAATGGGGCTCATTTGCAGAGAACGGTACTTGTCTTTGTCAATGTGACTAACTTATTTATGGGATTTTCATCATTTTTCATGCTACGCAGTGAGTACCAAATACAAGAGGTTCGTGTAGTATTATGCATATAACTACTGTATGCTGAGGACATGTATGTATGTATGTCTTTATTTGTATAGCGCCATAAAATGTACATAGCGCTTCACAGTAGTAATACATGTCATATAAATAACAAATATAAATAACAGATCATGGGAATAAGTCCTTCAGACATACTGTAAAAGTAACATTAAGGAAGGAGTCCCTGCTCCGAGGAGCTTACAATCTAATATGCAGAATCGCCCGCAGAATACATCACTGTAGGTGTCATGAACTACTGAAAGCATAAACTAATAATATTATTAAGATATATTTATATTGGCAAAGTAAGCTTACAGTGCAGGTAAATGAGTTGAAAATATACCATGTGAAAGTGTGCTTGATTTCTCTGACGGGGACTGTGCAGCATGTTGGTCATGAGATAAGGTAACGTGCAGGTCTCCATCTTCTTTAAAGGTTGTTAATACAACATGAGTTTGAATTGTTGAACTGGTATTCTGCCCCTGGATTTCCAGCGTTAACCCCTTATTCCCGGCCAGCCTGACGTTCCCTTTAGCTGCAGCCCCAGGACAGTCTCTGCTGTTATAGAGCAGCTCCCCTGAGCTGCAGACATCACTTGTTTATAGTAACGGGATGTTGACTTTTTGTCTCTATAGAACATGGAACAATATTTAGAGTCGTTCAGCAGAAGTACAAAGCTCGGGAGAATAACGTACTCGAGATCTTGGCTAAGTTCAAGTGTCAAAAGTTTTTTAACCTCTTCATCACTGAAGGTCTTAATGATTCTCAGAAACAGACTAAGTATTGTAATTATGTATCTGTCTGCTCAGAGTATTTTTCTCTTTTTAGAAGAAATTCCGCCTACTTGCCATAGATCAGTATTTATAATGGTGGCATGTTGGAGTTACTTACTGAACTGCAATAGTGCTGATCGTGGCCCTATCGCATGGAAACTCCTATTGAAGTCAATGAGAGTTTCCATGCTATAGTGACACGAACGGCACTATTGCAGTTTATTGAATAACCCTCTTTAAGTTTGGCACAGCTGTAAAATAATATAATTCAAACAGGGTGGTGAAGGCAGAAAAATATCACAGATTCCAAAATGAAGCTCCCGCTGTTGAATGGGTGAGAATGCCATGTTCATATGCAACAGGTTTGAAGTATATATTATATACTGCATACTGGTCAACCCCCCAAGTTATCGGGAAGCCCTGATATTTTTAATGTATCATTTTTCAACTGTTTCCTGACAAATAATTCCTTTCCAATGCAGTTTAGAAAGATTTACTGAAATGTATTAAAGGCCCATTTTGGCACAGAAAGGGTTACTAATAGCAGCCATTGTTTAGAGCAGCGTTTTTCAACAGTAGTTCTTAAGAATCCTTGGGTTCCCCAGGCATCCATAAAATGCATCTGATCTCAGGCGCGCTATTAGAGAGGGTTGGGGTTCCTTACAATGCATCTGATCTCAGACGCGCTATTAGAGAGGGTCGGGGTTCCTTACAATGTATCTGATCTCAAACATGCTATTAGAGAGGGTTGGGGTTCCTTACAATGTATCTGATCTCAGACACACTATTAGAGAGAGTTGGGGTTCCATACAATGGATCTGATCCCAGACGCGCTATTAGAGAGGGTCGGGGTTCCTTACAATGCATCTGATCTCAGACGCGCTATTAGAGAGGGTCGGGGTTCCTTACAATGCTCTGATCTCAGACCGCTATTATAGAGTGGTTGGGGTTCCATACAATGGATCTGATCCCAGACGCGCTATTACGAGGGTTAGGCTGTGCGTCCAGGTTGCATACATGCCGTGCGGAGGGCGCGCTCTTTAGTTGCTTTGAGGGAAAGCGGGTGCTTTCCTTGGCCTTGGGTTAGCGCGCCACCGGGGGCTGTCAGAGGGGCGGGCCAGTGACGTCATGGAGCTGGTTTCTGCCCTCATGTGTCGCTGAGACGCTCACTTGCACCGGCGCCTTGGCGCTCCTTGAGCGCTTGAAATTAAAAATTGGGATAAGACCTACGCTTACCATTCCTTGCGGAATGCGTGCGTGAACCCCTGCAAAACGCTGTTGATCATTGGGCGGCCGCCTAAGCGTCGAGCCCATGCCCTGACGGCCTATGAGTTCCTTACAATGGCATCTGATCTCATACACACTAGTTAGAGAGTGGGCTCATAAGATGGAGGAGGATTGAGGGGTTGGGTTCCTTACATAAGATACTGATCTCAGACGCGCTATTAGGTTGTTACAAGAATCGTTCGACTCGCGCTTTAGAGGGTTGTTCCTACAATGCAATCTGTCTGCAGACCGCTATTAGAGAGGGTTGGGGTTCCGTACAATGCCTCTGATTCTCAGACACGCTATAGAGAGGGTTGGGGGTTCCTTCACAATGAGCTGCTCTCGACGCGCTATTAGAGAGGGTTGGGGTTCCTTACAATGCATCTGATCTCAGATGCGCTATTAGAGAGGGTTGGGGTTCCTTACAATGCATCTGATCTCAGACGCGCTATTAGAGAGGGTTGGGGTTCCTTACAATGCATCTGATCTCAGACGCGCTATTAGAGAGGGTTGGGGTTCCTTACAATGCATCTGATCTCAGACGCGCTATTAGAGAGGGTCGGGGTTCCACAGAATTTCACCATATAATTACAGAGTTACTTAACAAAAAAAAGGTTAACATGCACTGGGTTAGGGCAAACAGTACTATAAGATAAAACACATCTAATGCATCTTGGAAGTGCAGAGCTTACACCCGGTTTTGATCCATGTATCCACTCTACGCGCTAGCCTTGAAACCACTGGCAGATACGCAGTGACCAGCCTACACCTCACTACAGATAACTTCTTTGTTTTGTGTCTTTTTTATTCCTTTCAGTCAAATACAAATAAGCCTTTCCTACTCATTCACCAGCCTGCTTTTTTAACCCCTTCACTGCCCAGCGGCCCTGAAATGATTGCATAGAGAGACCGCTGCATGGAATGGATGTTTTTCTATCATTTCTGCGAGATAATTATGGTTTCTCTGCATGGGGACTTTGTAAGAGCTGCCTGATTATTGGAGCTTTATTAGGGCTGTGTGCTGGATACTATAACAGTATTCACTATATACTGTAGCAACGTGAGGCGGCACAGACACAATCAGTTCTCCTTGCAGGGAAAATGTGTTTTCCATTGTACTGTCCTTGTGATGTACCCTTTCCATCTCTGCACGTAGGTATAGAAATAAAGATATACGTAGATCTCAGCACCATTACGTACACTTAAGTCTCTGTAAAGAAAACATTCGTAGTGAGAATTTTTATTGGTCTTCGTGTTACAAAAACAGCAACAAAACCCCACACAATGGGAGCAATTCTGCATCCTCTTTCTGCAAATCTGGTGCGTTAGAAGCAGACACCCGCACATTTCTCAGTCGGATAGTTCCTTTGTAGGAAGACGTTTACCCCGCACATTGGGTATCGCTGCTGTGTTACTGCGCGGTTATATAGGGGAACGTGGGTATCGCTGCTTTGTTACTGCACGGTTATATAGGGGAATGCGACCGGCATTTCTTATTTATCTAAGTGAAAGGGAACACAAAGTCTTAGCAAATGTGCCACTGCAGTTTTAGCTCTTAACCTGTGAGGAAGACAATGTGTTGTAGGGCCCTGTGGCACTGAAGTGGTTAATGGGAGAGTCTTGCATCTCATTCCCGTTGCCCCTCTGGCGCTTAAGCTGTTAACACGTTGCCGACCTCTCCAGCGATTAAAGTGCCCTTGTATTTTTTCCAAAGTAGTAAAAATGAGAGTTTTTATCTGTTTTTCCCCCTTTTCTATTTATCACCAATCCAAGGAAACCACAGCGGAAAGAAGAGAACGGAACGAGCCGGACCGAATATGCAATGACCTCTGAAAACACCAAGCCGCTGGACGCCAACAACGCGGTCGTATAACCCCAGAGAGACCCTCCGAGGCACGGGAGGCGCTGAACGTTTATTTGAAAAACCACTCGCAAAAGGCGGTGGGGAGAAGGCGGTGGAAGGGGCCGCGCGGACTTCATTTGGAAACTAGGTCCCGCTCCACTTAGTCCAGGGGCGGCCAACTCCAGTCCTCAAGGGCCACCAACAGGTCAGATTTTAACGATATCCCTGCTTCAGCACAGGTGGCTCAGACAGAGACTGAGCATCCTTGTGGTGAAGGGATATCCTTAAAACCTGACCTGTTGGTGGCCCTTGAGGACTTGAATTAGCATCATACATACCGAGTCAGTGAATACCTCCAGTACATACATCATACAGAGTCATGAATACATATCATACATACAGAGTAATTAACATAATACTCTACAGAGTAATGAATACATACATACATACAGAGTAATGCATACATACATACATACAGAGTAATGAATACATACATACATACATACAGAGTAATGAATACATACATACGTACAGAGTAATGAATACATACATACATACAGAGTAATGAATACATACATACATACATACAGAGTAATGAAAATACTACGTACGAGACAACAGATAATGTATACCATACGTCCATACAAATTGCCCAACGTCAGTTGCGGACGGGGGGGGGGGGGGGGGGGGACGTTAAGCAAGCGGGGGGGGCTCTTCCGCGTTCTTTCTCCCCCCCCGTTACGCTTCCACCTTCTCTGTTTGAAAGCAGGTTACTATGTCCCTTCATATGACAGTTTTATTGAAGCAGTCCTTTGTGGGCAGTCACTCAGTGATGGGAGAACCTATATTCCCAGCAGGTGCCGCATGCAGTGATTGCGCCTTCTGAGGCCTCTTCTCCTAGTTACTCTGATTGGCCGTTTATCCGGTGCTGGACAATCAGCGAAAGCCCCGAGTCCTCACTCACTTTCTCCTCTTGGAGTAACCCAGGGGCGCCAACTCCCGTCTCACATTACTCTGTATGTATGTATGTATTCATTACTCTGTATGTATGTATACAGTACTCTGTATGTTGTCTGTGAGTGCTACTGTTTAAGTGTGAGTGCAGGAAATGTGGAATCAGTGCCATGTGGAGAAGGCAGATGTGAATTGGTCTAATATTCTCCTTTAACACATTCACTGCCAGAAAAGCCTGCTGTGCACTGTACAATGTCTTGTTGGATCCTCTGGTACTGATTGGGTTAATGATGCTTTAAAGAAATTGGTTTTAATCATATTTCCAATATTTGGTTAGGATTCAACACCTGTGCATATCATTTAAGGGGAAATAGGATGTACAGTATGTACAGTATTTGTTATTGTACAAATGATCAAACACGTACGTACCCAGCCATATCCCCAAAACAAAACATAATCAATAACATTTATTGATGATGTAACATATGCAAGCATCAGAAAAGAACATGTACATACTGTATACTTCCATTCTGCAGGTGCCCACACACCTTTTTATATTAATCCCACCAAATGATAAGAAGTAAATATGGCTGATACCGTCTTAAATGCAGCATATGTGCAAGCGGTTTGTGCGTTACTACCTGGAATGGAGAGGTGATTGCGAGCAGCAAGCCGGACTAGAGAAGCAGAATTCTCTCCATTTCTGGTTTGAATTTAGAATGAAATCCTTGTTAAAAATGTCAGCCTCACGTCGCACAAAGTGAACTAAGGATAATGATGTCTTGTAGGATACATTTGGTGATTGATGGGATTACAAACAATATCATAAAAATCAGTTTTACACTCTTTTCAGTTTGAAAGGGTGATATTGTTTTCAGGAATGGGACAGAAAATACTCCACATATTGCAAAGTTAATCAGATGTATGAACACTCCTAATTAGCGGACCAGTTGGCAAAAGGCCACTCCGGTATATAACACAAATTGGCCTTAGTAGCCACCCTAAAACTTACAAAAAAGATTGAAAATGACGTGATTTTTGTGGAAGGTTTTAATCGCCCAGTGTTCACTGACGAGACAGATTTGGTATCGGGTCGCTTTGCTTGTACATTGGGCTGGGGATATCATGCTGCTGATGAGTTGGTAGAGTCAGGATTCTCCCACTGACCAACATAACATTGTAACCAGTGGAACATTCTATTCTCTTCTAAACCATAACTCCCATTTTAGACCCAGATGCAATATGCTCTGACATTAAACTCATTGTATGCTAAAAAGGGGCCCAATTGGATGACAGATTTTAATTAGAGTTAGGCAAAAAATATTCTGAGGATTTTAATCCGACCCGGATTGGCGGATTCCTTTGTGTCGCGGATTTCTGCGGATCAGTGTCGAAAAGTGAAATCCGTCGGTTTTTTCTGTCACTGAAAATCTGACCGGGGGATTTTGAATTCCATATAGAAGTGCGGATTCCTAAAAATCCACTGGATCGTATCCAGCGCTGGATTAATCCGCTCGCATTTTGGTGAAAGGATCAGATTTTATCTAAAAAAAAATCCGGGAAAGGGATTTAGACCAGTTCTTTTATCCCTCTTATCCCTACTTCTAACGCTGCAACATCGTGCCGGATTCTGTGACTGTGCAGAGCGATGCAGAATACCTCTCAAATCCAGGGCCGGATTCACTAAACGGTGATAGTGGTTATAAAGCATTATCCCCAGTGTTAGTATTAGGTCATCAGGGGTGACCAACTCCAGTCTTCAAGACCCCCCAATAGGTCAGGTTTTCAGAATATCCCTGCTTCAGCACAGGTGATAGCCATTGACTGAGCCACTGATTGTCACCTGTGCGGAAGCAGGGATATCCTGAAAACCTGACTTGTTGGTGGCCCTTGAGAACTGCAATTGGCCGCCCCTGTACTAGGTACTAATTCTCTATTGGGTTTAATTTATTTATGAGTTATTCGCATCTGCAAATATGCTAATGTGAGGTTTTGAGAAAGGCGTTTCAGCCGACGCAGCGGAAGCTTTTCGCTAAACACCGTATACTAGTTTATAAACCTGTTAATACTAGTTAGCAGCCATTTGGGTGGTCTACCATGGATAACCCCTACTAGAGAGTACACCATGATCCAGATATTTACTGGGGCATCATTTTAAGAATTGCCACTGTAACGGTTAGACTCTGGCTGCCATTCCCTTTCCCAGAATCCTCTGTCTCATCATCACATTGGCTCTTCCTCCCAAGTGAAGGCGATGACATCATCAGAGGTTAAATCCCCTCTTCAGTGCCAGAGGTTCAGCAGAGCGCTACTGACACAATCACATGACCGCTCCACCCGCTGGTGGACACGGAGATGGTGGGGGCCACAACCATCGTGATCGGGCCAACTGCTGGCTTACCCCCTAGAAAATAAGCATTTCTGCATGACACACTCGATACGTCAATAGGGCCTCTGGGGGCAGGTACTGCACATGAATAGGACGCTAGAAAGATTAAAGCTTCATTACATTGAGTGGTGGAGAGAATTGCGCCTTGACGTTTTTTAAGAACAAGCAACATTGAGCATTGTCTCCAGTTTTCAGCATAAGATTGCTTTATTCACCACGAATTCTCTGCACGATCAACACGAAAACCTAGTGAATTATCTTATTTACGGAAACATTTCCAAAGTGTGTTGCATCTGTACTATGGACGGTAGCTTCCCAATCCTTCAATCAATACATTGCCGAGTAGTTCAGCTCTAAAGGTTTTAAATGCAAATTACACATAATATTTTCTTTCATGAGCATTGTGCAATATGTTTAATTTCTAAAATGCTTCAAATATTGAAGTGTGAAAAACAAATTCTTTCATCGTGCCCAGAAATCAGGGAGAATAAGGAGGTATTACAGAGTGCCAAAAAGCATAAGTTCTGCCCTGGAAGGACAGTACCCGGAGGAGAGTTAGAAGCCGTCACAATCAGACAGGTCACCCAGGAGCAGGCTCGCAAAATCACTGTCCCTTTCATACGGTGTAAATGACAGTTTCAGCTCCGCATAATGTGCTTGTGTGATGCCACTTAATATGGATTTATGAAATGGTGGGAGACTTGTGTTGGCTCGTGTTCATATCTCGCATGATGGGATGGGTGTTTTTGTATGTATGTATGTATGTATGTATGTGTGTGTGTATGTATGTATGTGTTTATGTATGTGTGTATGTATGTATGTGTATCTGCACCTGCCCCGTTCATTTTATCCCATTTGCTACTATTAAAGTGTCGTTTTTAAAGCGTCCATCAATGCGCATAAGCTCATTACCTGGGGGCACCCAATTACTCCCTACACAGAATGATATGGCTGTCTCTCTAACTAGTCTCTGTATCATACTTTCACGTTCCAATACTTCATACAGTCCAGAGAGTGCATGCCATTGGGTTTTCTCTGTCTCTGACACTCTGAGGATAGAGACACCTCTTCCTAGTAATATGGATTTAGTAACATAAGAGGGATCTAATAAAAACGTTACATTTTACATGGCATATTTATTTTATAGGATTTGGTGTGGTAACATTACTTTTTTTTTTTTTTAACAACACCCCTCAGTTTTCGTCCCAGGATTTCTTAAACTATGTTTGTATGGGCTTTGTGTTCTTGAATATTTATTTTTTGTTGCATATTAATCATCAGTTCTTTATATAAGGATGCTGCCTGTTCATACGATTTGTAAACCTGCAGGAATCACGGAATACAAAAAGAAATCTTTATTTTTAAGCCAACGTTTCATTTGGTAATCTGAGAATTTCTTTTCTCATTTTCCTGTGTATTATTTAGTAAAATCTGACCCAGATGCACAAAGCTCCATGAAGTCGCCCAATGTGGTGTTCGTACTAACGGTGTATCTGCAGCGGACAATAACGGATCGTTAAGTCATGTTCTGTCTCGTAAAGAGCAAGTGTTAACGATGACAGCCGTCAGTGATGATGAGATGCATATGATACGCGGGTATATAGCGGTATTTCTAGTTATGTTACTGAGATAGGGCTTTCACAGGCCTGGGTGGGAGTAAGACCACACTGCAGTATGACATAACTAGCATAGCATTATTTCCCTCTCCTCTCTCAACTTGAGTTAAAGACCTATTCAGGGTCTGGATGGGAGTAACACGAAGACATACTTACCGTCACGTTATTGTAAGGGAATGCAGCGTTATCCTACAATAACGTGACAGTAACCCTATGATAATGGTGGTTGGTTTTGCATATAATTCACTTTGGGGATACGCGTCACCCTCAGGGAACAGAACGTGCATTCATTTGTTAGGTAACGTGACGTTATCAGCTCAGATGTAACAGAACTTTGTTATGTATGAGTTGTTCTAGCTGTATTTTGTTATGAATCTAGAATGGATTTGCCATCATTCACTAAACCCTCCCCCACCCCCCAACAGGTACAAAAACTGGTTTCATTATTTTCTGAAAGAATCTCAAGACCTACTGATTTATAGCAGTTTGGTTTTAAGGATTGCTGCGGTGTCGGCAAGACTTCTGTTCTCCCGGAAACCTTTGTCTCGTCCTCACTTTTTATTGGTTCTCTCTTCCAACTGAGAGTAGTGAAATCAACATCACTTTAAGTAAAGCTTAATCTGCCATGTTCTAAACCAAACCCCAGGGATTTTCATGGGGAATTCCTCCTGTAACAGGACAGGACTGCAGGAATGTGGGGGGATGCTATTCTTTTTATGGGGTCAATTTGTCTTTTTACCCTTTCTCTGCTAATTGAGACGCTCTGGTAGAGGGATAGTTACGTGTATGTAGTAATTATGGCTTCATGACCTCCAGGAAGTGCTGCCTTGAGGGATGATGAATGTAAGAGAAATGACAACAGAGCCTCCTTTCCCATGAAATATTGTATATTACCAGACACAAGCTCACCACATCTAAGGTTGTACTGGGTTGATTTTATTTTTAAAGCTGTTGTTTTACAGCTTTTACAATGTTTCATCCCAATGTACAGTAATGGCACAACAGGACAGCAAGATATCACTGGCATACCGTTCCCTGCCGGTGTCTCACTAATAGACATTGTTTCACAAGCAAAACAATGAGTGTGAGTTCTCCCAGCCATGCCGTGTATGAAGGGGATCAGCAAAAAGGCCAAGACTGCTAGAAGCGGCCCACGCAATCTGAACATACAGCTTTAAGACATATATGAACATACGTATTTACTATACTCCCAGCAGATGTACAAATCAAACATAAGATTTCAACTATAAAGATTGTGTTATTGCTAATGCATGAATTTAAATATCCTGAGATCTGCCTTTTTGATGGTGTCACGTGTACAGGAAACATTGATTGCTGTTTATAGAAATGCTGTATCAGTGTCTAAATACATACAAACAAATATTCACTGTAATGTTGCAATGTCCAAGAACAACAAGCCATTCATGTATATTCAGTATTTCAGGGTACCAATACGTATTACATGTACCAAAAAAGTGAAACTTGCATATTGTGCAGTACTCTAAAAGACACTATAATATTTTTTATTTTCAATAAAAATGTACTTTAAAAATCCAGGTTGTCTGATTTGTGTAAATGCTGCATGCAGGTGTAACCGTTTGTAACATCAAAGCAAAAAGGAAAGTCTTATCTAACGCAATCCTGCTGGATTACCGGCTGCAAAGATGGGCGGGGTAAAAGCCCCCCAATATTACACACTACTCACCATCACTAAAAATAATAATAACTTTATTCCACATAAGCTTCACAAATACAGTATAGCGCACGTAGGAAGTTTATAGGCACAAAGAGGTTAACATTATTTGAATTAACATGATATCTAGCTAGGCAACATTGAAATATACTTTACATATAACTTTACGTATAACTACAGACGTAGTTATTTTCCAAAATCACAAGAAATAAGTGGTTCTGGATGAACCCACAAGCGTGTGTATGGAAATCAACTACCCTAACCTGTACTGTACAGGCAGTCCTCGGTTATCCGACACAATGCGTTACTCAAAATGGCGTTGTAAAGCGAAACGTTGTAAAGCGAAACACGTTTTCCCATAGGAACACTGTTTAAATGAAAGGTTCCGTTCATGAAGGCATTTTTAACACTAAAATACACCAAATATTTTATGCAGGCAATAAGATATACAGCACACACATAAATTATATAGTGTAATAAGTTATTATCCCTATAAATAAACACTAAATAAGATATATATAGTATCAATATATTATAGTATCATATATATATTAACGCTCTTACGGACGCTTCAACGTTGTTTATGTGAATGTGTATATATATATACACACATAAACAACGTTGCAAAGCGTCTTAAGAGCGTTGGTTAAGCCATTTTGGCGTTGTAAAAATGAACATAGGTATGCATTGCATAGCGTTGGATAAGCCATTCGTTGTAAAGCGAAGCGTTGTAAAACGAGGACTGCCTGTATATAGGGAGGACTGCCTGTACAGTACAATACAGCTCCCACCCAAAGCTATCTCCATTCATTTCATCATACATGACACCATATCTAAAATATATGCACGCAACATAAAATATTTAATTTGATAATCAACTATTTGACTCCTTATCATCTTCAATGAATTGGAGCTAAAGCAATTGCTTATTTTATTTAGCTTTTAAGTGTTTACCAACATGACCAATGAAGAGGAAAGTGGCTCTACTGTGACGGGGATACGAGGATTACAGCGTCTGAACCTTCTTTGATCTGTAATCTGAGTATAATTCAATTAGACATTTCAAGCAATTTATACATTCATGTATTGTCCAGCACCGAGGCATGAGCTGTTCAACAGCAAACTAGACCTGACAGCTTTAACAGGCCAAGTAAAAGTTGTAATGTGAAAGAAAATCCTTATTTCATCAATGCCTCATGGACAAACACGTAAACAGTTGTATTTATCCTAAAGTCCTCAAAAGCAGCTTCACCCCTCTTTCTATAGTATTGTGTTTCATTAGGATCTAGCCAGGGCTGCTCAACACCAGGCCTCAAGGGCCACCAACAGGTCAGGTTTTAACTTGAAATGATTTCAAACAAAATGTTAAAACTATTAAGATGGATGGGAGGAGGAATTGGGTCATACGTTAGAGGAAGGGGATTGGATGGACATATGCCTAGCAGCATGTACGAGCTCAATATGTGCCGTCGTCAAGGAAAATGCGGACAAACTATTGTTTTGTTGGTACTTTACACCGGGACGACTTCATGTCATTAATAAGTCACACTCGGCGGCCTGCTTCAGGCTGCGCTTATAGTGCCGGTGACGCGACAAATTTGATTTTTCAGAGGCTGTCGCCACATGTGACAGCCTCTGAACCAATCAAAGACCTGGTCGCCCGCGACGTCGGCAGAAAGCGAATTACAACTTTCGCTGACGGCGACGGGTGACGTTATCCGTCGCCGTCGCGTGCTCTATAAGTGCGCCTTAGAGGGTGTGGGCAAAATGGCTCCTTATCCTATATCTGGTGGTCTTGCCCCATAATAATCCTACTCTAGAACCAAATATTCAACCTTATCAAAGTCATCCTGAGAACATCGCTCGTACCAGAACCCTGGGCTCTCTTGGGTAGTCCAGTCCCTCATCTCACTAGCCCCAAGGCCAAGCTCCTCACCCATATATTAACGGCAGCTAGATGTTGTGTGGCGACTTCTTGGCAAAAACCCAACGCCCCTGATCTGAACAGGGTCAAACATAGAATTTGGCACGTTTTGTCCATGGAAAGAATCACGGCTTTTTTTA
This sequence comes from Ascaphus truei, assembly GCA_036426205.1. Taxonomy (NCBI): domain Eukaryota; kingdom Metazoa; phylum Chordata; class Amphibia; order Anura; family Ascaphidae; genus Ascaphus; species Ascaphus truei. Next base: position 46,667,056 of record CM071575.1, read on the forward strand.
AAGAGCAATGTTCCCTGTTCACCAAGGTCTGGGGTCTATGGTTTGATCTTGAGGGCCGAGGCAGTGGCAGTATAGCGTAGACACTCCTGTAGGGGACTCCTGTAGGGGACTCTCTGGTGGTCTGTGGATCGGTACAGACTCTCTCCCCTGGTGAGGGCTGACAGGCCCCCTCATCCCCTTCCTCTCCCCTGTATATCTCTCCCCCACCCCATTTACTATTAGTATGTCTCTTACTAGGTATGTAGCAATATGATCTTATCTGGGATATTGCCGCCCCCTCATCTGAATGTATGTTCCCCTCCCCCATTTTTTTCTGTGCCCCATGATAAATAAAAAGTTATTTAAAAAAAACTGTTAAGATGGATTATTATGTTAACTAAAGTTAATTAAAGTTTATAAAAAAAGGAAAATAAAATCACAGATGAAAAGGGAACGGCCGTGTACATGAGGCGTGTACGTGTGGCGTGTACATGCCATGAGACACATAAAAATGTAACCAGTGTATACAAGGTCCAACCACTAATGCTGATTATTAAGATATGGAAATGTGATCTCTTAAAATGTATAAACTCGTTAAAAAAAAAGCATATTGTACAATAAAGATTTATGTGAAATTTTCCAATAAAAAAATAAATACATAAAAACGAAGAGATCTGTGAGGCGTTAACATGCTCTGTATTTTATATTTAGTCTATGAATAACGTTCATGTTGGTCTAATGCAAGGTTTTCCAATGTACAACACTTATTTGGGAGTAACAATGATATTGTAGCATTAAATCACTTTATATACAGTATCTGTAAATTCAACTTTGATGTGTAACCAAACCAATGGCAGAGTAAGGGGGTGCTATGGATTCTGGTTCATGATGTGTCCTTGCCTCGCAGTGACTGACCGCAGCTGAGCAGTGAAATGATGCCCCCCAGAGCCCATAAGGGCAGCACCATGAGACCCACCAAGGAAAATGTATTATGTAAAAAGACAACAACACAGGGGCACAGGGACTTGCTATGGCAATCCGGCATCACCGGGAATCATACCAAAGCAAGCACATGTTCTATTCACTGTGTGTATTTTCCTCTAGCGCAGGGGCGGCTAACTCCAGTCCTCAAAGGCCATCAACAGGTCAGGTTTTCAGGATATCCCTGCTTCAGCACAGGTCATTGTCTGAGCCACTGATTAAGCCACCCGTGCTTTAAGTCATACAAGCCTAAAAGCCACTGTATTGATCAGGAAGCTAGTGCATGGTTTATTGCCATTAATTGAAAGTCTGAAAAAAATATTTAAGTCTGAACTATCAAAGAAGTTTACAGTGATAATCTTTCAGTGTCGTCACGTGCTCAGCGACCTCTATGAACACATTATTACCTCAGTGGAAGCTTAGAACGAGAGTTGATTAATAATATTATGTGTAAAAGGAAATATTATTTTCCCTGAAACAGATCAGAGGTTGTTTCAATGTTCTTCATTGTTTGCATAGTTCCACAATGTCATGTGCTGTGGGATCCACCAGCCGATTAGGAGGCAAAGTACTGTACTTACCCCTGGGGGGAACAGTGGCACAATGGGGTTATGTATCAAATTCTCCTAGTGGCAAAACTAAGGCAAAAAAATCCCATTGAAAACAATCTCTACAAACAGATGAAAAGAGCCGTAGCAGGTTCCAAGACGCCACTGTATCAGCACTTATGTAATCATCGTTATCGACTGGATCTTTCTGCGGCCAAAATTCACTTACATTCTAATTCTGGATTAGTAAATAATGTCCTTTACATCCTAGCCGTGTTTTCACTTGCTTGCTAATGATAAATTACATGGGAGTAATGAAATTATTGATAAGTAGGAGAATTTGTTTAATTTATGATGACAAAATGGTTTGTTTGTGTATAATAGCGGAGAGAAGTACACACACACACCCAGGATAACCTACCCACTGAAGTATCAGAAGTCAGTGAAAATGCTTGGAATTGAACTACTTTTTATCAAACCTGATTGGATCCTTTTCCATGTGCAGTTCTCTGCCCTGTTTGCCTTTGTTGTGGGAATGTAAGGAAAGGGCCACGTTATTATTCGCCCAAAGATACCACGTGCGAGATGGAAACCTGGTCATCAACGGGAATCCAGTGTATTGAAAATAAGAGAAATCTTAGAATAAAATGGACATGTGTGTATAGATAATAACAAATATGAATGTATATGGTAAACCATATGGTAAAAGATGAGTCATAGTGACTCACAAGAGGGAATATCGGCTGATCTGGTGACTGTGGCATTTTCCCATTTATTGGCCACATGTCATAGTCTGGTTATTATAGTTTACAGGGCTGCCAGCAGGGAAGAAGGATCGGGACAACTGTCCCGGACCAAGCGGCAGCGTGAGTCCCACCCTACCGGTCCCAACCCAGAAGTTAGGTCCCACCCTACCGGGCCCAACCCAGAAGTTGAGAGAGATGAGAGAAGAGTTGAGAGAAGATTGAGAGAATGAGAGATTGGGCAGCATACAAACGTTAGTTACAATATAGATGAGGTTGAAAAAAGAACGTATGTCCATAAGTTCACTATGGCTAATATTTAGACAACATACTTTATCCTATATTACTTACTTATTGATCCATCGAGAAGGCAAACAAAAAACCCAGTCTGTTCAATCCCAAGATATCTACATAAGGGAAAAATAATTCCTTCCGACTCCAAAATTAGCACTACGAATTACTCATGGATTCAACAATCTTTCCCAGTATGGTCTTATGTGGTATATCACTGTCAGTACCTTCCTGTTCTACAACAGATGTCCAACCTTTTTTTACAAATCTAATTGTATCTGCCATCACACAGTCTCCCATGGGTTAATAATCCACACTGTAACTGTCCTCACTGTTAAGAAACACATTTCCTTTGTTGCTGAGAAATCTCCTTTCCTCTCAACATTATGATTGGACCCGAGTCCTTGTAATCCCGTGGGATAAATAGTGTTATTTTGAAAGCTCTTGATTTGTCCCGAATATATTTTATATAGTTATCATATCCCCCTCTTAGCCGCTCTTTCTAATGTAAACTGAATTTGAATTTGGCTATCTCCTATAATAGATCAGGGGAGCGTCAAACTGGGGGGCGCAAGTTTTTCAGGTGTGACGCGGCTGGTGGCCCCGCGCCTTATCTCCCCAAGGCATATTTAAATGAATGCCGGGGGATCGCCGTATTCTTTTTTGGGAAAAAATGGGCACTCTGCAAACTTCACTTACTTTGTCTTCGGTGACGCGTCGCCATGGAAAAGATACTGCGTCAAAGAGGCAGCGGGTATGTGACGCCATGGTCACCATAGCAACGTGAGATCACTGGACCACAGCGGCGTATTTGATGCGAGAGCGGAGACATAGATTAGGGAGGGGGGGTAGCGGAGCAGAGAGGTGTAAAGAGGCAGGGGGCGACAGAGCGGGAAAGATTGACACCCTGAGTTACTTAGTCCATCCCCTTTATTTCGTTTTGTGCTGCTTACTCTAGCACTCTCTTGTTCATAATGTCTTTTTCTAAGGAGTGGTGCCCAAAAAAATTGTACTCCATGTGTTCAAGGAGATCGCATTCTCCTTGTACTGCATGATAAAGTCTCAAACCATGTTTATAGTTAATTATCACAGACTGACATTGAAGTACTTAACAATAGGCAAGCAGCGGGAGACTAGTTTTGTAGGTTCTCATCTTCCGTCTTAACCATTATATATATGGATTCAGTTTTTACACTGAGAAAACAACCCCAAACTGATCAGTTATTAACTACTGATTTAAAATAGATATAACTAGAAATGAGCTATAATAATTATTAATCTTATAAAGGCGGTTACCTCATGTAGCACGCTGCCGCAGGTAGGGGACAAAATCGCAATACGAAAGAAAAGTCCACGATAAACACGAAAGTCAAATAGTCTCAAATTGTCTTAATTGTTTAACAACTGATAAATACAGATTATTATTATTTAGTACTGAATGGAAAAACAAAACAAAAGCACTGATTTGTACAAACAAATAGTAATAAACCCTGAAAACGTGCAATCTTTCATGCACCCTGGTTCTCCCTTCTACCTCACATGGGGAGAAGGATACAAGTCCCCAGGTTACTCCAATTCTGTACAGGAACAACCCACAAACAATAGAAAAAGTTCTCATCTGAGGATTCACCTTGTGTCTCCCGTAGGCGAGGTTGACATTATTTGAGGATTGCTATTGATTGCCAATATTAATGGAATTATGGCCAGGGGGATTTAGCTACTGCTGATTTCCCTGGGGGATCCTGCACAACTAATGTGTTTTTTCCAATGGAGGTTTCATAATAATTCATATTACAAGCTTACCCTAGAGAGAGTCCTATCACAATTGTGATCCAACTTGACATCTCGACAAATGCCAAAATGTTCTCTTTACTGTGTCAGGCCAGTGTCACATTGCTTTGTATTTGCTGGTTCTCTGGCATTAAAGGAGGTTCAAGAAAACCGTTTCCTATCTCCATCTTTCTAATCCTCCATGTATATGAGACCTGTGAGTTAGTACTGTATATAACCTGATGATATCCTCATTCTTTCACCCAAGGACACAAAGCACGAAGGGGGTCTTCCTACGCTAGCGTGTCATGCCATTGGCCCGTGGGACAACTTTACAATACACCTTTATCCTTGTCTCCAATGAAAAACAAGAGCTGTGCTGCCATGTTGTTAATTAATAAACACACCATCACCAAGCAAGCTCAAGAACCCCCCCCCCCAAAAAACAAAACCCCAGCATCAATATAGAGCAATTATTTTGTCACTAGGTTTTTGTCACTATTGATTGTAGCACGGGCACGCTATCGCATGCTGTTATCTGTTAACCTGCTCTCTTCGTTCTCTGCACACCAGTTGTCTACATAATTGAGGTCCAGTAAATCGAAAGAATGTTTAACCTTTGGAACCTTCTGTTGCTCGCACCCTTATTAGAGAGTTGAAGACTACCCCACTGGGTCTAAAAGTTTTTCGAATAATTAGGGTCACCTTAGCAGAGCAAAGTGGTTCTTTTTTCTGTCAATTGGTAAACTCGCATTAATAGGAAAATGGGCGTCTGATTAAGAATCTAGAGACAATATTCTAATGGTACAAACCGCTGTTCCAGTAATGAAGCCATATACTTCGTCCCCTCTCCACTTCGGGACTTCTTGGGCTTCAAAGTGAAATCACGTGTAATATTATTTCAATATGAATACTCGGGAAGCAGTCAATCCAGTATTAGCAAGATTGAAGATCGCTCTGTTTCCAGTAGAGCTCTAAATATGCCTTCCATTTCCCTGTCTCTAAACACATATCCACACTAAATGCACTATCATCTTACTCCTACAGCTATTATCTTTGAAGTGTTGATCAGATTTTTGTGGTTAAATAATCAGCATCATCTCATTGCGCAGGTCAAGTGTGTGTGTACTGAACTCATTTCAATTCAGCCTTACATTTTTTTAATTAATTTAGCTCTTCTCAGGCATGGTTGAATTAATTTCATTGGATAAGACAGCCCTCTGGAGCATATCCTGTGGCAGGAAAGGGAATTTGATCTCGTGAGAACACTCAGCTTAGATGAAGTAGATGATGACGGGGGGATGCCAACAGTGGGTGAGGAATGTACTTACCTAGAGGTAAAAAATATGTGGTGAGTAGTTAAGCTAATCAAATATAAAGTGCCCCCAAGCAGTGAGGTTCATGTGTAATGTAGCCTAATGCATCATCTTGTTAAACATGTGAAACGGACATTTAACTCGACAACTGCATTGTTTGGGCAAACTTCTGTAAATCTGCGGTCAATCACAGTGTGCCTGCCAGGGAAATGTGGGATGACATGCTCCTCTTAATTCAAGTATACTGCAAAATGTGGTGCCAGTATGCAGGGACGTGGGGCAGCTCACTGGAAATGTCTGGCTGCATCAATTGCTCAGTTTCTCAGCCTTTCTTTGAGACTGGGAGTTGAGGACAATTGCTCCCCATATCCGTAAAATATATATCACAAGTCATTGTAGATGTCATACTCTTGTCCGTGTGATGTTTTTGGGGATGAATGATTATGATGTTCAATTGTGGTTGGCTGTTTTAAATTGGCTTGAAAATCATTTTGATAATGTGATAATAGAAACTTTAAACATTTTACATTACACAATAGGTGCCTTCAACTAAATTTGTTTATGTTGATAATAATGAAAAATAAGGACATTTACTTAGATTGGTTTTTAATGGTTTATTGATTGCATTTACAACGAGGTGTTGCAAAAAATAGATCAAAGAAAATACTTGAGGCTGAAACAATAGAAGGGACAGAATCACATCTCCCTGTTATGTATCCTCTTCAGGAGGTCTACTAATTTCGTAAAGGGTTTATTGCTTTAGGGGTCCTATATACTCGTGGTTACGACTCACCTCACCCATCCCCATCATGTGATGTTAATGATGTCCATTTGTAAGGTATTTTAGCCATCCGCTCTGGTTCTGGTTGAAGGAGGTTTTTGAACGGGTCCATACTAGTGAGTCCTGCTCACATATTGGATTTCTGCGTATAGCTAAGTATGTATTAAGAATGTCCTGTCAGTCTTTATTGTATTTCCAGGGTTAGTAATGCGCCTTTTCTAAGCCAAGCGCCTGTTAAAGGAAACAGGAAGCCTAAGTTTGTGTGGGAGAGAGAGATGCAAGTGTGCCCTGGTCTCAAAAGGGGTACCCAAACCGCCGCTGTGACCACACTGTCCCTAAATAGGGATTCCATACGCAGCCTGACCGCCACTGTCGCTTACTAGGTTTTCCCATACGCACGTGACCGTCACTGTCATTTATAGAGGTAACCCAAGCCGCCGCTAGACCGTCACTGTCCTAATAGGGTTTCCCATACTGCAGCGCTGACCGTCACTGTCCTTATAGGGTTTGTCCCATAACGCAAAGCCTCACAGCCACTGTCTACATGGTTTCTATACCGACAAGTCACATGACCGCCACTAGTCCTTATGGGTTCCGAATTCACCAAAGCCTGATCCAACCACCTTCATTATAGTGGTTTCCCATACCGCAGTCCTGACTGCCACTGTCCTCGATAGTCGGTTATTCCCATACCGCAGCATCGACCCCCACTGTCCTGTAATAAGGGTTTCCCATACCGCAGCCCTGACCGCCACTGTCTCTGTAAGGGTTTTCCCTTACTTCAAGCCTGAACGCCAACTGTCTTATAGGGTTTCCCTACCGCAGCCTGACCGCCACTGTCCTCATAGGGTTTCCCATACTGCAGCCTGACCTGTCCCTGTCCTCATAGGCGTTTCCCACTCTGCAGCCTGACCGTCCACTGTCCTCATAGGATTTCCCATACCGGCGACGCCATGGCATAGTTCCTCTGCCCTGACCCCACTGTCCTTATAGGGTTTTTCCATACTGCCAGCCTGACGCCACTTCCTGTAGGGTTTCCCATACCGCAGCCTGACCCGCTCACTGTCTATAGCGTTTCACAATTCTGCGCAGCCTCTGACCGTACACTCATGCGATCCCTCTGATACGAAGCACGTTAAATGGGCCCATACCGCAGGCCTGACGGCCACTGTCCTTTATAGGGTCCATACTGCCATAGCCGAACCGGTCACTGTCCTCATAGCGGTAATCCTATGACGTTCTATTATTCGGTGCTTGAGCGTATCCAGCTGCAGTGGGTCTCCAGGGTGCTCCCAAGAGATCAGTCCCCCATAAAGTCACACGTCTTCTTTCCCCTGCCGCAGAGACTGTGACACTCGACTGAGCATGATGAAGTAAGGTGGTCTTTAATCCCTTTATTCAGCAGTCACCTGCAGATCTTCGTTACAGCGGCGCATAGGGTCATCAGATGATCCGCCGGCCTCTGGCTGGATGGTGCATTGCTCTCATGATCTGGAGCATCAGCTCTTTAGACCGCACCAGCCGAGGCCTTGGCTGTCTCTTCCTCCTCTCCCACGGACCGAGGACAAGCCTCGACCATCCCACTCCTTCCAATTTTGGCAACTCGCATCTCTGAGGCTATACCAGACCATGAGTAACACCACCACTTCTGACTACTCATAGAGCGAGACATGCGAGGGGAGGGTGGGTTATACAAAGCCCACAGAATTGCCTGTAAAGTCTAGACTATAAGGACCCTAACGTGACAGGGACGAAGAGAAGGCAGAGTCTGACTCAACAAGTCCTTACATTATCTAATATATGACCACATCACCACAAAGTAGTAAATTCTCATAATAGTGATTGAATTATATATGAAATGTATACATGTTAATTAGGTTATATAACAACAAACTAGGGAAATGTTGGCAGTTAAGGGAGTTGACTGTAGGTCACAATCTCCCGGGTGACAAAACTAGAGAGCACATGGGCCGAAAAACTGGGTCCAGGTTTATCAAAGGAACAAATCCTATTACAAAGCATCGTGGGGGGGATTTTCTCTGGTTGTATGTTCAGGTGCTGCCCGGTGTTTCTAGAGGGAGATATTCAGAAGGGGTTAAGGATTCACTGCCATGAATGACAAAAAGGGAGACAAGTGTTCCTAGGAAGATGCAGAGAGAAGCAAACCAGTATCGATCAGGGGAACGAGGGAAAGTCCCAGAGCAAGCTGCCCTATTATGTGAAATACCGACATCAGTATGGCGTGTTCCCTGCAGCCGCCAGTCGTGGCTCAGGCCTGCCAGTATATATCTCCTCATCATTACCTTTGCATTGTCCCCCCAGCTTAGACTGAATGCTATTAAAACTCCCGCGAGTGTGGGAGACCGAGTGGCATTTCTTACAGAGCAAGAGGCAAATAACGTCCTGGCGTTACTCCCCGCGCAAGCCTACAGAGAAGCTTTGTGGGAACCATCTGCCAGATCGGAGTAATGGAGTTTCCAAGGACAAAAGCCCAACATATGGAATGGATAGAGAATGCAAATTTAATTTAGAGGGAATTGAAAGGGTAAGCAGTATCACAGTGAATGCATTACATGTACATACTAGTAGAAGTGGGGGAATTCTTTTCTACCCAGAGGTTGCTGTAATCAGACATTACCTTGGGTTATGTTAAATGATGGCCGACATTCCGATCCCACACAAAACAAGCGTTTAACTCAGAAGGAAATGCGTTATACTTGTGGGAAAGATATTGCCCATCATATTGCTGAATTGACTATTTAAGCAATAATGCTTATTGTACGTCAATCTAAGAGCACAACATGTTGAAAAGATCAATAAACTCTATTCTCAAATTTTAGTAGCATGTTATGTCTGTAAAGGCTAGGTTACTCACGGGTACTTAGTTTTAACAATTAACATCTTGAAACCTTCACAACCAACATAGGGCTTGTGTTTGTCTCTTTAACTTTCAAAACTCAGACCCAATAACCCCCCTTACTCTCTCCCTCCCCCCACTCATTCTGTCTTCCCTTCTTCCACTCTTCCCTCTGCTCCTCATCTCTCTTTGTAACTCACACTCCTTCCTGCCCTCACTCTATTTCTCTCCCACTATTCTTCACACACTATTTCCCCCCACTCAACTTCCCCCCCCCTCCCCGCCCCTGTGAATCTCCCCTTTCCTCACTTTCCCTTTCATCTCTTAATATCCCCCCTCTCTCTTACAGTTTCCCCCCTCTCCTTACAGTTTCCCCCCCTTTCACCAATCCTCGCCCCTTTCTCACTACAGACAACCCCCCTCTCACTTCTGTGGGACCTGAACTTCTGGTTTGGACCGGTAGGGTTTTGACCTTATCCCACCCTACCGGGCCCAACCCAGAAGTTAGGTCCCACCCTACCGGTCCCAACCCAGAAGTTAGGTCCCACCAGAAGTGAGAGGGGGGTGTCTGAGTGAGAAAGGGCGGAGGAGTTGGTGAAAGGGGGGAAACTGTAAGAGAGAGGGGGGAAACTGTAAGAGAGAGGGGGATATAAGAGATGAAGGGAAAGTGAGAAAGGGGAGAGTCACAGCGAGGGGGGGGGGGAAGTGAGTGGGGGGAAATAGTGGTGAAGATAGAGGAGAGAAATAGAGAGGGCAGAGTGAGCAAGAGAGAAGAGGGAAAGAGTGGGAAAGGGAGACAGAATGAGTGGGGGGAGGGAGAGAGTAAGGGGGGTATTTTGGTCTGAGTTTTGAAGTTAAGAGACAATAAACAATCCCTAATGTTGGTTGAGAGGTTTCAAGATGTTAATTGTTTACAAACAAGTACCATGAGTAAACCATCCTTTACAACATAACATGCTACTAAACATTTGAGAATAGAGTTTATTGATCTTTTTCACATGTTGTGCTCTTAGATTGACGTACAATAGCATTATTGCTTAAATGTCCATTCACAATATGATTGGCAATATCTTTACACCACGGTATAACGCTTTCCTTCTTAGTTAACGATTGTTTTGTGTGGATCGGAATGTCCGGCATCATTATAAAAACCCTAAGGATAATTCTGATTCAGCAAACTCTCTGGGTGAAAGAATTCCCCCACTTCTAATATGTACTGTAATGCATTCACTGTGATACATTCTTCCCTTTCAATTCCCTCCTTAATTATTCATCTCTATCCCAATTCAATTGTTGGGCTTTTGTCCTTGGAAACTCCATTACCTGACTGGGCAGTGGTCCACAAAGCTCTCTGTGGCTTCGCCGGAGTAACGCCAGGGACGTTATTGCACCTTGTCTGTAGAAAGCCACTCGCGTCTCCCAACTCGGGAGTTTATAGCATTCAAATGGGGGGACAATGCAAAGGTGAATGAGGAGGCTAGTACTGCAGGCCTGAGCCACGGGCGGCGCAGGGAACACTGCATACTGTATGTCGGTATTTCCACATAATGAGGGCAGCTGCTCTGGACTTTACCTCGTTCCCTGATCGATACTGGTTGCTTCTCTCTGCATCTTCCTAGGAACACTGTCTCCTTTTTGTCATTTACAATGGGCAGTGAATACTTTACCCCTCTGAATATCTCCCTCCTAGAAACCGGAGCAGCACTGACTATCACAGGAAAATCCCCCCGATGCTGTTAATAGGATTTTTTCCTTTGATAAACCTGGCCCCAGTTTTTCGGCCAATTGTGCTCTAGTTTTGCACCCAGGAGATTGTGATACCTACAGTAACTCCCTTAATGCCAACATTTCCCTATGTTTTGTGATATACCTAATAAAATGTAATACATTTCAATATATAATCATCACTTATTATAGAATTTACTACTTTGTGTGATGTGGTGTCATATATTAGAAAGTAACATTGTTAGTCAACTCTGCCTGTCTCTTCTCCCTGTCACGTAAGGGCTTAGTAGTCTAGACTGCGACAGGCCATTCTGTGGGCTTTTACCCACCCCCCCCATGCTCCTCTATGAGTGTCAGAAGTGTGGTGGTGACTCATGGTCTGTGTATAGCCTCAGAGAGGCAGTGCCAAATTGAAGGAGTGGGAGGTCGAGCTTGTCCTCCCGGCTGGGAGAGAGAGAGGCCAGCCAGAGCCTCATGGCTGGCTGGGCCTGTAAGAGCTGATGCTCCAGACTCAGAGAGCAAGCACCATCCAGAGGCCGGGGATCCTCTGATGACCCTATGCGCCGCTGTACGGAAGATCTGCAGTGACTGCTGAATAAAGACCCCTTTACTTTCATCATGCTCCAGTCTGAGTGTCAGTCTCTGGGCAGGAGGAAAGAAGTGTGCTTTAGTGGGGACTGATCTCTGGGCACCTGGAGCCCACTGCAGCTGGAGACGCTAAGCACCGAATAAAGAACGTCATAGGATACCCTATGAGGACAGTGACGGTCAGGCTGCAGTATGGGAAACCCTATAAGGACAGTGGCGGTCAGGCTGCGGTATGGGAAATCCTATGAGGACAGTGACGGTCAGGCTGCAGTATGGGAAATCCTATGAGGACAGTGACGGTCAGGCTGCGGTATGGGAAACCCTATAAGGACAGTGGCGGTCAGGCTGCGGTATGGGAAACCCTATGAGGACAGTGGCAGTCAGGCTGCGGTATGGGAAACCCTATAAGGACAGTGGTGGTCAGGCTGTGGTATGGGAAACCCTATAAGGACAGTGGCGGTCAGGCTGCGGTATAAGAAACCCTATGAGGACAGTGGTGGTCAGGCTGCGGTATGGGAAACCCTATAAGGACAGTGACGGTCAGGCTGCAGTATGGGAAACCCTATTAGGACAGTGACGGTCAGGCGGCGGCTTGGGTAAACCTATAAGGACAGTGACGGTCAGGCTGCGGTATGGGAAACCCTATAAGGACAGTGGCGGTCAGGCTGCTGTATGGGAATCCCTATTAGGACAGTGATGGTCAAGCGGCGGTTTGGGTAACCCTTTGAGACCAGGACAATTTGCATCTCTCTCCCACAAACTTAGGCTTCCTGTTCCTTTAACAGGCGCTGGCTTAGAAAAGGCGCATTACTAACTGGAAAACAATAAAGACTGACAGGACATCTTAATACATATTACTATACGCAGATCCAAGTATGTACAGGACTCACAGTAATGGACCCGTCAGAACCTCCTTCTAAAACAAGAGCGGTGGCTAAATATACCCTTACAATGACATCATACATCACATGATGGGGATGGGAGGTGAGTAACCCGAGTTAGTCCCCTAAAGCAATAAACCCTTTACTGAAATTAGTAGCCCTCCATGTGAGAGGTACATACAGGAATGTGATCGTTTCTTGTTGCACCTCAGTATGTTTCTTTGTATCTATTTTGTTGCAAACACCTCGTTTTAATGCAATCCATAAACCATTAAAAACAATCTAAAGTAATTTCCTTTTTTTTCATTATTATCAACATAAAACATTTAAGATTGATGCCTGTGTAATGTAAAATGTTAAAAGTTCTATTCATCACAATTATCAAAAATGTTCCAATGCCAATTAAAACACCAACCAACAATTGAAATCATAATCATTTCATCCCAAAAAATCACCGGACAAAGTATGACATCTACAATGCTTGTGTTATATATTTTACTGGATATGGGGCAATTTTCCTCAATCTCCAGTCTAAAGAAAGGCTGAGAAACTGAGCATTGTGCAGCCAGACACTTCCACGTGAGCTGCCCCACGTCCCTGCTACTCACACATTTTCAGTATACTGTATAAGTGGAGATGTCATACAAATTTCAACTGGCAGGACACTGTAATTGACAGATTTTAGAAGTGACAAAAAATGCAGTTGTCGAGTTAAATGTCCTTTCACACTGTTTAACAAGATGATGACTTTGAATAAATACACATAGAACTCCTGCTTGGCCTTTATTTGATTTGCTAACTACTCACCACATATTTTTACCTCTAGGGTAAGTACATTCTCTCACCCACTGTTGGCATCCCCCCGTCATCATCTCTTCCATCTAGCTGAGTGCTTCTCCACAGAGCAATTCTTTCCTGCCACAGGATATTCTCCAGCTGTCTTATCCAATGAATCTAATCAACCTGCTGGAGTGAGCTAAATTATTAAAAATGTAAGGCTGATTGAAATGAGTCAGTCCACACACTTGACCCTGCAATGAGATGATGCTCTGAATATTTAACCACAAAGCAATCTGATCAACACTTCAAAGAATAATAGCTGTAGGTAAGATTAGTGCATTTAGTGTGGAATGGTTTAAGACAGGGAAATGGAAGGCAATTTAGAGCTCTACTGGAAACAGAGCGATCTTCATCTTGCTAATACAGATTGCTGCTTCCTCGTATTCATTTGAATAATATTCACAGTGATTTCACTTTAGCCCTACGAGTCCCGAGTGGAGGAGGGGCGAGGTATATGGCTTCATTTACTGGAACAGCGTTTGTACAATAGAATATTCCTTAGTTCTGTAATAGAGCCCATTTCCTATTAATGCGGTTACACATTGACAGAAAAAGACCATTTGCTCTGCTAAGTGACCCTAATTATTCGAAAACTTTAGACCAGGGCTAGTCTTCAACTCTCTTAAAGGGGCGAGCACAGAAAGGGTTAACATTCTTTCGATAGCTTGGACCTCAATTATGTAGACAACTGGTGCAGAGAACGAAGAGCAGGTAAAGTAACAGCATGCGATAGAGGTGCCCAGTGCTACATCCAAAGTGACAAAATACATAGTGACACAATATATATGCTCTATATATGATGCTGTGGGTTTTGTTTTTTGGGGGGGGGGGTTCTTGAGCTTGCTGGGATGGTGTGTTTATTAAATTAACAACATGGCAGCACAGCTCTGTTTTATGGAGACCAAGGTAAAGTGTATTGTAGTTGTCCACGGGTCCAATGGCATGAACCAGCGTAGGAAGACCCCCTGGCTATGTTCCTTGGGTGAAAGAATGAGGATATCATCAGGTTATATACAGTACTAACTCACAGGTCTCATACTACATGGAGGATAGAAAGAATATGAGATAAGGAACGGTTTCTTGAACCCCTTTAATGCCAGAGAAACCAGCAAATACAAAGCAATGTGACACTGGCCTGACAGTAAAGAGAACATTTTGCCATTTGTCACATGTCAAGTTGGATCACAATGTGATATGGACATTCTCAGGGAAGTTGTAAATGAATTATCTATGAAACCTCCATGGAAAAACACAATTAATTTGTGCAGGATCCCCCAGGGAAATCAGCAGTAGCTTAAATCCCCCTGGCATAATCCATTTATATTGGCAATCAATAGCAATCCATCAAAATATTAATCAACCCTCCTACGGGAGACAAAGCGCTGACTCCTCAGGAGAACATGTTTTCATTTAGTTTGTGGTTGTTCCTGTACAGAATTGGAGTACCTGGGGACTTGTATCTCTCTCCCCATGTGTGAGGGAGAAAGGGTGCATGAAAGGATTCACGTTTTCAGGGTTTATTTACTTATTTGTTTTGTACAAATCAGTGCTTTTTGTTTTTGTTTTTCCATTCAGTACTAAAAATAATAATCTGTATTTATCAGTGTTAACAATTAAACAGATTGAGACATATTTGAATTTAGTGTTTATCGTGGGACTTTTCTTTCGTATTGCGTTTGTCCCCTACCTGCGGCAGCGCTGCTACATGAGGTAGAACGCCTTTATATAATTAATAATTATTATAGCTCATTTCTAGTTTAATCTATTTTAATCAGAGTTAATAACTGATCAGTTTGGGGTGTTATTCTCAGTGTAAAACTTGAATCCATATATATAAATGGTTAAGACGAGAGATGAGACCTACAACTAGTCTCAGCTGCTGCCTATTGTAAGTACTTCAATGTGCAGTCTGTGATAATTAACTATAAAAACATGTTATTGAGACTTTATCATGCAGTCCAAGGAGAATGCGATCTCCTTGAACATGGAGTACAATTTTGGGCACCACTCCTTAGAAAAGACATTATGGAACTAAAGAGAGTGCAGAGAAGAGCCACAAAACGAATAAAGGGGATGGACAATGTAACTCAGGGGTGTACAATCTTTCCCCGCTGTGCCCCCCTGCCTGCTTCCCTCTCTGCTCGCACCCCCCCTCCCTAATCTTGTCTCCAGCTCTCGGCATCAAATGACGCCGCTGGGTCACGTGATCTCACGTTGCTATGGTGACATGGCGTCACATGACCCCGCTGCATCATTTGACGCCGTGTTGCCATGGCGACGCGTCACCGAAGACAAAGTAAGTGAAGTTGCAGAGGCCTCACGCGATCCCCCGGCATTCATTTAAATGCCTTGGGGGAAGAGCGCGGGGCCACCACGCCGCGTCCCACCTGAAAAAACTTGCGCCCCCCAGTTTGCGCTCCCCTGATCTAACTTATGAGGAGAGGCCAAATTAGATTCATTTACATTAGAAAAGAGGCGTCTAAGAGGGGATATGATAACTATATACAAATATATTCGGGGACAATACAAGGAGCTTTCAAAATAACTATTTATCCCACGGGCAGTACAAAGGACTCGGGGCCATCCCTTAATGTTGGAGGAAAGGAGATTTCTCCAGCAACAAAGGAAATGGTTCTTTACAGTGAGGACAGTTACAGTGTGGGATTCATTACCCATGGGAGACTGTGATGGCAGATACAATAGATTTGTTAAAAAAAAGGTTGGACATCTTTTTAGAAAGGAAAGGTATACAGGGATATACCAAATAAGTATACATGGGAAGGATGTTGATCCAGGGAGTAATTCGATTGCTAATTCTTGGAGTCGGGAAGGAATTTATTTTTCCCCTTATGAGATATCATTGGATGAAATGACTCTGGGGTTTTTTGTTTGCCTTCCTCTGGATCAATAAGTAAGTATAGATATAGGATAAAGTATCTGTTGTCTAAATTTAGCATAGGTTGAACTTGATGGACATACGTCTTTTTTCAACCTCATCATAATAACAACACATAATAACATAACATATAATAATATAACACATAATGGGAATAAGCGCTTGAGACATAAAAGTAACATTAGGAAAAAGGACTCCCTGCCCCGAAGAGCTTACAGTCTAAGGATGTGAAGTAGATGCTATGGTTTGGAGCAGTATTTTTTCATTCATTACAGTAGCAGGGAACAATCCTTCTGCGGCCTGAGTGAGAAGCGGGCAGGGGTGGAACGTTATTAATGCCGCCTCTTTGCCCACATTGGGAACCGCCAGCTCTGTGCCCCAGACATTCTCTTGGCAAAAGAAATAAAGACAAAACGGGAGAAAATCTCGCAACAATAACTAGTTGAAATATTTTTTTGATGATAAGACAACAGCATAAGGTCAGAGGTCACAGTATTCTGCCAAAGTACTACGAGCCATAAAGAAATCCAGGAGAACGGGTGCAGTTTGGAACTTTATCCCATGGGGCGGGAGTAATTGGTGCACGTTAGTAACACTCAGTTTCACCTTGTGAAAACATCCTTCCTGCATATGAAAATGTGAGCAAACTCTCCACCTTCGGAAGGAATACTGGAATTGTAATAAAGGGAAGATAATGACATTATTATTATTATTATTAATAATACATTCTTATAGAGCATTACTAATGAGTTTAGCGTTGTTCATAGCACAGATCTTACAGGCTAGTATAGATTTGTCCAATGACTGCGAGTTAAAGGGATTTGCCTGGGTGTACAGGTACACAAAGCAGGGTCTTCCGCTTGTACCAGAGAGTAACAGACTGTCCTCTATTTATAATCCCTCCATTGCTGTGAGGCCCCGAATTAGACTAGCAAAGGACATAATCCAGGATTGAACCTTTTGCTCACAAGTTATATCCATTGGCTGCCCCTTGACAAATAGTAACACAGATTGCTGCCGCCAAGCAAGCTGACATGATAAGATAGCACAGACAGGGCTGATTAGGAATGATTTATATGTTCTTGGTAGGGCTGTTTGTATGGAAAGGAAGGGAAGCCAGACAAGAAAAGACAATTAGTCATGTTTGTTTACTGTAGGAAAAAACAAACCAGCTCTCTCCTTTACTTCACTCTGAAGATGCAAAAAAACCTTTTCTTTTCAGACAGATCCTGGGTGGGGAACAATATTATTTTCATGGTATTGGACATAAATTGATTTCCTTGGTTGGGTTTGAATCTGGGGCTCGTATAACAGCAGAAGGTGAGGCCTTGTGCTGAGGATTCCCTTATATAAATCTTTAAGGGAAAATGTGTGTATCCCCGAGTCTTCAGCCAGTCACAACTATGTATATATAATTGATTGTTAAGCGCTATTTGTAGCAGCCGGAGGCGTTCTTAGCGGCTGCAAACAGGCCCTCGGTTTATAGTTCTGGATGTACACTCCTAGAAAGTTGGGGCTGCTTTTCCTCGGAAAAGAGTCGGAATTTCCGGAAGTCACACCACAAACTGGAAGTGATGAAGGATACGCAGAGGACGGGATTAATTAGAACATCCCCCCAATCAAACCCCTTCTAATCTCTGCATAATTTGTATCCTAAAATGCATAATCTAGCAGGTCACTTAAAGTAACCGTGTCCCTCACACCTTCGTCACCTCACGTTTCTTTCAGTGGAACTGGGAGAAAAACTGCATTAAACCAAATATATTTTCACTTGCAGAAGTTGAATTGTGCGGTTGCCACTTTTCAAATGGCGCCCTCCAGTGTTCTCCTCCACCCCATCATAGACACAGATCCAGCTGCGGTGTCAAATACATGCTAATGAAGCATGAGTGAAGGGAGAGAAAACCTGGATGTCTCATGAATTCAGAACAGCGGTATAGCCCGATCCAGTCCTGCCGTGGAGATGCTTTGGTTAGCACTTTAAATAATAAATTGCTGCAAAGTATGAGCGTTTAAAAATAAGAATATGAAATAATTATAGGATGGTAAGAACTTATAAGAATGTTGATAAATGTTTAGAAAAGTGGATGCCTCCTTATAGGCAGCAAAATGGACCAGAATACGCTGGTTTCCAAGAAATCTGCTTCAGCATCAGACTGTCTGTTGCCTTAAATGAGACACATAATATAATTACGCGTATATTAATAACAAAACCAGCCTGTCATTAGCAACAGAAATTCATTTATTCCACACGTCCTGACACTTTCCAGCTTGCTTTATTCATGGTAAATTAACTCTGCCTCTCCTTATTTTCCATGCTAATTAGTCCGATACACATGTGAGGCAGAGATGTAGCTGTTTTCCCCTCGTTCTGTCGGAGAGCCTGAAGGATAATACTTTGAAAATATCATTAGTTCCTAATGAAGGAGAGCAGGAGTGTTTGATGTGAGTTTGTGAGGGGATCTGCTGATCTTCAAGTAATCAGTGTCAGGATAAAGTGGCAGATCGAGTTTTGACAAATACAGGATCTCACTTTTGTGATAGAGGATTTAGCAAAAAGTCGTTTTCCTTTCTCTAGCCCTCGGGATGCTGTCCCTTTAAAAACATGACTGAGAAATACACAGGAAAGCTAGGTATTATTTAAAGTATATTCCTCACTATGTGTCATTTAATTCAATTTCTCCTCCAAAAAAATAACAAGAATTTAACTACTGTATTAAGCACCAAACTATTGCTTCGTGTGAGCGGGGGAAGCCATTTCTAACAGGCCGCAGAAACTAGTATTGGTATTAGCAAGTACCTCCATGTGCTACAGCAGCATACAATGAAAGATAAGCAGGGCTCCTGGCAGCATAAAGAGCCTTGTTAAAATGTAACCTCAAAACAAATGATTTTTTACAGTAGCGTATCGAGTGACACTATTGTGCATTGTTTTAAGCTCCTGTGCGTAACGATGAGCCACAAATTTCATGTAGAATTGGAAAGTGCCCACTGGTGGAAAACGAAAGAAAAAAGACATTTCAGACGGAACCGTCCCCTGCTGCAATAAATCTTATCTGTAGCTATTTATACTTTGGGATTGAGCCAGCTCCCCTGTCCACCACCCTAATGAGCCGAAAACCAACTCTATGAAGCAAGATGTATTTGTGACAGGAGGATATTTGATTAAATGTTTAATTTTAAGGTTGTAAACAGCATGTTATGCAAGTTTGCATTTCATAGTGTGCTGTCCAATTTTGTTAATTCTAAAGATTTTTTAATGACCTATCCTGGAGCGTCCCGCAGGTTAGGGGAGGTTCATGGCATGCTTGTGACTACTGTAGGGTGGTGTAAATTCTCAGACCATGTATTAACTCTATATGTCCTTGTCCCCCTGACCAGGTATGAGAGACTGAGCCCAGCCTGCACTGACCCAGCACCCTGACCAGTTATGAGAGACTGAGCCCAGCCTGCACTGACCCAGCACCCTGACCAGGTATGAGAGACTGAGCCCAGCCTGCACCTTCCCAGCACCCTGACCAGGTCCGAGAGACAGAGCCCAGCCTGCACCCACCCAGCACCCTGACCAGGTCTGAGAGACTGAGCCCAGCCTGAACTGACCCAACACTCTGACACGGTCTGAGAGACTGAGCCCAGCCTGCACCCTGACCAGGTCTGAGAGACAGAGCCCAGCCTGCACTGACCAGCACCCTGACCAGGTCGAGAGACTGACCCAGCCTGCACCTGACCAGGTTGAGAGACTGAGCCAGCCTCCGCTGAAACTGACCCACACTCTGACACGGTCTTCGAGACTGAGCCCAGCCTGCACACCCAGCCACCCTGACAGGTCTGAGGAATGGCCCAGCCTGCACCCCCAGCACCCTGACAGGTCTGAGCCAAGCCCTGCCTTCACCCCAGCACCTGACCAGTCTGAGAGCAGAGACCCTGCCTGCACTTACCCAGCACCCTGACCAGTATGAGAGACTGAGCCCACCTGCACCATCCCAGCCACCCTGACCAGGTCTGAGAGACTGACCCAGTCTGCACTGACCAAGCACCCTGACAGTCTGAGAGACGAGCCAGCCGGCACTGACCCAGCACCCTGACCAGTCTCGAGAGACTGAGCCAGCCTCGTCACCCAGCATCCCTGACCAGGTCTGAGAGGGATGAGCCCACCTATACCCACCCAGCACCCTGACCGGGTGTGAGAGACTGAGCCCAGCCTGCACTACACCAGCACCCTGACCAAGGTCTGAGAGAAACTAAGCCCAGTCTACACTGACCAGCACCCTGACCATGTCTGAGAGACTGAGCCCAGCCTGCACTGACCCAGCACCCTACCCGCGTCTGAGGAGACTGAGCCAGCCTGCCTGTCCCAGCACCTGACCAGTTATGAGAGACAGAGCCAGCCCGCACCCAACCCACACTGACCAGTCTAAGAGATGCAGCCCAGCCTGCCCTGACCAGCACCTGACCAGGTTGCTGAGATAAGCCCGCCTGCACTGACCCAGCATCCCTGCCAGGTCTGAGAGACTGAGCCCATCCGCACTGCCCAGCACCCTGACCAGGCTGATAAACTGAGCCCAGCCTGCACTGACCCAGCACCCCTGACCAGGTCTGAGAGGACTGAGCCCAGCCTGCATGACCAGCACCCTGACCAGGTTGAGAGACTTGAGACGCTCTGCCACCATGACTGGCCCAGCCCACTCCTGACCATTTCTGCAGAGGACTGAGGCCCAGCCTGCACCCAGCACCTGACCCAGGTCTGTAGAGACTGAGCCCAGCCTCACCCACACCCTGACCAGGTCTGAGAGACTGAGCCCAGCCTGCACCCCAGCACCTGACCAGGTCTGAGAGACTGAGCCAGCCTGCACTGACCCAGCACCCTGGACCATGGTCTGAGAGACTGAGCCCAGCCTGCACTGACCCAGCACCCCCTGACCAGGCTCTAGGAGGACTTGCAGCCCCAAGTCGCTGCCACCCTACCCCATGAACACAGCACTGACCGAGGCTGAGCCAGAACTGAGCCCAGCCCTGCACTGACCCCCCAGCCACCCTGACCAGCGTCTGAGAGAGACGAGCCCAAGCCCTGCCATGACTCCCAGCACCCTGTACCAGGACAGCCTGGAGCACGAGACCAGCCTGCCAGCTTGAACCCAGCACCCTGACCAGGTCTGAGAGACAGAAGCCCGCCCTGACCGTACCCAGCACCCTTACCGCGGTCTGAGAGACGAGCCCAGTGCACCTGACCAGACCCTGACCATTCGAGAGATGAGCCCAGCACTGCACCTTACCCAGCACCTACCCAAGGTACTGAGAGATGAGCCCCAGCCTTGCACTGACCCAGCACCCTGACCCAGTCTGAGAGACTGAGGCATGCCTGCCCCAAGCACCCTGACAGGTCTGAAGATGAGCCCCAGCCTGCACTGACCCCAGCACCCTGACCAGGTCTGAAGGACTGAGCCCAGCCTGCAATGACCCAGCACCCTGACACAGGTCTGATAGAGAGTGAGCCCAGCCTGCACCCAGCACTACCAGGTGAGAGACAGAGCCAGCCTCTCCACGACAGCACCCTGACCAGGTCTGAGAGACTGAGCCCAGCCCTGCACTGACCCAGCACCCTGACCAGGTCTGAGAGACTGAGCCCATCTGCACCGACCCAGCACCCTGAGCAGGTAGAAAGACTGAGAGCCTGCACTGATCCCAGCACCCTGACCAGGTATGAGAGACTAGAGCCCAGCCTGCAACTGACCCAAGCACCCTGACCAGGTTATGAGAGAACTGAGCCCAGCCGCACTGACCCAGCACCCTGACCAGGTCTGAAGAGACAGAGCCCAGCCTGCACTGACCAGCACCCTGACCAGGTCTGAGAGGACTGAGCCCAGCCTTGCACCCAGCACCCTGACCAGGTCTGATGAGAGACGGAGCCCAGCCTGCACGACCCAGCACCCGACCAGGTCTGAGAGACTGAGCCCAGCCTGCACCTGAACCAGCACCCGACCCAGGTCTGAGAGACTGAGCCCAGTCTGCACTGCACACTCTGACCAGGTTGAGAGACAGAGCCCAGCCCGCACTGACCCAGCCACCTGACCAGGTGTCTTGAGAGACGAGCCCAGCCTGCATGATTCCCAGCACCCTGACCAGGTCTGAGAGACTGAGCCCAGCCTGCACCAGCACCCTGACCAGGTTGAGAGACGAGCCAGCCTGCCTGACCAGACCTGAACAGGTCTGAAGAGCATGAGCCAGCCTGCACTGACCAGCACCCTGACATGGAGGTCTGAGAGACATGAGCCAAGCCTGCACCTACCCAGCACCTGACCAGGTCTGAGAGACTGAGCCCAGCCTGCACTGACCAGCACCCTGACCAGGTGAGAGGGACTGAGCCCAGCCTGCACGACCACCGCACCATACCCGGTATGAGTACTGAAGAGCCAGCCTGCACTGACCCAGCACCCTGAACAGGTTGAGAGACTGAGCCCAGCCTGCACTGACCCAGCACCCTTACCCGGTCTTGAGAGACTGAGCCCAGCCTGCACTGACCCAGCACCCTGACCAGGGTCTGAGGATGAGGCATGCTGACCCACCCAGCACCTGACCAGGGTCTGAGAGAGGAGCCAGCCTGTATGACCCACGCACCCTGTAGCAGGTCTGAGAGACTGAGCCCAGCCGCACTGACCAGCACCCTGATCCAGGTCTGAGAGACTGAGCCCAGCCTGCACGGACGGCACACCACCTGACCACCGGCTGACCAGGTTGAGAGATTGAGCCCAGCCTGCACCCGAACCTGACCAGGTCTGAGAGACTGAGCCAGCCTGCACTGACCCTGCACCCTGACCAGGTCTGAGAGATTGAGCATTGCCTTGCCATGTATATAGTTTAACTTGATGTAAACTCCTATAAAGCTGGGCAGGGATGGTTACATAAGCTTTAGCTTTTACTTGAATGAGAGCTCAGCCATGCTAACATTTCGCACCGTTTAGTGAACCTGGGCCCTTGCTGTAACGCCGCTCAGCGGGGACATCTTTCTCTCAATGATTACTTCTCTATTTGACTGAATTATTCCTCTATGTCTTATTATTCCCTGTACTATGGCTTATATTACATATCTGTAAAGTGCTGTGCACACGATTGGTGACGTATAAACAAAATATATAAAATAGATAAAAATGAAAACGTCATTAATGAAACGTGTTGAAATGTCAGAGAAGTTATTAATGTGGATTTCTTTGTGTGCTTATAGGACTGTGATTCTAGCACAGGTCCCGATGTGCCTAAAACACATATAACTAGCTGGATTATACTCGCACAAAACGCTCTACAGGCCAGTCCCGTTTTACATCTCTTAACAAAACAATGGCTCTCCAAAGCTATGCAATAACCTATGGTCATTTTACAACGCTCAACGGCTTACCACACTATTGACGAAGCTGCCAACGTTGTTTATGGGTTAATATGATATACACATTCATATAAACACACACGGTTTGCAAAAGCGTCGTAAGAGCATACATATAATAATTATATCTATATAAATTATATTTATTATGTTATACATATCTATATACAGTATATACACTATTATATTTATGTGTGTGCTGCATTTATCTTATCTGACTGTCGGTGTAAGAAAATTGGTGTCTTTTAGTGTTAAAAATGCCTTCAGGAACGGAACCTTTCATTTAAACAGTGTTCCTATGGGAAAACGTGTTTCGCTTTCCAACGTTTCGCTATCCAACGCCATTTTGAGTAACGCATTGTGTCGGATAACCGAGGACTGCCTGTAATTATCTTCCTTGGTGCAACTAATAGCCAAGTGCTACCTTTATACTTACACAGGAACTGTCTCTGGTTTATGTTCCTCACCCTAACACTCACCCCTCTCGGAGCAGGAAATCCTCTGTACTTCAGGTGTTCCCTTTTCATCCCACAGTATAAAACGTTGGTTGTATCCTTATATTGTAACAGCAGTGTGTATGTGTTCAGCACTATCAGAGAATATCATGATCATATGAATATAAAGCTTATCGTGTTACGGATATTTTGTATCTAAATTGTCATTCATCGGACAAACTGCTTGTAGAACAGAAGGGTCTGTCTTATAATGTGTAGGGTTCATGAGCTTCACTTCCAAAATAAAAAGTACATTCCTGAGAGGCCCAACATTCCCTAACAGTAAAATATACACAGTTATTTTGTATCTCTGCTATCATTTGGTAAAACCCTTAAACCTGCTTAATCACTGTAACAAACACATGTCAGAGAAGCAGACATGTTTTCAGAATGCCAGGGCTTGTTTGAAGCGAACTTGACAGCTGATAAATAACAGGGCACGAAAAGCTGACAATGGTTTTTTTTGCTAGTATTTAACTGAATGAGGAAGCAGGTTCATTCTGAATAATCTGCTAGATGCTGCCTGTGCAGCTATTGGGGAATGTCTGTGTTTTATAAATGCTTTCCCCCTGCTTTATTGAATACTCCCGTACACATCGTGTGCTGAAAACTGACGGGATTTGTTTACGCATTGTTTTTATATCCGTTCTGTAAACAAAAGAGTGGGAAACTGTTCTGTAAACGGAGAACAGTTGTGTGGTATATCAAAAGAAGTATCGCTTTACCCTACGTATCTAAGTTGGAGGGTCCAGCAATGCAAACTTTTAGACTAAAAACAATAATAGCATTAGCTTAAATATAGTAATCCTATGCGTTTCGTAGCGTTGCCGCTACTTCATCAGGGAAGTCAACACTACGAAACGCGTAGGATTACTATTTTTAAGCTAATGCTATTATTGTTTTTAGTCTCCCTCGAGTTATTTCGTTACACTGCGCTACTTTGCTGTTAACTCCGCCTCTGTGACGTATATAGTGACATCTCGCGGAGGAGTGACCGCTCTGTAGCGGAGACTCTTCTGGCCTCTTGAGCACATTTGCCATACTATTTGTGCACCTCATTGCCGGATAACCCATCCCTGCGACGCGTCACGGAGGAGTGACTGCTCCAGGCGGAGACTGTGCCGGTTCGCTGAGCACACCTGAAGTGTCGCGTTTGGTGTTCCATCCTATGTATATGCCCTGGACTGGTGCTATATATGCAGAAAGTATAAACTTTTTTCCTGCAACAACGGACTGTATACCACTTTGGAACTCTGAGACCACCTGATGTGGGGATCTCTCTTTGCTGACACGGACTCTCTGTGACTGATTGACTCCACTATCTGTGGGAGTGACTACTACTCACGAAGAACCGAGAAGAAGTCCTGAGACGCTTACGGGCCACTTACCAGAGGGATTTGTTCCCGTATACAGCTTTCAGTTCTGTGACTGGTAACCTGTGTGTTTTACACACTGAATGCTCATGTTTCTACTCCTTGATGCACGCAGAATACTTACCCTTATTTTATTGTTAATAATACTTTGATATACTTCACTATTTGCGTTCTTTGCGCTGTTTTTTTGTCTCCGTCTCTCTAGTGTTTGGGGGTGCGGAGCCACCCCTTCTTTACAGGTGCAGACGCACTCACAAGATATATTTCACGGCTCTGTATGTATTGCACATTTTATTAGCACATTTATTACTGTGTCGCTCTCACTAATTCGTTAGAGCTTTAGGGTATGTGCTAGTTGCACATTCATCACGTGATTCTTGTCACATCACCTGTGGTTGTTTAGTTGCGCACTTAACTTCTGTACTAATGTTCTGTACACACCTGGCGCTGAGTCCCCCTGCTGGAGACATGATATAATAACACTAGGTAAATACAGACTAGGGTCAGGAACGCAGGAATCAAACCGCAGCCCTTCTCAGGTGGCGTCCTGATTCGCTCACCCATATGGCAGTCAAGGAGTTAAATCCTTCACTAGTCTTTAATAAATACTATCAGGTTGTGGTTTTCTAAAAACTCCTTCATTCCTCAGCCCTGATGACTACAACGTTGGAACAGCTGCTGCATTTCTTCCTTCAGTTAGATGCGTCCCCAACGTTCCTGTAATAAAGCAGCAGACACTATAGGGCGGGGATGGGGGGGGGGCAACTACAGCCCTCAAGAGACACCAACAGGTCAGGCTTTAAGTATATCCCTGCTTCAGCACAGGTGGTGCAGTCTTTGACTGAGCCACTGATTGAGCCACCTGTGCTGAAGCAGGGATATCCTGAAAACCTGACCTGTTGGTGGCCCTTGAGGACTGGTGTTGCCCCCCCCCTGCTATAGGGTCTATTTAGTGAAGTCTCCTGGCTGCGGAACTGGGCAAAGTCTGTGCCAAAGAGAATAAAGAACCCCCTGACTTTCTGCGGGATTCCTTTATTCGGAGAACGCGGCTCTATTTATTGCACTTGTTTTTGCTACTTTTGCAACCGGGAGATTTTAGTTATCGGTCCCTATTAAACCGTATTTACTAAGCAGTCTTTCGGCGCTGGAAGACATTTTACAGTCTATACAAGTTACCGGGCTACAAAGTATCACACAGGACCAGATGGCGCCGTGTGGCGCAGTAAAAACGGACCAGATCTTTGTCAGTTTGTTTCTCACACGTTCAGTTCTAAATCTGCAACACTTAAACATATCATTAATGAGGGAACACGAAGGGGTTAAATGGCAGACTTGCTTGTAACTCCAGAATATGCTACTAAATGAGGCTGATGCTTTTTATTGGATTTCAGTCACTTCTGGATAAGTAGTTGCCCCCGGGTACTAACTTCTGCTGATAAATAATAACCCCCTATTTAATAGCAAAGACCTCAGGCGTTATCTGTCTTTAGACGATACCAGTGTTTTTCAACCATGGTTCTAAGGATTCTTAGGGTTCCCGGGCCTCCCTAAAGGGTTCTGGGCAATTTTCAGGTAATTTTAAAATTGTACCAAATACAGAAGACTTTACAATGCATCTGATATAATACCCGCTATTAGAGAGGGTTGGGGTCCCTTCCAATGCATCTGATCTCAGACGCGCTATTAGAGAGGGTCGGGGTTCCTTACAATGCATCTGATCTCAGACGCGCTATTAGAGAGGGTTGGGGTTCCTTACAATGCATCTGATCTCAGACGCGCTATTAGAGAGGGTTGGGGTTCCTTACAATGCATCTGATCTCAGACGCGCTATTAGAGAGGGTCGGGGTTCCTTACAATGCATCTGATCTCAGACGTGCTATTAGAGAGGTTTGGGGGTTCTTCAGAATTTCACGGAGGGTTCGTTAACCAAAAAAAAGATTGGAAACCACTGTATATTGCAATGTCCTAATAACTGCATCTTTATGACCACATTCTCCCACCAGAGGGCAGTGTTATATTACGTGACTGGGCTGCTTGGCGTCCGCCAGGAAGGGGTTTTATGTGACAGAACCACTTGGTAAAGATGGAGATTTGACCCTGTCCTGTCTTACTCCAGCTCCTCACAGGTCTCCCGGAGCAGCATGTCCTGATCTTCCCTTTATCCGCCTCCTGGTTCTCTAGATATTTGCTTTTATTACCTTTCCATGCTTTGTGGGAGGTTAAAATGGCCGATGCCACGTTCTTCTAGTTCAGTAATGTGAGGATAACGCTTTCCAGGATAATGGGGGAGGGTCCTCTTTAGCTGGAAAGCACGGTGGTCTCCCATCAGAAACACAGCATGACTACTTTTTTGCATGGCACTTTGGCCACTGTGCAGCCTCCTCCTTAAATCAACCATAAACATTATGCATAACCTCCAACCGTACCTCCCTAACCGGTACTGTACACATCTCTTATGTCCTGTATCTTATGTCCTGCCCATTGTACCTATTGCTGCCTGTGTGAGCGCGCCACTGCCGACCCCCCATTGGGTAAAGCGCAGAACGTTCCACTAGTTACAACCGCTTATAGATCAATGATCAGCGGGTTATAGGAAAATTATCATTATTTCTATTTTATGTATATATTAGTATAACAAAATAAGTGTTTTATTGTTAATATTATCTTTGCATAGGAGTGCAACCCCCTGCATCCCACATAGGGGAACTAAAGTGTACCTCTCTTCATGTGCCCGAGGGTCCCCTTCATGCTCACCCCTGCAGGGGATCCCCACGCCGGAATCGCTTGTGTTTTAGATGTGGAATAACTGGGTATTTGGCTGCTTGGCTGAGGTCAGGTTTTTGCTCTTACTTTACTGGGCTGAATTGTCCTTAGGATGGGCGCATTCAGGGGACGTAATATGGGGTCAATTTAATATGTCCGAAGCGACTGATCGCACTGAGATTGGGTGATACCCTCATTGGCCGAGATCAGACGGTTTGGACAATGCAGAACCCCCCCCTGTGTCTGTTCTGTGGTTATGAGTTCTTGGGAACGCAGTCCGCCTCTGGCGCTGTGTTACCATGCCTGAGGAGACCCAATTTCAACAAACTTTCACATGGGCTTTTTCTTTTTAATCATCGTGCCTGAGCCAGAAATCACAAGGCTCAAGTTACTTTACGCATCTAAAAATAAAGCTGCCTTAGAATACACAGAACACTTGTTTTTATGGCTTTGATCATGGAAAATCCAGAGCACCCAGCATAACATTCTGATTAGGGACCCCAAGAAAGGAAAACATTTAGAAATATGCATTTGTCACTGCTATTAAAACAGCTAAATAGTGACCCCAACTCGGTCTACAATCACTGCCCTTTCATTTTAGACAACAAAAAGAACGGTGCTGGACAAAGCGCTTAATAAACAATAAAACAATACTGTGAAATGTACTCTAATTAATTTCAGAGTGCAAAGTAAACTCATAGAAATGAGCCACAGCTGCCCGGAAACACTAACCGAACCAGAGAAAACAATGCAGAAAACTGTTACAAACCGGTGCCTTAACGATACCGTCCAAGCAAATGTCCAAATGCACAAGTAAGTAGGGGGCATCTAGTCCTTATAGGACGATCCAATCATATGCACGTGGACTGGCGTCACGTGATATGTGAAATCAAACACAAAGAAAAATCATAGTGTATACTGCTAGTTAAAATCACATATAACATAAAACATACACACATAGAACTCCAATGACAAACACCAACATAAAACACAAACACAAACACGAGCTAAATGAACAATTAAACTAATTTATTAAAAATACTGAAAACCACTATGTTCAATAAAAATGGAGATGGCTTGGTGAAGATGGTCTGGTTATAAAACCAGAATCCTACTTACAACACAGCAGTTTGTTTCAAGCATGTGAGCCCAACTGTGGCAAAGCAGCTCCTCTCTCCTCAGTCACCTTTCACTTTAGGATACACTCTTCTATGCCAGAAAGGCCAGCGACTCCTCGTCCGGCTTAACCACGCATTGTCTTTTTAGCGTTAATAAAGAATCCTGATAACTATAATGAGTTCCAGGTGGCTGCCCGCAAAGCTGCTTAGTTTAAATTTAACCTCTTATTTGCTAGAGGTCAGTGGCTGACCTCTCTGGCAGCGAAAGAGTTAACTACCGGTGATTGAGTTGTGTTTAAAATCATTAGAGGTGGTCAAGGAGGGTCAGATATTGGGGGTTGTAATAATGTGTGTTGGAGACAGCTGTAAGTGCATTGTCACAATCATTTCATTGCAAGACGTGAAATTCAGCTTAACCTCTCCATAATTGGTGATAGTCCGAGCGCTCGGCACAGCAGCTGAGCAGTTACATAGCTGCTGTATTGTGCTTGCAGCCTTCTTCAGAATGGGATTCATCACACCGGGCCGGCACGGCCCACAATTGTAACGTTCACTGTGTGAGACTGACAGTGGCTATTCAGGGCAGATCATTCCACCATCTGCATGAATGTCAGGCTGCTTCCCAGCACATACCTATCTCCTTCACTCCCATCTCTTCCTCTCCTAACAACCTTCACATGCAATGCATGGCATATCACACTCATTCATACAGCAACAACAATGCAGGCAGCGTGAAGGGCCTTTAACTCATTCGCTGCCGGAAGGAAAAGTTACAGCGATTATCCAGCAGTGGGAAGGCAAAATCAGCAATAACCAACTAAAACGGGGAACAAATGACTCGAGGAGTTACGTTAGAATAAAACAAATTACATCTCAAAATATAGGACCTACCCTAGCCTGAGAGAGGCAGCTGCACATTAGAGCGATATGCCACGGTCCCCTAACTTTATAACAATTCCTTTTCTTTGCCATTATCGCTTCCCTGTTCCTTTCATTAGGAAGGGAAGCAGGGCAGTTGCAGGCCGCTGGAGATTAATTGCATTTTCAAGAGCCTTCTTTGGATGAGTTCAGGGTGGATACTACGGCCGCGAGCTTCCGTGCGCGCCTCCGCCGCGCGCTCCTGCAGCCCAGCAATCTGTGCCTTAGCTGCAGGAGTTGGGTCGCGGCGGTTTGGGGCGTGGCGAACGTGTCACGGAGCTGGTTTGCTGAACCAGCTCATGTGACGCGACTGCAGCCCGAAAAATCCATTTCGGTTGTAGCGGCAAAATGTAGCAGTGTCAACGCTGTACTTCGCCGCCACAAGAAGCTGCAATGTGACATGGTTCGTTTAAAAACATTGCATTGTGCCGATGGTGCGCGCGCACCTAAGCTCGCGCACGTCGCGTAGTATCCACCCTGAACTCTGCCTTATGTACAAACTGGCAAATATGGTGACACTCTTTGGTGCCAGAGAGGCGCACAATGCATTTCTCCGCATACACTGCCTCTGTTGGCAAAAGGGTTCAAATATATTTGATGGTCAACAGCCGGGCTCTTTAACTAGTTCTCCAAAGTGGCTAGATCAGAAAACATTTAGGGGTACAAAGGCCACAAGCTTATAGTAATGCCATGTTAGTTACATTATTTAATGTCATTTTAGTATGAATGTATAGTATCTGTTCTATATATATTGACACAACCTTAACTTGGAAGCGCGTTTCAGTGTGAAAAACTGAACTTAGCTCCCTAAGCAACCTGTATGATATTAGCAGGAGCAGAGCGCCCAAGTGCCACATCGAGTCCTCTCATGAGACTCCGGCTGAAGAACCTGGGCCCCCTCTATTTTGCCGGCAAAGCTCAGGTTCTTGGTAATGAAGAAGCACGCTGTTCTATGAACCCACATGGGATGTCCCCGTTGTGGAGTTTCCTGGCTCGGGGTGGAGTTGTCCCGCCTGGGTAGAGTTGTCCTGCCGTGGTAGAGTTGTCATGCCGGGGTAGAGTTGCCCTGCCAGGGTAGAGTTGCCCTTAGGGGGTAGAGTTGCCCTGCCAGGGTAGAGTTGCCCTGCCGGGGTACAGTTGTCCCACCGGTGTGGAGTTTCCCTGCTGGGATAGAGTTGCCCCACTGGTGGAGTTGCCCTGCTAGGGAAGAGTTGCCCTGCCAGGGAGGAGTTGCCCTGCCAGGGTGGAGTTGCCCTGCCGGGGTGGAGTTATTCTGCCTGGGAGGAGTTGCCCTGCCGGGTGAGTTGCCCCACCGGGAGGAGTTGTCCCGCCGGGTGGAGTTGCCCTTCCGGGGTTGAGTTGCCCTGCCGGGGTGTAGTTGCCCTGCCGGGGTATACATGCTGGGAGGCCATGTGGAGGCATGTTTGCAGTTCCTGTGCTAGTCTGACACATCCCCAGGGGAAAGTGATGTATTGTCCCATTCCCTCTGTGCCGGGAAGCTCAGGGAGGATCACTCTTTTGTTAATTGTTGCTTTCACATGTACATTAGGGGGAACATGGTCAGAGCAGAGAAGAACAATAGGAAGCCAAGAGCTCTCAGGGAATACTTGTGCAGTCCAACCTGAGTCTGACCTTGGGCATGCTTTGCCTTTTCTATTGCAGACATTGTCTATACTGCCTTTAAAACACAGCAATACAGGCTGGTATCCAGGGGGGCGGCACCTGGAGAGATCCCAGAGGAAGTTCTCTGGGGCCCATTTCCAGACTTGCAGAATAAATGGAGAAGTTCTGAGAGCTCCGCACATCACACGTTACAGCAATGAGAACAGAACGGGCACTTTATTCAATAAAGCCATTTTCTTTTAACCCCTTTGGGGCCTATAGTCCAGTATAGTATAGTATAGTATAGTATAGTATAGTATAGTATAGTATAGTCCAGTATAGTACAGTACAGTACAGTACAGTACAGTATAGTATAGTACAGTACAGTACAGTACAGTAAAGTATAGTATAGTATAAGTAGTGGTTCTGACTGAGCACCATCGCATATCATTGTAATACTGTGTTTTCTTTACGACATTTTGTATCCCACTTTTTCTGGGTTCACCGCTAAGGAAGCTTGAATATATTTTGATTGCTATATATCCCTGTTAGTATCATGCATGAATCGTTGCTTTTATCCAATATGGGGGTTATTCATTAAATTATCATAGTGCTAATCGGGGCAGTATCCTCCTCAAACTCCCATTGACTTCAGGGAGAGTTTCCATGTGACAGTGCCCCGATCGGCACTATGTAATGAATAACCCTGTGTTAGTGTCCCCATTAAATGACTCTATCAAGGTGCAAACATTTGGCGCATGTTTCGGCATGAGACTTTTTACTTTATTACACATTAATGGGTCTTTGTATCATCCCAAAGTTTCGCATTGACGCACTGCGCCAAGTTACATACAAGAAAAGTGTTAATAAATGTTAAGTCCCTTAAACCGTGTAACTCCTGTACAAACCACTTCTATTCACTCTCCCTAATCGCAATGAAGAGGCCTCTCTGCGCCTCCATGTGGCTCCCAAATTGGAGAATATTTATCAATGCCGCAAACAGCTGCAACATTGGTCTAAACCGGTGTAAAAAAATTAGTGCCAACGTTTTTCTATTGGGGATACCCGGCCTATTGTATAAAGCAGCGTCATTTAAAGCAGGAAACATGACAATTTATATGTGGTTTTTTTTAACAATAAATCAGTTCAGTAGTATTAGATAATAGTGACTGTTTTTTATTCTTTGTTTGTTTGTTTTTTATTCAACTCAATGCCATTTTTAATGAGTTTTAATGCAACCTTTGATTTCTATAGCAGGTACCTCCCAAGCAGTGCAAGATCTTTGCAACACTTTCCTGTCCAGGGGGAGATCAGCTGTGAACGTGATCGGGGGGCCATTTCCATTTGCGTCACTGGGGGGCAGTCGCGACCTCGTGATTGCTACCCCAAGCTGTCACGAAGTCGCGATCCAAGAAGACCAACCACACTTGGATGCCGCCTGTCCCCCGGCACCAAAAGAGTTAAATAATGTATTGGACTGGGATCAGCAGCACGAGGACCTCCCTGCATACAGTACTGTAATACTGGACATAGGGTTTTCCAGTAAGTGCTCAGGACACTGCCACGTGTGGGCAGCCTGCAAAGTCTCTCACTACAAGCTTTAGTCTTACACACTGGGCGTTAAATTCACTCATTGGAAGTCAAACAACATATACATCATCCTTCTTTTCTCACACACCGGAGAAGGAGCTTTGGGGCCTTATATGTCAGAGTTTCCTGGCTGCATGACTATGGCAAATCTGGTGCACAAACAGCACATGAGTTATCAATGAAATATTAACCCCATTGAAAGTAATAGGATTTTTTGCTTTGATAAATGCTGTGTAGTTTATTTCCCAGTTTGGCAGCTGGAATAATGTGACATATAACCCCTTATCTACCCCAGTCTCCTCGCTGGGGCAATTGTGATGCAAAAACAGCACCACGTGTATCACAGAAAAAGAATCCCATTGAAAGCAAAAGCACTTTGTATTGTAAAACAGGAACATGTAGCACCCAGCCGAAGTGTGGCCCCGCAGAACATACAGGCGTTCCGTGATGGTAACTGGCATAGTGGGAGCTGTGCAGCGATGTTCAGGTATTGTCACCTTTGAGGACATCTTTGCAAGTCAGGAGACTCTGCATCAATGAAGGAAGCCGCTTGATTAGCATTGTACATGCATTTCCTCTCCCTTTCTTCTTACTTTGCTTGCAGAGGACATCATTTCTCCATTAACCCATTCGTTACTGAAGTGTCCACCAACCCTGGTAATGGCAATGCGTTTCGGGACCCTGACAGCACTGAAAGGGTTAAAAGGATTGTCCTGGCTCTGCTCATTGCCAGCGTTGGCACGGTGACAGTAGTCGAGTGTGCAAACTTGTGCTATTGTCCACAGGCCTTGAGGAGCCATGGAGACCCACTAATATGACACAGGAAAATGTTTGCTGATGGCAATTCTATGGGCTTTGTCCAAGTCTTTCTCCATCATGACGACTCGATTTAAGTCTCTAACTGTTTGACTACAAATGCAAGAGTGCTATCCAACTCAATCCCTTTGTCCATGAGGTTTGAATGGGTAATTCAGCTTTTGTGTGGCTCAATTGAGGGGGCAAACATAAAGACAAGATTCTTGAGCTCTCAAGCTCCCTTTCCATGGATATGTGCACATCTCTTTAGAGATTTGTTTCTTTCTTACCTTTCTGACATCACCCCTTCATCCAAAAAGAAGAGAAAGGGGGAAAAGAAAACCCCTGACCAGTTAAAAGTAGGCTAGGCTGTTCAGTAATGCTGGCATTGTCCTGTGGCACTGAAGCATGGGCCCTTCTAGCCTTCCAGACAGATTCCCTTCTTTTAAAGAAAAAAGGGTGTCCACCTATCTTTACTTATCATCAGCATATCATGTTTTATTGTGGGGAGGCCTAAGAGGGAGGAAAAGAGAGAAGGCGAAATAGCAGAGAAATTATGGTATTTTTTAGTGGTCTTTTTGTGGGTGTCCCCATAGCGACTATTTGTGATGGAAAAGAATGTGGGAACAGGGAGACTAATGCCTGATTGGGATGCTTTGTATTTGCAAAGTGGATTCTGATTGGTCTAAGAGCCCCCTAACTAAAAGTAGTTTATATTCATTCAGCTTACTCAAGTGCTAAACTGCTCCCAAACCCCTAGCACCTCCACTCGCGCCCTTAAAGGTTGGTAGTGTATAACCTATCTAACAAGATTATGCGTGTACTGTGTTTTAAAGCAATGAGACAGATTGGGGATATCTGGGACATGTCTACAGTAAGTGTGCAGAGGAAGGATGAGTGTGTGTTAGTGTGTGTCTCTATCTTGAGGATTAAAGGGAGCATTGCAACATTTTAGTGGAAAATTAGGCTCCCCCTGCAGTATTTTGCATCGTGTTTTCTACACATTTTGCACAGGGTAGCATTTTTTATATTTAAATATTTTGGCAGAAAATCTACACTGGAAATCTGCATTTCCTTTTCAAGAATGTCCTTTAATAACCGTCCATTGTTTTTCCTGCTTTCATTTTCCTTTCTAAAATGCTCATTATTCTTCTATAGATTCATTAACATTTTATTGTGGAATAACCTCAATTTTTCATGGAAATTTGGCCTTTTACATGAAATGGCTTCGGACAGTGAGGTGAAGACACTGCTGAATTTTGTGAACTTGGCTTCGTGTGATATCAAAGCAGCTTTGGATAAATCTGCCCCTTGCCGGAGGTCTGTGGATCACAGGAAATATTTACAGAAGCAGTTGAAAAGGTTTTCTCAGAAATATTCCAGGTTGCCAAGATGCCACCCAAGCAAAACCATGGACTCCAACCTGAGGAAGGGGCTACTGGACAGGCACAACCCTCCCAGCCATGGCAAAGGATTTCGTGGGAAGACCCCCGGAGCATCAGAGACAGAGAACTTTATTGGGGTTCAGTGCTCACAAGAGAATAGCATGCAGGCTGGAAGAGCAGACCAGGTGCCCATGAGGAAGAGGCAGCTGCCTGCCTCATTCTGGGAAGAGCCCAGACCATCTTCCAGTCTCCTGGGAGGGGGCTGTCCTTCCAAGCTGGAAATGATATACAAAGATGAGGCTGATCCTTCACTTTCTCTGTATGAAAGCAAGAGAGGCAAAAACCTGGGGATTCAGGAACGCCCGAGCCCTGCCTGCGCCCACCCCGCCGCGGGGGAGGCCGGTAACGTTACCCTCATGGCTTCTCTTGCAGACAGGGTGAACGCGTGTGGCTGCTGTCCATTTCAGTACCACGGACAAGCCGTGTACCAGCACAACCATGGACCTCTGAGTCACAATCCATTCGCTGCCCTGGCCCTGTGGAGTAAAAACACAGTCCCCACCTTGGAGATCCAGCACTTGTGCAAGGAAGCAGGACAGAGGGTGTACAGGCACGTGGTGCTCAAACCGATCCCCACGAAACCAGCAGTCCCCTCACCTGGGTTCAATGTGTTTGGGTATATTTAGGGCTCATGGTGACACCAGAACTATCCGCAGATCCGAGTTTTGCGCGCTGTAGGAAACGGTCTTGTGGGGGTGATTGGGAGATGATAAACCCCTGCAAAGCTGAGCTGTCTGTATAGGAGTCACCCTAGCCCAGGTCCTGAGAGGGGGTGAGCAGGGGTTTGATGATAAAGTGACAGGTGATGTCCAAGGACAGATAGCTTCTCTTTGGCATCCTGAAAGCTTTGTGTTTCCAGTGATACAGATTTCATATTTAATGCACTGAGAAATGTTGTCCGATTGTATACTTATACTGTGCTGCCCATCAATGAATGAAACAATGATTACAAAATAACATATTTATATTGTGAGGGCCCACCTGGATACCAATGTACAAGAGTTTTCTTTGCCATAAAAGTCAGGAACTATAATTAGCCAATTGTCATTTTTATTTTAATTATCAGAAAAGTTTGTAGCAGCAATTGAATGGTTTACATGTATGCATGGGAAGGTATAATAAATTAAAGGTGGTCGTTTTATTTTCGAAGTCGTTATTTCCCCATCTTTGGAGATTGATAACTGTTTCAGTATACATGCATTTCTTTATAGCAATTATAATTTATTGCATAGAAATGCATAGCGAAAGAATGCCAGAAAGCACCAATTGTCTGAATAAGTCCCAGTAACACCGCCTTGTACACGGGGAAAGGAGACAAGATAACATGTTTAGTTTGTAGACCATAGTATAAGTTATAAGGATGCCACGCAGAGCTTTTTGCTAACATGAAAGTGATGATTGACATAACACATATTAGAAACACTCCAGATGCAGGAGACACATATATTGCGTTGCTAAATGTAAATTAATTATAATGATTTCAAACTGATACATTTGATCAGTTTCATTTTTGTGATTTGACCACAATATGTCACAGCGTCTGCTTTTAATATCTGCTCATGTTTATTGAATGAATACAAGTACATTACCCAAAAGTATGTTAGGCAAATATAAAGAGGCTTTCACCTGTAATTTATACCAACTGTGTTTTCTATATCTGTGGATTGAATGATGTAACCTTACAGTATATGAATATTTGGAAGGTTATATAGAGGCGTGAGATACTGTATACATCAGCACAGAAGCTTGAATATACATGTAGTGATTGTGTTAGATAGAAATGTTTCCCTTTTGGGCACTGAGTCCACTGCCATGAATATTCCTGGCATCCTTACCCATGGGCCCATCCTAATCTGCATTGTATCTACAGTAGTAACAACCCCAGTGTATAAAGTATAGCGCTTTATATGGAAGTACTCATACCAATAACACTGTCTCCATTTTTTAGTGCCACACACACACACACACACACACACACACACACACACACACACACACACACACACACACACACACACACACACACACACACAGTGACACACAAAGTGACACACACACACACACAGTGACACACACACACACACACATTTGATATTTGGTTACTTCTTAAAGCAGAAACACGTCACTGTGCGTTATTAGTCTTTATACAAAGTTCCTCTTTCTCTGAGATAATTAATTTTAAAATAACCCAAAAGCAAAGGCCGTTGGCAGATTTTCCATGGTGACTTTGTATAGAAGTTTCCTGTGGGCATTGGATTAGAGCAGGGGTGGGCAACTCCAGTCCTCATGGCCAGCAGCAGCTCAAGGATATCCCTGCTTCAGCACAGGTGATGCCATTGAAGACTGAGCCTCTGATTGAGCCACCTGTGTGGAAGCAGGGATATCTTGAAAACCTGATCTGTTGGTGTCCCTTCAGGACTGCAGTTGCCCGCCCCCCCCCCCCCCCCCCGTGCAGTGGATGTAAGTAGATAATATCTATCCTAAGACTTGCTTTGCATGCTCATGTTATAAGGAGGCGGTGTATATGATCACCTCCTTTCCTCTGAATTATGTTTTGCGTTATCACAGGGGGATAGTTTTATCAGACGCTCAGTCGTTGCACATTGTAAACATTTATTAAGATTGAAATGCGTAAACAAAACAATAAGAAAACACAATGGTAGAAAAATATGCTTCATACAAACACTAAATACACACCAAAAAAAAGTGCTCGGAGCAAGAAAAAGTGAATTGCACGTTATATACTATAAAATTATAAATCGACACTTAATAAACCCTTTCATTGCAAGTCGGACGCGTTGTCTCTCCGGCATTGAAGGGGTTAGACTTTTCGTCTCACATAAAGATAAC
The DNA here is from genome assembly GCA_036426205.1 of Ascaphus truei. Lineage (NCBI taxonomy): Eukaryota > Metazoa > Chordata > Amphibia > Anura > Ascaphidae > Ascaphus > Ascaphus truei. The sequence goes on from CM071575.1 coordinate 46,705,575, forward strand.
ATAATGTTAAATACAGTGATAATAAAACCATGCACTGTGCATTGGGAATCCTGTGTTATTATACTGCCAGAACCTCTGCTGAGTTCGGACTCCACTTTGAAACAGTGTAAATATCAACGTTGAAGATCCAGTTACTGTAGAACTGAGTAATATTTATATTTCTTTTTCTAGGTGTACATTTGAATTCTATTTGGAAAACCTGCTCAGTTTTATTGCATTGCCTTACAAACATAGTAAATAAAAGACAAGTTAATGAACAATTCTGCAGCTGGCAAAGTCCCAGGAATATGGGCCCAGATTCACACAAGGTGCAAAGCTTCAGCTTTGATATGAATGGGAGTAAAACTGTGCTAAAGCTTTGCACCCTTTTGTGGATCTGGGCCATAGTGTATAACAGGGCTGGCCAACTCCATTCCTCAAGAGCCACCAACAGGTCAGGTTTTCAGGATATTCCTGCTACAGCACAGATGGTTCAATCAGTCCTTGCTTCAGCAAAGGTGGCAACCACTGATTGAGCCACATGTGCTGATGCAGAGATATCATGAACACCTGACCTGTTGGTGGCCCTTGATGACTGGAGGTGGCCAGCCGTGGCGTATAAGAAATGGGTGTGTAGTAATTCAGAGAGAGGAAGCTATGGTTCTGTGTATATCTCCCTGGCACCACCTGGTGGCTGCTAGTTGAACTGAAGCACGTGTATTGTGTAGAGAAGGCAGATTAGTCCAAATCCGATCCGCGCGCGGTTATCCGAAGGCGGATTGGGCATTAACACAATCAGGGGCATGCTCCTGAATCCACCATCGCTTTCCTTCCAAGCCCCTGCCACGTCTTACTTTATGATTGTGAGGAGAGGGTGTGTGGGATATGGCCAGTGGCTGGGTTAGTGTGCAAGACATAGCCAGTGGCTGGGTTAGTGTGCAAGACATAGCCAGTGGCTGGGTTAGTGTGACGGGACGTGTCATGGGTAGGATTAGTGTGTGGGATTAGTGTGTGGAGTCTTGGTGGATTGATAGTGTGTGGTGACTTATGGTTTGGGACTGGATGAGTTGGGTTGTTGTGTGGAGCAGTGTTCAGTGTATGGGACGTGGTTGGGTGGGTTGTGTGGATGGCTGGCAGCTGGGTTGGTGTGTGGGGTGGTGAGTGTATTGGGAGTGGGTGGGTTGGTCTGTTGTGTCTGGGACGTGGCTGGTGGCTGGGTTAGTGTGTGGGACGTGGCTGGTGGCTGGGTTAGTGTGTGGGTGTTAGTGTGTGGGACGTGGCAGGCTGGCAAGCTGGCAGTTGGTGTGTGGGGTTAGTGTATGGGACGTGGTTGGGTTGGTGTGTGGGATGTGGCTGGTGGCTGGGTTAGTGTGTGGGTTTAGTGCACAAGTGGATCTGCCTTTTTGAGACTGATCCGTGAAAATACGCAGCTGAAAGGAACTTGCAACATTTGTGGCAGATTCGAATCTCTGCAAAAAATTGCCCATCCCTAGTATTATATACACTGCATGTGCGCTACCAAAGAGACCGTACCTTATTTACAACACATGTTGCATTACACAAGTTGCATAAACATGTAGAGGGGTCAAAAGTCAAAGTCTTTCTGCTGCAGATGAAATGAATTATATTTTCTTCTTTGAAAAATCTGGTGCATTATTTTTGCATTACTTTGTACTAGCTTTGCATTATTTTTGCACTAATTTGGCGGGCCGTGAAACTTTGATAAATGATCCCCTTATTCCCTGATACTTATTTAAGAATGACTGATAATTGAGTGCAGCGCTCAGAATGCTGCTGCTCTGAATTGTTTGTGTGTGTTTAGTATACTTGATTTCTCCAGGGGAAATGACACAAATAATGTAAGTGGAATGCTAGTTTGCATAGTAACGCTCTCCGGCAATGACGGGGTTAATACGCTGAGCAGCGAATGATCTTGATAGTCTTTGGATGAGTTACTCTACATTCTTTGGCCAGAGGAGCTGTGGAGAATATAATTTATCATCTATTTCATCAATCAATTCTACTATGAATATCTATTGTGTGGTATGGTATTAAATGGCATTTCTCAATGTGCCTTGTTCACACGGCGGATAGAAAGAAATCACGTACAAATGCTATCAAACAGCATGTGCACAATGGGGCATTGCTAACCATTTACAGTGTCATACTAAAAACTCCTTTTCACCACCACACACGATCCTACGTTTACCGTCTGTGGTTTCCCTGCAGAAATGTCGCTGAAATCAGTGAAACTCCTCCAGGGTCCCAACCAATGTCACAGAATCTTCGGTCACCTGCCGGCCAATGCCGCGATATTCCTAAAACCTCAGTGCCGCCGGCAGTCCCCACGTGGAAGGTTTCACATTGTACGTTCTTAAAGGCAGGGCCTCTATATATCTACTGTTACGTCTGGTGCGACTGTCCCTATATTATACTATCACCTCCCTGCGTTTTAATCTTTAAAAGAGACGCATAACTCGGTGGCAATAAGAAAATGGTAGTGATGAGAATATATTTTCTTCAAGTGAAGACTGGAGTGATCCTAAAAATGTGCATCTATTTAAAGGGCCTTGTATGTCTGTATGTATCTGGTGGTGTGAGTGCATCATAATGCACATAGCCTGGTGGCAGATAGGGAGAGTCGGGTAGCTATAAAGTTTATACAGTAAGCAGACGAAGAAAGGGAGGAAGTCAGGTGACACGTGAGGAGAAAGAAAGAATTTTGGAGAAGGAGAGAGGCGGAGAGAATGGGGGACATCATAAAGTATTAAATGAAAGATGCAGTGGAGAGAATGAAGGGGGGTGAGAGGGAGAAAAGCGAGGGGGGAGAGTGGGGGAGAGTGGGAGAGAGTGAGGGGACGAGGGGGAGCAATAAGAGAAGAGAGGGCATGAGAGGAGAGAGCAGTCAGAAGAGAGGCAAGGAGAGGGAGAGAGAGAGAAGGGGGAGAGCAAAGAGTAGCGGGATAGATAGAGAATGTGGGGGAGAGAGAGGAGAGGGTGAGAGAAAAGGTGGGGAAGAGAGACTGGAGGGGGTGAGAGAGAAAAGGTGAGAGGTGAGGAAGAGAGAGAGAGAGAAGCGGGAGAGATTTAGAAGAAGGGAGAAGGCGGGAAGGGAGAGGAGGGGGTGAGAGAGAGGAGGGGCGGGGGTGAGAGGTGACGAGAGAGAGGAGAGAGGGGGTGAGAGAGAGAGAAAGGGGTGAGAGAGAGAAAGGGGTGAGAGAGAAAGGGGTGAGATAGAGGAGGGTGTGAGAGAGAGAGGGGGGTGAGAGAGAAAGGGGTGAGAGAGAGAAAGGGGTGAGAGAGAGAGAAAGGGGTGAGATAGAGGAGGGGGTGAGAGAAAGAGGGGGGTGAGAGAGGAGTGGGTGAGAGAGAGAGAAAGAGAGAAAGGGGGGAGAGAGAGAGGGGTGAGAGAGAGTAGGTGGGGAAAGAAAAAAGCCAAACCTGTCATTATTGACAGGCATTTATTCAAGTATAAAAATAACACAAGCTGTAACAGAAATATTTTGGAGAGAACATGTGTTAACCCCTTCACTGAGAGAGGACAGCTATATAATAATATGCAGAGCAATATATAGCTGGCCTCTGGCAGTGAATGGGTTAATAGTCACAGGCATGAAACATTAACATTCTTGCGTGTCATTTGTTTTGTCCTTGTTTCTTGTGCAGACATATTACTATACAGAACAATTTATACTGTACATGATTTTCTCCCTACGTTTACACAACAAGCTTCGATCAACTGTGTCAAGTGTGAAAACAAAGGTAATAGATTAGACGCACATTCTCAATGAAATAAATGATGGACTGTGTGTTTGTGTGTTTGTGTTACAGCTCTTTGATACATTGCCTAACTATCTTGCTCAAATAATAAATCAAAGCTATTCTTTTATTTTTTTCTCTAGATAAGAGTTTAAAGAATGAACATGATCGGGCAGCCCAAAATATTATTGTGGGTCACCTTTCATACCGTCTATAAAATGAAAATACTAAAACCCGCTATGGCATGACACAGGGCACAGAGCCCAATATTACAGTGATTAATGACACAGGGCACAGAGCACAATATTACAGTAATTAATGACACAGGGCACAGAGCATAATATTACAGTAATTAATGACACAGGGCACAGAGCATAATAGTACAGTGATCATGGCACAAAAAGCAATGTGTGGGCTGTTTTATGAGGTTCTGCTCAACTGAGCAATATTAATACGGTTTACAGGCCCCTAATATAGTGACTGGCGAATACTATGAAATACTATTAGAACTAACACATTTGGGGAAATATTAGACACAAATATATTAAGGAAATCAAATATATTAAGGAGTCTTATCTGTTATATAAAAAAGGGTACCAATTAATCCTTTAAATAATACAGAAGTGGTAAAGGGCATTGTTGACTCAATATTGACTGCCTCCAAACTATTGTAAAAATAATCACTAATAACTAGACAACAATTGCCCATTTTCAGGCTATTGCACTTTTAGCACCTTAAAAATGTCAGTTTCCCCAGAGAGCAATAAATCCTCTATGAAATATTCTTGTTTTTATTTTTCACAAGTCTTCTAATTACACCATAAAAAGCTTTATTTTAATGTTTTCAATATTTTAAACTTGCCTTATATTTTAGGTTGAAGTAAAACTGTAAATATGTATTTCAGGCCAGACTGTAATAACACTGTATATCTATATATTTACTATAAACTACACCTCTTGTAGGTGATTATTTTTACATCTTTTTACTGACTTAATTCTCAATTTGGACTGGGCAAAGGCATAATAAATCGCCTTTAATTAAATTACCAGTGCTAAATAAGCATTACATGCTCTAACCCAGGGTTGGACAACTCCAGTCACCAGTGCCACCAACAGGTCAGGTTTTCAGGATATCCTTGCTTCAGGTAATGCAGTCGTTGACTGAGCCACCTGTGCTGAAGCAGGGATATCCTTAAAACCTGATCTGCCGGTGGCACTGGTGACTGGAGTTTGCTGCTCCTGCTCTAACCCAAACTATTAGCAGAAGCATAAAACAGGAGACAAATTATAAAACTGTCTACAATGTCACGATCCGTCCTGCTGTGCCTTTGTTATTGCTGCCATGTTTGATTTGAGCAACATGGGCCAGAAAACATCAGCTAGGAAGCATGAGTGGGGTTTTCCCCACGATTATTATCGCTCGGTGTGTGGATTAGTGGAGCGCATAACTACCACTTCGTGGCCTTACTGGCTAGATCATGGAATAGACCACAGTCTTGCAACTGGTAAGGTCGCCTCTTTCATGCACAGCGCCAAATAATAATAATAGCATGTTCTTGTATAGCGCTGCTAGTTTTACGTAGTGCTTTACAGAGACATTTTTGCAAACACAGTCCCTGCCCCGTGGAGCTTACAATCTATGATTTTGGTGCCTGAGGCACAGGGAGATAAAGTGACTTGCCCAAGGTCACAAGGAGCCGACACCGGGAATTGAACCAGGTTCCCCTGCTTCATACTCAGTGTCAGTCAGTGTCTTTACTCACTGAGCCGCTCCCTCTCCCAATAACCATCATGTCTGTTATAACTGGAAAGTATTGTACTATATTCATACACAAAATGATACAAACTGTCCTATACTGAATAGTAAACATTTTCTTCTCAAACACCGGCTGATATGTCCCTGATGTGGGGTAGTGAAGCCCACTATTAGTGTAATGCTGCTCAGTGCTCAGGAGTCTTGAAACCTCACTAGATCTGACCGTAAAACTTTAATAAATAATGTGACTTTTCATGCAAGAATTCTTAATATAATGTGAGACTGTTGCTGTGTAAAAAATATTCACTTATATTCACTGTACAAATAGTTGCATTTTTACCTTACCGATCTCTTACTTACATTGAAGCTTAATACTTTTTTTCCATTTCCAGCATTTGCTTTTCACTTAACCCTTTCATTTGTGACAGAGCTGAATGGCAGGTCCCAGCTGTGAATGGAAGAGATATTCCTTAGGAAGCAATGCTTTTGCCACTTATAGGAATGGTTTCTACCCTAACGTGTGTCACCGCCACTACTTTGCACTATCTCCATCCCGTTTCCCACAGACGCTGCATCCACGGATTGTGTTGCCTTGGTGCCAAGGTATGACTCCATGCCACACCGCTACAATCCAGTGGTGTAATCATGGCTCAGGTAGCGAATCAGTCTGCATGGAAGAGGCAGCGTGTCAAGCAACTTGATGCGGTTTGTTCCTATCATGCGCCGTACTTTCAGGCGGCACAGCTGAGTGAGAGACCTCGGTGGCTCTACAAGAAAAATGCCGTCATTTTGCTATTGCCAGAAAATAATACAAGTTTCCTTGGAGTTTCACATTGACAGCTGTAACACATTCCCCATTGTATGCTGGAAGCTCTTCCGATTGAAGCCCCAGATTCTAGCTTCCGTTAACACAATCAGTAATATTATTATATACCATTTTATTGTAAGTGTGTCCATATTTCACTTTTACCAAGAAAGATACAATGAAATGTACATCTTGCTTTTAAGCTGGTGATACCGGGCCATCTTTGCTAAGCAGTGCTACTCCATAAGGCCCCTCCCAGCCGCAGCAGACATATCAAATCCTATTTAAGTGACTGGGCTGTATGGGGTCTTCTCTTATGGAGTACACGGCTTAGAAAACATAGCGCATGGTGTTGTAGGGTTTGAGGGGATTTATGAGTTAAGTTTAATACTTTTTAATAATAAGATAATTCTCCCCCCAAATTACTTTGGGGTGGAAGAATAGATAATGTCATTTCCATTTGCTAACACACTTCCTGTGCTGTACCTGATTTGGCCTTAATGTGAGCCCAGTCCGCGTAGCTGTCTAAATGCTCTTGTAACCGAGAACATAGTTGCACATCTCCAACGTAGTCCAGGAGAACGTCAATGATGGGTCCAGCCCAGCGACTCAGCTCCGTGGTAGAAACCACCTCACAAAACTGAAAAAGAAACGAATAGACCCAGTTTAAATATACAGGACTGAGAGAGATAACTACATACGCTGCTCCCAAAGTTGGTGCCTTTTCCGTGAACACAAAACATCATACATGAAATATGTACTAAATGGCAGGTTAAACATTCACAATGAAGAAAACAGCTTGTTCAACCCAAATGTTACTAATAAGAGAAGCCTTGTGATGATGTCATTAATCACTGAATTGGGAAACACCCAGTTGAGACGCAGTATCACTTTGTGAGTCTTTGTCAAATCAATTTAACTCCCCGTTCTCTAAGTATAAACATGTAGATTGTAAGTTTATTTTCTCACAGGACACTATGTTAAGCTGTTATAAGCACGCCATAAATGCAACAAATTCCATAAATAATCAGGAGAAACGATGAGAATATGAGCTACACAAACTTACAAGCTTCTCTGTTTGGAAAGAAGTGCAACATTTGTCAGAAGTTGTGATACATTTTATTCTTCATAGATATACTAGTATAGGATGTACAGAGCTTCTGGAAACCTGCTGGGCCTCTTCTTTATGTATATTGTGTAATGTATCGCAACCTATGACACATCTAGGCTATATCAAGGACATACCTGCTATACGTAGGACCACTATATCTCCTCGAACTTTGTATTGCAAAAAAAAATGCAACTTATCATTAGTTATTTTCTGGCAAAGTGTTAATGGTATTCTGAACTGTCTAGTAAGACCCTACACAGCTATGCACTTATACATTGTTTTCCAGATCTCTCTTGTATAGTGACAAGTAACGTCTCTATTTACACTGGTAAGAAATAATAAAACAAATCGATACATAATGCCACCCTACCTACCTACACAATGATTCTCCAAAACACACATGCCTACATTCAACCAGTCACAAACACAGACCTCATAACTCAACAAAGGAGTCCTGGGACTTGTGGTCATGTTGTATTTTGTAGTGGGATCCCAACTAATGAGAGCAATGGAAAGATTCTTCCATGATGGGCACCAAACAGTATGTGAAAAGGTGTTTCCCCTAATAGCAGTTAGTGAGGGACTCTGCTGTATGCTATAGGACCCACAATAGTTTCTATGTAGTAACTTCTCTCTTCCTGTCCTATAAATAAACCTAAGATCAAAGAATCAGTTGGCCAATGGGGACTTAAAAGAAACGTTGCTGAGCTGTTGTTTTACAATATACCTGCACGATTTTATGGGGTTTCTGATCGGAGGTTGTAGGATAATTTAATCGGCTTTGTCTGCTATCTTCAATGGGAGGATGTGGTCCATTTCCATATTCACATTTAAAACAGGAACCTGCATCACTACCGAGGTCCAAGATGAACTTCAACATGCTGAGGTACTTCATAGAAAACATGATGGTGGCCGGGAAAGAAGTAGGGTGAGTAGAAATGTAGGCATCAATGTTCGCCCCGTGATCTAGAAGCAACTTCATGGTTTTGAGGCAACCATGGCGAATGGAAATTAGCAATGGATTGATAATATCTACATTGGGATTGGCCCCGGCTTGTAGAAGCATTTGTGTCACATTGATGTTGTTGTTCATGACGGCGAAGTATAGAGCAGTGCTACGCCTGTCCTCGTACAGCCTCGCCCTTTCAAAAGAAAGGGTGGCGTTGACATCATAGCCAGCGTTAATGAGTTCTTCCAAGATATCATCATTGTTGCGCTCTGCAGCTATATGGAGAGGGCTAATGCCACTTCGTTTAACTCTGACGCGGCTTGTCACAGGGATGAGCATGGTCACAATCCTGCAAGGGGCGGAGAAGTGTGAAAATTGGGAAAAGTAAATCAAATCTGACAATGGAACCTAAAAGGTTATTAAAGTTCAGGTACAACACCGTATAATTTACCAGATACTTTAAAGAGCTTTGATACGTTCAGGACCAACATGGGAACTAGAGAAATCAGCGTACATAAGTCACGGAAACAGAAAAAACAAAACTGTATGGTCTTAGTCACTGTTTGGTTAAATGGGACAGTATGAAGAGGTTGAAATGTCCTTTATTCTCTCGGAGAATTTAAAAATGTCAAACGCCATGGGTAATCATACAAACAACAATGATAACCCTTAACAAGCGCTAATCTACAATGTGCAATTAATTCACAATAATGTGAAAAAGCAATAAGTGATAAAAATGTGAACACTCAATTCAAGTGAACACCACTTCTAAGTGGTGTATAAGCTGCCAAGGGAACTAATAAACAGATTTTCCAACCTGTGAAACAAATGCAAATACAAAATATAAGTCCCGGCGCTATAAATATCCAAGATACCGTGATCCAATTGAAAGTCCCAGATGAAGGTTTCTGATGGATGGTATAGGATTATACACAGAGTCCCAGGGTGTGGTTAAATCCCTTTAGCGATGTCCGCAGTGATTCTGGGGAAACAGAAGAGATACACACCAATTGTGCAGTATGCGACTATTCTTGACCCCACTCAGAACCAACGGGCAAAGAAACCCTACTTACAAGATGTTAAATTGTATATTCAAGGGAGAGAATCTGTAACTGTGTCTTTACTCCGCCTCAGTCGTTCACGGATCCCACGTGACCGGCAGCAGTGATTTCCTATTCCATGCAGCAAACAGCACTCACAGGGGACGCAAGCAAGGCATGTCCATGCAGGAACAGAGAGATGACACAATGGTGTAATACGTACACACTTTAATAAAAAACTTTAAAACACAATTCACCCTCACTTACATATAAGGGGGATGACATAAGACTCACGAATGCCGTCCGCGACTTGTCTACAGCCTGATGCACACTTGGGAGCCCTCCTGAATGGCGTTCTCTGCAACTCCCAACCGATGACGTCAGCCAGGACGGTGCAGGGCGCTCTCACAGCATCATGGTCTATGGTGGCTGGACCGGCTCAAACACTCTCCTCAACCTAAGGAGGAGACGTTGAGTGTTTGAGCCTGTCCAGCCACCATAGTCCACTGATGCTGTGAGAGCGCCCTGCACCGTCCTGCCGCTGACGTCATCGGTTGGGAGTTGCAGAGAACGCCATCAGGAGGGCTCCCAAGTGTGCATCAGGCTGTAGACAAGTCCGGACGGCATTCGTGAGTCTTATTGTCATCCCCCTTATATTGTAAGTGAGGGTGAATTGTTTTTAAGTTTTTTTATTAAAGTGTGTACGTATTACACCATTGTGTCATCTCTCTGTTCCTGCATGGACATGCCTTGCTTGCGTCCCCTGTGAGTGCTTTTGCTGCATGGAATAGAAATCACTGCTGCCGGTCACGTGGATCCGTGAACTACTGAGGCGGATAAAGACCAGTTACAGATTCTCTCCCTTGAATATACAATTTAACATCTTGTAAGTAGGTTTCTTTGCCCTTGGTTCTGAGTGGGGTCAAGAATAGTCGCATACTGCACAATGGTGTGTATCTCTTCTGTTTCCCCAGAATCACTGCGGACATCGCTAAAGGGATTTAACCACACCCTGGGACTCTGTGTATAATCCTATACCATCCATCAGAAACCTTCATCTGGGACTTTCAATTGGATCACGCCATGGGTAATCAAAAGCTTATAACAGAGGACCACCATACTTACAGAATGGTCTGCTCATAAATATATTAGTATATACTACGACCATATCTTTCACACTCACTGGCCTTCGATATAACATCAGCTTCCAGTAGTAATTTAAAAAGCCACAGACTGCAGGAGAGAGCTGTCTGTAGTGAATTTTGATGGATTCTAAATCACCAGTGGTGGTCTTTGGGAACCACCATTGGTCCAGTGGCCACAGTTTGAAAATAAGTGATGTCCATAGTTCCAGAAGGGAAGCCTATGGTCCATCTTCCCTTTTAGATCTCAGCTTTTCTCAGTCTACAGTATTTATTGGAAACGTTCCCACCTCATTTAAGCAATCCCCCTTTTACAGCTCAGTCCCATCCTTTCTCTTCCAGTGTGACAGAGTTACGCCTTGTGTTCAGACTTTGGGGCTTATTTACTGAAGTCTTTCTGCTGCAAAACTGAGGCTAAACCAGTGAAAAAGAACGGCACCAGATTTATCATATGACAACCTCCCCCCCCCCCCCCCCCCACCACTTTGTGCATTGGCTGACCCCAGATTTACATACAGGAGACTTTTAGTAGATAGACAAGTTAGTGCCACTGAGTATCAAACGTTTATATTAATGCACCTATTCATACCATAGGCCTTTTAAGTGGCTTACTCATGGGCTCTCCTATTTATTTACTTTCACATAGATTAGATACCAACTGAATTATATTATGGGTAACTCATTTTCCAAACGATGCTTAATACATCACATGTTAGTATTACACAAATCAAATAAAGTTTGCTTTAGAATTTAAGATATACAAATGTAGTCCTTAAACTACTATTCACACAAATGAATGTCACGCCTTATCCAGTACAGAATAATGGGGTTTTGCTGCAGTCAATTAGCTAATTTCTTACAAGAAAAAAAATGTGGAACTGCTCACTTAATCCCAAGTAAAAATTCTGACAGTGTATGTATGTATGTATGTATGTATGTATGTACAGTATGTATGTACAGTATGTATGTATGTATGTATGTATATAAATATATATATATATAAAAGAAGAAAAGCAAGCACTTCAATATCAATGATCCAAAGGGCCTGGTGCTAGTCCCATATAAAATGCAAAAAGTATATTACCATCCAGCAGAACAGCAAAGGAGAGGCAGCACTCAGTGGTATCAAAAAAAGTGTATTGAACAGACACATAGGACCGATGTTTCGATCCCACAGAGGGATCACCCCGCCTCCCCCTCCCCCCCTCCGAAGATCCCTCTGTGGGATAGAAATGTTGGTCCTATGTGTCTGTTCAATACACTTTTTTTGATACCACTGAGTGCTGCCTCTCCTTTGCTGTTCTGCTGGATGGTAATGTACTTTATAAATATATTTATATATATATAAATATACATCCAAATGAGAGCTGGTTTTCATTATTTTACTTGACTCAAAAACGCTGAGGTGACCCTGTAAGATTTAAACCAGGTTTTCTATGAAGTTACTGACACAGTGAAAGTATAAACATGCCTTCAGCATTACTATTATATGTATCTTTTTGTTCTTGCTTTATAATGGTAATATTGTCATTCCCCACTCCCCCCTCTCATAATTAATCTTTTCCTCCCACCTCAAAGGCATTATTGAACTAATATTGACACTCTATACTGACCATGATTAACTCTTTCACTGCTCTCTACATTTTGTCCCATTGAGACTGCTCTTTACAATTGGTTACTCTCAAAATGAAGAACTCACGTAGGAAATGCAGACTTTTTACACCTTTTTACGCTATTGCTATCCCAACATTTTTGTTTTGAAACAAATACAGTAACTGCAGGAGGGGTGAGAAATGCTTGCAAACTTGAGCATTTCGCCTTAGGATTGCATGCCGACATCTTTACGTGATATGGATGCAGTTACACATTTGAAAGCAGCCTGAATTCCTGAGTAATGACACAAGACCCCCACATGACTGAGAGTCGAGGACGCTGTTAATATTATGAGTGCCAGAAGTATTACTCATTATTTGCAAGTTTTAGAGACCTGTCAGTTTAATCGCTCTTTCCCTACATTGGGAACATGTGTAGTGTTTCTTTGAACTGTGATCCTGTGAAAAGCCCTGACAATGGAAAACATGAAGTTTGGGGGGGGACAGAGGGAAACATACTCCTCATTGTCTCGCTTCTTTGCTGCTACGTGCAGGGGTAACAGTCCATCCTTATTGTGCTTGTTAGCGTCTGCTCCCTGGGCCAGGAGGAACTGAACAATACTTCCATGGCCATTCTTACTGGCTTCAAACAGAGCGGTGGCATTATCATTGGCTTGTGTATTAACATCAGCTTCTAAAAAGAGACAAAAACTGTTATATACTTCAAAGTGAAAGCAGAATGTTCTGTACAAGACTTCCCACATATCTAATCTATCTCAATCTATTCTATCTCTATTCTATCTATCGATCTCTATCTATCTAATCTATCTATCTCTATTCTATCGATCGATCGCTATCTATCTAATCTATCTATCTCTATTCTATCTATCGATCGCTATCTATCTAATCTATCTATGTATCCTATCTCTATCTCTCCTATGCATGTATATCTTTATTTATATAGCACCATTAATGTACATAGAGCTTCACAGCAGTAATACACGTGACAATCATATAAATAACACATAAAGGGAATAAGTGCTTCAGACATAAAAGTAACATTTAGGAAAATGAGTCCCTGCTCCGAAGAGCTTACAATCTAATTTGCAGGTAGGAAGGACATACAGAGACAGTAGGAGGGTGTTCTGGTAAGCACCACTTACAGCAGGTTCTATCTCCATCCCTATCTAATCTATCCTATCTCTATTGGTCTAATATTTCTATCCTATCTCTATCTATCTAATCAATGTATCGATCCATCTCTCTTTCTACACACATTCCTATCTATAGGACACAGTATACATGGGCAGTCCTGGAACCTGCTGATGGGGTTATGGCCTTGGCATGAACTAAATGATTTGTCCCGTTGGATGTGCATTGGGGATTCTTTGTTTACTATTCCACATATTCCTCCTTAAATTATATTTGAGAACATTTATATAAATAATAATAAATAAATACTGTTTACAATGTGGAACTTTCTGGTTAGTCTGATGCATCCCAGGGGACACCGCGCTTTGATAGAACACCGTTATATTCCTTCTCTTGCAGTAGTTTGCCTTTTAACATCCAAAGGGATTATAAGTATACAGCACTTACCACATTTGACAATGTATCGTAAGGCGTCTAGCTGTCCACTCTGGGCTGCTACAAACAGAGGAGTGATGCCATAGCAGCTCTTTGCTTCAATCTTCGCCCCTCCCTTGACTAAGACGTCAATGATGTCCAGCTCATTTCTGGCCACAGCCTCATGCAAAGCTGTCCATCCTCGGTTGCAGCGGTGATTAACATTGGCTCGGTGTTCAACCAGCAATCTCACGGCTTCGGTGTTTTTCCACTCGCAGGCTAAGTTTGACAAACGAAAGGGTTTCAGTGAAGTGCATATGGACACTTATTCTACACCATGCTGGAGAGGAGTCCAGCTTCACTCATTACAGGGAAGACATCTTCTCAGCATATTGAATGTGGAACATAACACAGTGGCCTTCAACAAGTGCCTCACAAACTTCATCCATCTCATCAAGGGCTTCCAATGGCTTCTCTGCTCCTGTTCATTTCATTGCAGCTGCTCAAATAGTTGATTTTTTTTTTAATGCTGAAACTCACTTTTAAGACCATGTAAATATAGGGTGCAATTTTCTAGAAGAATTTGGAAATTGTACACGTTTATTGAAATCGAATGATGTCAAGATATCTTAAAGTATTTCACACTACAATTTTGCCCCATCTATTGGAAACCTAGTTGGAGAGAACATGGGCACAAGAGATGTACGTTCCATGCAAACGCTCGGGCATCGTGGGGAGGAGTGTGGATTTTAAATGTTTAGCAGCATTTTATGTTTGGGATTCCAATAGCTGGAAATGACCATGCTTATGTATAAAACAATATTGTGTATCACTGACTACCAAGTACTGTGAAACTGTTTTAATTTAGTGAACAGATATTCTAGTAAAAATATATAAGGCCATATTTGCTAAGTGGTGCTATGTCATAACACACATTCCAGTGCTGGAAGACCTTTATGGCCCATTCATATGAGCAGGACACATTTTCCTGAACGGGTGGTAAGGTGTCTTCCAGCACCATATGGTGTCTTATACAGCATACCACATCTTTGCCAATGTAGCCCACTGTCTCCTCCCAATAATTACTGGTCCATGTGACGGGTGCTTTTAGTTATGTACAATATGGGGGTACATGTATTTTCATGCAGGGAAGTTATAAAACTGTTCCTTTTTCCAAGTTCAATGATTTTGTTTTAGAAGATCGTTACCTTTGTAAAGTGGAGTTTCTTTGTTCTTATTGGCAATGTCAGGTTCAGCACCAGACTCGAGCAGGAATTGTAAACATTCCAGATGTCCCCGTACAGTTGCTAAGTATAAAGGTGTCTCCTCTGCAAGAGTGCGCTGGTCAATAGTAGCAGGATATGCTAAGGAAATATAATGTTAGTAAAGGAACTATACGCTGGGAATGAAAAGCTCGAACATGCTTTGACAGCTTTATTTTGTATGTAACAATTAAGTATGTCAGAGACTCGATATGCTAAAGAAAAGGATTCAACGTTAAAGCCACATAACAGAATCCATGTGCATATTGTGTACAAATACTCTGCCTCTGTGTCCCAACTAATACTGGTGGGTTAAAATCAAGTGATTTTGGTTCAAATGAAATATTTCCCCCATGTGTATAACTAACTGTACGTTAGTGCTCATTGTAGTATGCGCAAATGAATTATAAATGACGATGAGTACTCAGTTTTAGGAGTTACAGTTGGATCCATGGTTATATAATAAGGAAAGGGAACAACCTTCTTAATTACTGCAGCGCTCTGAAGATAGTGATACAGCCTCGGAAAATGTTCATGTGTAACTCGCTGGATTTACTTGTCAACCTGACTGGCAATAGGAGGCACTTCTTATTGGTAGTACGGCAGATAGGTGGAGCAATGTCGCATCCAGTAGTGTTAGGCCAAGTCCACAGTGGCCGCTGCGGCGTGCGCTGTGGCATGCACGCCACACACCACAGCACAGACCTCTGTGGGGCAGGCTCCAGTGGGCGTGTGTATGTGGGCGCGCAAAGCAACCCGTTTCCCATCTTGGCCGCGCCTCCCATCGCTCCCTACAGACTGCAGATCGTGACTTCTATCTGTGAACGCGCCGCCAGGACGCTAGGCGTGCGTGCAACAGTAAGTACTGGGGCCATAGCCTTGCAATTTACAGTCGCTAAAACTTCCGCCCAGGGGCATAGCTATAACCCGGACAAAGCCCAGGAACACGCACCAAGGAGGAGAGCCGGGATATTTGACCCAGTTGTGTAGCCATCTGATCACTAAATTCAAGGCCCCCTTCCTCCTCCAGTCCCCTTAACAGCCACGGTGACAGCTTCAGTCAGTGCTCACAGCTCAGTCAGTGCTTCAGTCAGTGCTCACAGCTCAGTCAGTGCTTCAGTCAGTGCTCACAGCTTAGCATCAAAGCTGGATCGGGAGCTGTGAGCGATGGGGGGGGTGTTGCAGAGAGAGTCGGCAGCAGAGGTTGGGGGCAGAACTGAGAGAGAGAGAGCAGGCAGCAGAGCCTGGGGCGGAACTGAGGCAGAGAGAGCAGGCAGCAGAGCTGGGGCTGGAACTGAGATAGAGAAAGCAGGCAGCAGAGGCTGGGGCTGAGAGAGCAGGCAGCAGAGGCTGGGGGTGGAACTGAGGCCAAGAGAGCAGGCAGCAGTGGTTGGGTGGGAGCAGGCAGCAGAGGCTGGGGGGAGAGAGAGCAGGCAGAAGAGGCTGGGGGCAGAACTGAGGCAGAGATCTGCAGAACTCTGCCCTCCCATGCTGTTCGTGATATCAGGGGGAGGAGTTACCATGTGCTGCTGTTGGAAGGCATGCTGTGTGTATTTGTGTGTCCATTTGCTGTGTATATTTGTGGGTCAGTTTGCTGTGTGTATCAATTTGCTGTGTGTGTTTCAGTCTGTCAGTGAGTCAGTGAGTCAGTATGTTGTGAGTGTTTGTGTGTACATTTGTCAGTTACACTTTGCTCTGTCAGTGTGCTGTGTGTGATTCAGTGTCTGCCAGTGTGCTGTGTGTGCTTCAGTGTCTGCCAGTGTGCTGTGTGTGCTTCAGTGTCTGAAAGTGTGCTTCAGTGTCTGTTATTGTGCTTCAGCGTGCTGTGTGTGCTTCAGTGCCAGTCAGTGTACTGTGTGTGCTTCAGTGCCTGTCAGTGGGCTGTGTGTGCTTCAGTGTCTGTCAGTGTGCTGTGTGTGCCTCAGTGTCTGACAGTGTGCTTCAGTGTCTGTTATTGTACTTCAGTGTGCTGTGTGTGCCTCCGTGTCTGTCAGTGTGCTGTGTGTGATTCAGTGTCAGTGTGCTGTGTGTAATTCAGTGTCTGTCAGTGTGCTGTGTGTGATTCAGAGTGTCAGTGTGCTGTGTGTGATTCAGTGTCTGTCAGTGTGCTGTGTGTGCTTCAGTGTCTGTTAATGTGCTGTATGTGCCTCGGTGTCTGTCAGTGTGTGTGTGTGATTCAGAGTGTCAGTGTGCTGTGTGTGATTCAGTGTCTGTCAGTGTCTGTGTGTGCTTCAGTGTCTGTTAATGTGCTGTATGTGCCTCGGTGTCTGTCAGTGTCCGTGTGTGATTCAGATGGTCAGTGTGTGCTGTGTGTAATTCAGAGTCTGTCAGGTGTGTGTTGCTTCAGGTGTTTGTCATGTGCTTCCGTGTCTGACAGTGTGTCAGTTTCTGATTAGTGTGCTTCAGTGTGCTGTTTGTGCATCAGTGCCTGTCAGTGTGCTGTGTGAGCCTCAGTGTGTGTAGTGTGTGTGTGGTGCCTCAGTGTCTGTCAGGTGCTGGGGGGGGCGCAGTTGGTGAAACTTGCCCCGGGTGCAAAAACCAAGTTACTCCCCTGCGTTTACGTATATTTACATTACAGACGCTCTCAACAGCGCTCGGTCAGACCTCCACTCCTCAGACGCACAGTCAAAACCCCCCTACGCTCCTCAGCTACTGTCTCCCCGCTCCTATCCTCCCAGTAAGACCCCTTCATCCTCAGCGGGCTATTGCAGGTGCGTGTGTGTGGGAGGGGTATTTTTAGTGTGGGGGGTTTATTGTAGTGTGTGGGTGTGTGTGTGGGGGGGGGGTGTTATTGTAGTCTGTGTGCAGGTGGTTATTGTAACTTAGTATTGTGCATTGGAAGGAAACCCCAACCCTCTCTAATGTGAGTCTGAGATCAAATGCCTTGTAAGGAACCCCAACCCCCTCTAATAGCGCCTCTGAGATCAGATACATTTGTAAGGAACCCCAACCCTCTGTAATAGGGTGAGATCAGGTGCACTGTAAGGAACCCCAACCTCTCCTAATAGCGCGTCTGAGATCAGATGCTTGTAAGGAATCCCACCCTCTCTAATAGCGCGTCTGAGATCAGATGCATTGTAAGGAACCCACCCTCTCTAATAGCGGTCTGAGATCAGATGCATGCATTGTAAGGAATCCCAACCCTCTTAATAGCGCGTCTGAGATCAGATACATGTAAGAACCCCAACCCTCTCTAAAGCGTGTCTGAGATCAGATGGCATTGTAAGGAATCCCAACCCTCTCTAATAGCGCGTCTGAGATCAGATGCATGTGTAAGGAACCCCAACCCTGTCTAATAGCACGTCTGAGATCAGATGCATTGTAAGGAATCCCAACCCTTCTAATAGCGCGTCTGAGATCAGATGCATTGTAAGGAACCCCAACTCTCTCTAATGCGCGTCTGAGATCAGATGCATTGTAAGGAATCCCAACCCTCTCTAATAGCGCGTCTAAGATCAGATGCATTGTAAGGAACCCCAACCCTCTCTAATAGCGCGTCTAGATCAGATGCATTGTAAGGAACCCAACCCTCTTAATAGCGCGCTGAGATCAGATGCATTGTAAGGAACCCAAACCCTCATAATAGCGCGTCTGAGATCAGATGCATTGTAAGGAACCCCAACCCTCTCTAATAGCGCGTCGAGATCAGATGCATTGTAAGGAACCCCAACCCTCTCTAAAGCGCGTCTGAGATCAGATGCATTGTAGGAACCCAAACCCTCACTAAAGCGGTCTGAGATAGATGCATTGTAAGGAACCAAACCCTCACTAATAGCGGTCTGAGATCAGATACATGGTAAATTCTTCTGTATTTTGTATAATTTCAAATAACCTGAACATCACAGGGAACCCTTTAGAGATGCCCGGGGAACCTTGTTGAAAAACAATGATCTACGGTGTTTACTACTGAGATATTTGCCTAAAAGCGGGAGCACTCTGCTATAATTATGACACAACATAAAGCCGACTGAAGACATATACGGAAAAGAGCAAAATATAGTGAGGAAAATAGGTAATAAAATACAAAAACGTGTTATATATTTATCACAGGCACTTTTACTGACCAAATACCAATAATTACTGATAAATAAAGCAGGTTGTATTACAGAACTTTGTGGGGGAAAGTTCCCTCCGTTGTTATAATCAGTCATTACCAGCAGCTCGTACCGACCTGAACAGAATCCTGGTACATCAACAGTGCCGTAAACGCGCGGCGTCGGCAGCGGCAGCCATCCCTGCGTTAGGCTCGCAGAGCTTGTCCCCTGCTTTTATCAATATTATAGGGTCTCCTCCTCTCCGTTTCTGATCGCCAACTCAATGGGGTTTTGCTCGCTGTGACAAGTGAAAGAAAATAATTGTTACATATATGTCTTTGGGTGGAGGAACTGTAATGTATCTGTATATAGAGCCCTTCTATTCATTGGTTTGTGCACTGAACCCTTTGTCCAAAACACAATTTCACTGGGATCTGATGAAAGCCCAACGAGTGTATATAGGACATAGTGAGTTGCAGGGGGGTGGTAACGCGAAGTTAAATGATACATCTATTGTTATTGCTTGGATTTTAATTTATATATAGTACAATATAAGGATATTCAAAAGAAACTGCAGTCTATCAAACACAAAATGTGAGATTCCCCTGATTTTTATTCCACGGTTAATGATTGCCCGTCTTATGATGAGGACTTGCATGCACAACGCTTCATTTAGCTTTGGTCATTCTGAGAAAATTACGTCCTTTAGGTCACGTTTACATATTACTGTAACAATCCGTAACACTTCTTTACTATCTGTCATGTTATTCGGTCCTGAAATGCAGTGCCAACATCCCACACCAAGGGGGTGCATGCATGACTTAGAAGTAAAGTGCATAGTTCTTGGATTGAATATTTTGTTTCACAATTTCTAAACACTTCTGTCAAAACCACAGCAGCAGCAGCAGGTAAGATCCGCGCTGGTTACACACGCTTCAGCGCAGCAGCAGTGTAGATCCGCGCGCTGGGGTACACCGCTTCCAGCCAGCAGCAGCGGGTAAGATCCGCGCTGCGGTACACCCGTTCCAGCCACGCAGCAGTGTAGGATCCGCGTGGGGCTTACCCGCTCCAGCCAGGCAGCAGCAGTTAGGATCCGCGTGCGGGTCACCGCTTCCAGCCAGCAGCAGTGGAGATCCGCGCGGGGTAACACCGCTTCCAGCAGCAGCAGTGTGAGGATCCGCGCTGCGGGGTACACCGTTCCGCCCAGCAGCAGTGTAGGATCGCGCTGCGGGTACACCGCTCCAGCCCGCAGCGCGTGTAAGGATCCGCGCGGGTACACCCGCTTCCAGCCAGCAGCAGCAGTCGGTAGTCCGCCATGGGGTACACCCGCTTCCAGCACAGCACGTGTAGGATCCGCCTGCGGGTACACCCGCTTCCAGCCAGCAGCAGTGTGAGGATCCGCGCTGCGGGTACACCCGCTTCCCCGCAGCAGCAGTGTGAGGATCCGCGTGGGGTACACCCGCTTCCAGCCAGCAGGCCGTGTAGATCCGCGCTGCGGGTACACCCGCTTCAGCCCAGCAGCAGCAGTGTAAGGATCCAGCGCTGCGGGTACACCCCCGCTTCCAGCCAGCAGCAGCAGTGTAGGATCCGCGCTGCGGGTACACCCGCTTTCCAGCAGCAGCAGCAGTGTAAGGATCAGCGCTGCGGGTACACCCGCCTTCCAGCCAGCAGCAGTGTGAGGATCCGCCGCGGCGGTACAACCCGCTTACCAGCCAGCAGCAGCAGTGTGAGGATCCGCGCTGCGGGTACACCCGCTTCCAGCCAGCCAGCAGCAGTGTGAGGATCGCGCTGCGGGGGTAACCCGCTTCCAGCCAGCAGCAGCAGTGTAAGGATCCGCCGCTGCGGGTACACCCGCTTCAGCCAGAAGCAGTGTAAGGATCCGCGCTGCGGGTACACACCGCTTCCAGCAGAGCAGGTGTGAGGATCCGCGCTGCGGGTAAACCCGCTTCCACAGCAGCAGCAGTGATGAGGGATCCGCTGCGCGGGTTACACCGCTTCCGACAGCAGCAGCAGATGTGAGGATCCGCGCTGCGGGTAACCGCTTCAGCCAGAAGCAGCAAGTAAGGATCGCGCTCGCGGGGTACACCGCTTCCAGCAGCAGCAGCAGTGGAGGATCCGCGCTGCGGGTACACCCGCTTCCAGCCAAGCAGCAGCAGTGGGATCGCGCTGCGGTAACCGCTTCCAGCCAAGCAGCAGGTGTGAGGATCCGCGCTGCGGGTACACCCGTTCCAGCCAGCAGAGCAGTGTGAGGATCCGCGCTGCGGGTACACCCGCTCCAGCCAGACGCAGCAGTTAGGATCGCGCTGGGGTACACCGTCACCACAGCAGCAGTGAGATCCGCGATGCGGGTACACCCGCTTCCAGCCAGAAGCAGCAGTGTAAGGATCCGCGCTGCGGGTACACCCGCTTCCAGCCAGAGCAGCAGTGTAGGATCGCGCTGGGGTACACCCGTCCAGCCAGCAAGCAGCAGTGTGAGGATCCGCGCTGCGGGTACAACCGCTTCCAGCCAGCAGCAGCAGTGTGAGGATCCGCGCTGCGGGTACACGCTCCAGCAGCGAGCAGCAGTTGTAGGATCGCGCTGCGGTACACACCGCTTCCAGCAGCAGCAGCAGTGGTAAGGATCCGCGCTGCGGGTACACCCGCTTCCAGCCAGGCGCAGATGTGTAGGATCCGCGCTGCGGGTACACCCGCTCCAGCCCAGCAGCAGCAGTTGTGAGGATCCCGCTGCGGGTACACCGCCTTCCAGCCAGAAGCAGCAGTGATGTGAGGATCGCGCTGCGGGTACACACCGCTTCCAGCAAGCAGCAGTGTGAGGATCAGCGCTGGGGTACACACGCGTTCCAGCCAGCAGCAGGTGTAAGGATCCGCGCTGCGGGTACACCCGCTTCCAGCCAGCAGCAGCAGTGTGAGGATCCGCGCTGCGGGTACACCCGCTTCCAGCCCAGCAGCAGTTGTAGGATCCGCGCTGCGGGTCACCGCTTCCAGGCCAGCAGCAGCAGTTGTAGGATCCGGCTTGCGGGTACACCTCGCTTAACAGCAGCCAGCAGTGTGGGATCCGCGCGCGGGACACCCGCAGTTCCAGCCAGCAGCACAGTGTGAGGATCCGCGCTGCGGGTACACCCGCTTCCAGCGCCAGCAGCAGTGTGAGGATCCGCGCTGCGGGTACACCGCTTCAGCCAGCAGCAAGCAGTGTGAGGATCCGCGCTGCGGGTACACCCGCTTCCAGCCAGCAGCAGTGTGAGGATCCGCGCTGCGGGTACACCCGCTTCCAGCCAGCAGCAGTGTAAGGATCCGCGCTGCGGGTACAACACGCTTCCAGCACCGCAGCAGTGTGAGGATCCGCGCTGCGGGTACACCCGCTTCAGCCAGCAGCAGCAGTGTAAGGATCCGCGCTGGGGTACACCGCTCAGCCAGCAGCAGCAGTGTGAGGATTCCGCGCTGCGGGTACACCCGCTTCAGCCAGCAGCAGTGTGAGGATCCTGCGCTGCGGGTACACCCGCTTCCAGCCAGCAGCAGCAGTGTAAGGATCCGCGCTGCGGCTACACCCGCTTCCAGCCAGCAGCAGTGTGAGGATCCGCGCTGCGGGTACACCCGCTTCCAGCCAGCAGCAGCAGTGTAAGGATCCGCGCTGCGGGTACACCCGCTTCCAGCATCAGCAGTGTAAGGATCCGAGCTGCGGGTACACCCGCTTCCAGCCAGGAGCAGCAGTGTGTAAACGCAATCATTTACTTTCCCGATGATCTAACATACGGTAATTAGGACGGCTCAATGATTCACTCTTGTTGAGAAAACAAATCATATGAATAAATGTCTTGAAAGTGAAATGATCTGATTTAGATAATTTACCCTCTCCGTTCCTCCCCATCAATTCTGGAGCTAAATGCTATTCTACTGCCAACAAAAAAAA
>CM071575.1:46731530-46778936 GCA_036426205.1 Ascaphus truei
CATTAACGTACGCATATATACATACATACCCCGCATTAACGTACGCAATGGGACCGGAGCATGTATGCAAAGTGAAAATGTACTTAAAGTGAAGCACTCCCTTTCCCACTTATCGATGCATGTACTGTGCTGCAATCGTCATATACGTGCATAACTGATGTAAATAACGCATTTGTAACAGTCTCTATAGTCTCCCCGCTTGCGCACAGTTTCAGTACAGGTAGGGAGCCGGTATTGCTGTTCAGGACGTGCGGACAGGCGCATGCGTGAGCTGCCATTTGCCTATTGGGCGATATGTCCTTACTCGCGAGTGTACTTAAAGTGAGTGTCCTTAAACCGGGGTATGCCTATACTGGAATTGTTATATATTTCGTATGCCCCAAACAGTTCGTTCACTATCCATACTGTTCTGTATCAACTACTTTATTTCTGGTAACACAACAACCCCCAGGGAAATTTGCTTTCAGGGAGATAGGATACTACTGACCTAGCTTCTTGCATTGGGTTGTGGGAACTTTTATTCCAGGAGTAGATAGAAAAACGACCCATTAGAAGTAGAAATATGCGCCTGTCTTCAAATGTGACTAATGTTTCCTCCGAATCCCGGACACATGGCAGTATATACGGGGTCATGTGACCGGAGTGAATGCTGATGTGACCTGTGAATGATCATGTGACCTGTGAATGATCATGTGACCTGCACACTGATTTTTAATGCCTGGCATAACATTATTAGGGGACTTTGCGGAGTTTCAGTGTTTTTTTAGCAAACACAAATTGTACATTTCCTGACTTCAGTGACAATTTGGCCCATTTGTAACTTCCAGATATTGTGCCCGGCTGTGTCTGGCCTGAGACGTGGAAAGGAGTGCTATGGATCAGTTAGTACGCAGGGAGCAGTCCCGTGACACACGTGTATCAGTTATGCACATGGTTAAAGGAGAAGAGCAGTGAATAAGCGCCAATGCTATATTATAAATCTGTGACAATAAAAGTGACAGAGGTGATTACAATACACTTTAAACTTAAAGTGAGGGCTGCCTAAGGGAATAATGGTGTACACAAACCAATTAAGACAAAGAATACAAAAAAACGGCGCCTCCAATGAATAAATAAATTAATCCAACCAATGGCGTAGTTCAATGTGGGTAGCAGGCAGTCCTGAGTGGAGTCTTCAAAGAAGCCTCACAGAAAGACACACAAACATATAGGACAAAAACAAAAAAAGAGACAAAAGAAAAAATCATAGTGTAACTCAAATAACAAAACAAAAAAAATCTAAAAAAAAAATAAAATAAAAAAATATATTAAAAAAATAAATAAATATAATAAAAAAATTCACTGAAAAGATGGGCAAAAAGATCAATTACAAATTTAATGCAATTAACTAAAATATAACAATAAACAAATGTTTATTGGGCTAGAGACGCTATTAAAGCTGAATCATCCGGTAGGGGTAAAATTAAAAACCTACTTACAGCAAAGCTGATTTAAAATGACCTTTGGAACAACAGTCCTGGAAGTCAGACTGGAGCCTCTGCAGGAGATGGAACCGCACGAACTCAGAAGATCCACACTGACAGGATGATCGCCACTGCCAACACACAGACCCTCACGGTAGGTGAAGGTTTCACAAGGAGGAACCAGAACTCCACGCCGCTCGGGGACACGCCAACACCGTGCACACAGACCTTCAGGTCGCGTGATGTGCTGGTGATGTCACAAGGCGGCGCGAGGGCAGGGGGAGCACCCAGACAGGCAGCAGAGCTCGGGAAGCTAGAAGGCAGGTCTGACAGGAACAGCGTGCAGCCAGGGGTGGATGATTAATGTCAATAGCCAAGGAGAGAACCACCCTACGCATTTTGTGACGCTAAGTCACTTCGTCAGGGGCATGATGGGAATGAAAGCATGTAGGTGTATATATACCATAACGCTATTTGAGAGCAATAGCTGGAATAATGGCATAATCATAATAATAAGTTATTTGAGTTACACTATGATTTTTTTCTTTTGTCTCTTTTTTTGTTTTTGTCCTATATGTTTGTGTGTCTTTCTGTGAGGCTTCTTTGAAGACTCCACTCAGGACTGCCTGCTACCCACATTGGACTACGCCATTGGTTGGATTCATTTATTTATTCATTGGAGGCGCCAGTTATGCACATGGTGTCATTGTTTGTATCCCCTTTAAAACACACAATGAAGGATTTGCTTGGGTGGGTAGTTCTGTCACATGCAGCTGCAGAACTCAGCACATATTTACACATATAACAATATTTAGATTTTAGCCATGGCTATGGGGGTCACTAGTGCAGATACAGGCTTTATTTTTAATTCTTTAAATATGAATACAAAAAAATACACATTGACTGAACTGTCTGTGTGCTGGGATCAGTAGGAAATAGTCCAGCTGTTATCACAGCTGCTCTGTCACCTTAATCTGCGCTGAAAGAAAAGCCAGTGTTCTTAGCCTATTCATTCAGTAGCAGTCTCACTCAGCAACATGTACCCTATACTGCAGATTAATAGCAGTCTGTGAGTGTCGCTTTCTATATCATGATCACACTTCACCATGAAATGTTCCCGTAGTTCATTGTTTTAGAGTAATATATTAATGTAACAATATTTGAATGGGTCCCCTTTTTTCTGATAAACCCCTTTATCGAAATGCTGCATCATTCTTTACTCCACCAACTATCCACTAAGTGGTGCTACTGTATATCATAACACATTCCAGTGCTGGAAGACCTTTACGGCTTATCTTTACCAACTAGCCACTAATACAAGGAGAATGTTCTGTGATATGAGCTCTTGTGCTTTGTTTTGGCTTTCAGGGCCTAATTTAGTAAAGGGATTAAATATATATATATACATGTTAAACTATGAAAAAAGAAAGTTAAAAATGATAGAGATGATGTTCCACTGCAAGTCCAGTACATGTCGCAAATGTTACTAACAATGATCCAATACTCTGATTAAACCTGAATAGCATCTTCATCACATTGACATTAAAGAATGCAAGAAGCACAGAATGACCGTTCATCCTGCTAGCTGGAAATAGAGAGAAATGTCCCAGATTCTCCTAGACCTTTACCCTCTCCTGTCAAACCCAACCCCTTATATTCTGCCTGGGAAATAAACACAGCAATTGTTTGTTTATTTTTAACCCATTCATTCCCAGAGGGGCCATGCACTGCCAACCACTTATATTCTGTTGAAGAGACAAATATAGTTGTGGGAATAAATACAGAGATTGCTTAGGGCTTTTTTAACCTCTTCGGTACCAGCTATTTGCATTTGGACAGGAAAGGGGTTAATAGTCACTAGCACAGATATCAGATACAATTACCGAGCAGATATCCCACATATATAATTACAGTATACAGAAATATGAAGAGTAATATTTTCCTTATATTACTACAGCTACAGAATTATTGCTAGACAATGTGTAACACGCGTTTTTAGCAGAGAAAATATCACACAATAAATGCGATTAAAAAGTCAAATATATATTTTCAATATTTGGTACCAAAACTACACTCCTTTGTGGCTACATTCCCAGACTTATATCCCAGGGGTGGGCAGATACTAGGGCATGTTCATATTATGAAACTGGATAACACGTAGGCGTGTGCAATGCACCTATGTATATATTTAGGAGGTGAATAGTTCTAGATGAAGAGATAGATATAAGAGGTGGACAATTAGGAAACTAAAGGGGATTATTTATCAAAGTACGAGAGCTGTGAAGATTGTCCAGATGGGATGCAAAAAAGAACGCCAGATTTATTGAAGGAATAAATCCCAAAGAAAGCAATAAGATTTATTTTATGACATCTGGTTTCTTTTTTTTACCCCCAGCAAAATGTGCAATAATATAGTTAAAAAACATACTGATAAATACTCCCCAGATAAGGAAATTAGAATGGGAGACTAAATAAAGCATTGAGAAAAGAGAAGCCAGGAAGGGGTGACTTACATATGCTGGGGGGTGCTGAAGAAGCTGCCATCATACCGCTTCCTGGGGCCACTGCTTGGCCCTGGGTTGGGAGGCTGAGCTGCTCTGGGCTGGGAAGTTCTGGGTTTGTGGCGACATGCATGAAATAAAGAGAAATACTCTGAGTAAGAGAAGCAGATCATCCTATCCACACCTAGGAATGAGAAGAAAGTCACACAGAGGAGCAGGGTGAGGGGCTGCTGCTGCTGCCTGGAAGATGAAGCCTCCTGCAGCCTGAATGGAAGCAGATGGTGCGGGCTCTGGACTCAGCTGCTCAGAGCACTTGATTATTTTTGGCCTTGAGAGGAAACGTCAAGGGATTTGAATGACCATATAAGAGAACAATGAAGAAAACACACGCACACTCTCAGGATGCACAGGCCTCAGGGTGCACAGGCCTCAGGGTGCACAGGCCTCAAGGTGCACAGGTCTCAGGATGCACAGGCCTCAGGATGCACAGGCCTCAGGGTGCACAGGCCTCAAGGTGCACAGGTCTCAGGATGCACAGGCCTCAGGGTGCACAGGCCTCAAGGTGCACAGGTCTCAGGATGCACACCCCTCCAGCAACTGGGCTTCAGAGATTGAGTCTTCATCGTGGTGACTAAGTGAGGGGGGTCTGTGTTCTGGGCGTGATACACACACATGCATGAGAGATGTCACTGATTCACTTGTGGGGGAAGAGAGAACTTTGTAGCATGTTATTGTTGATGATTTTGAAGTGTGGAGAGATGTCAATAATATACAAGGAACCTAAATCAGTGACATTGAGTGAGGGATCTGGACTAACGAAAAAATAAGCATTTTAATAGGGAAAAAAATAGCATAAATAGTGTGTGTGTGTGTGTGTGTGTGTGTGTGTGTGTGTGTGTGTGTGTGTGTGTGTGTGTGTGTGTGTGTGTGAGAGTATGTGTGTGTATGTGTGTGAGTGTGTGTGTATGTGTGAGTGAGTGTGTGTGTGAGTGAGTGTGTGTGTGAGTATGTGTGTGAGTGCGTGTATGTGTGTGAGTTGTGTATGTATGTTTGTGTGTGTGTGTGGTATGCGAGTGTGTCTATGAGTGTATATGCGTACATATTTTAATATTTCTTACCACATGTGAAAGGGCACATGGAGCCCATCTTCCACTCACATGCATTGGGTTGATTACATTTATATCAGAGCAACTAAAAGCTCACAAGTAATACATTGTTTCAGCTATCAAGCAGAGAGTATCCATTAGAAATCAGGGAGTTGGACAATCCTGATGAGAAGTCAGAGCCCCTCTGAGTGCTCTGGGACCCATCTAATTGCTACATAATAACACTAGCTGGGGGTGGGGATGTGCAGTGACAATATCTGATAGGACCAGCACTCCGACTGAACCAACATGCAATGGTTACCTTCCCAGCATAGTGAGAACAGGGCTGTACAGTACACAGAGCTGACAGTGAGTACAGGCCTGTACTGTACATAGAGGTGACAGTGAGCACATGGCTGTGCATAAAGGTGACAGTGAGCACATGGCTGTGCATAAAGGTGACAGTGAGTACAGGGCTGTACATAGATGTGACCGTGGGAACAGGGCTGTACATAGATGTGACAGTGGGAACAGGGCTGTACCTAGAGGTAACTGAGCACAGGGCTGTACATAGAGGTAATAGTGAGCACAGGGCTGTACATAGAAGTGATAGTGAGAACAGGGCTGTACATAAAGGTGACAGTGAGCACAGGACTGTACATAGAGGTAATAGTGAACACAAGGCTGTACATAGAGGTGATAGTGAGCACAGGGCTGTACATAGAGGTGACAGTGAGCACAGAGCTGTGCATAGAAGTGACAGTGAGCACAGGGCTGTACATAGATGTGACAGTGAGAACAGGGATGTACATAGCGGTAACAGTGATCACAGGGCTGTACATAGAGGTAACAGTGATCACAGGGCTGTACATAGAGGTGACAGTGAGCACAGGGCTGTACATAGATGGTACAGGCTCAATTAAATGAGAGACAAGGCCCAATGTCAGAAGGGACAGATTTAATTCACTCACTACTTGTTGTATTTATTTGTGGGAGAATCTAAAGATGTACACATTTGTGTTAATAGGATCATAGACTTCAATGGCGTCTCTCTGATTATATCAGAACTTTGCCATTTAAAATGCTGTGTTTGGTCCAGAGCCGCTAAATCTCAGATGTTTCATCCCTGGAGGTTGACATCTGTGTTGTAGTTGTTTTGTATTTTCTGGTTATAGACATACACACACACACACACCACACACACACACACACACACACACACACACACACACACACACATATATACACACACACCACACACACATACATATACACACACACACAAACACATAGATATATACACGTACATATACACACATATACACACAAACATATACACACACACACGCACACACATACGTATACACACATACATATATACACAAACACACATTTATATATACACAAACATATACACACACGCACACACACACATATATATATACATACATATACACACATACATATATACACGTGCATATACACACAAACACACACATTCACACACATACATATATACACAAACACACACATATACACACATACATATACACACACATATACACACACACATATATACACATACATACGCACACACATATACACATACATATACACACACAAACACACACACACACACATACACACACACATATAGCAATCTGCTGTTATCTGTAATAGAAGTGGCAGGAATGACGCCCGTGTGAAAAAATGTGTTTCCTGATTTACTTGGAGAGGTGAGAATACTGTAAATAAACACATGGCGTTGGATGGTGTTCGGTGCTTTCCACAAAGGTTGTGCTAGGAAGGTGTGACGTCTCTTCACTGGACCATTCACAATGATGTATCTCTCACTTGGCCATTGAGCAGCTTTTCTGGGGCTATTGTGGCTTCTAAGTAATTCAACTCTAAATGTAAAGCAAGTAGCCTTAAATTGCCACGAGTGGAATCACCACGGTAATAACCAACGCAGAGTCTTCACCAAAACACCCAGGAACAGGAGAGGATTTCAAGAGGAAAGAAGTAACATGCAGCGAACGGGATGCCTCGTATCCATCATTTAACCCCTTAAATACAAATGGTGCGTTCAGCGCAGTGGAAGGTCAGTGCCACCTACATGGCCACATTGTTTCATGACACCGGACCAGTGACCCCTTTATGAGACTGCAGATAAAGCGAAAACGTCTGCGGTGAGATTTCCGGTGACCGGTTAAGATTTGCTGAATATCCTGTAGTTATTTTTTACTGGGAGTTTCAAAGCCCAAACTGTCCGAGGCTTCACCTGGTTATGAGAAGGGAAAATCTAGATCAGGGGGGCTCAACTCCAATCCTCAAGACCGCTCCCCCCCACACCCCCCCCCTAATAGGTCAGGTTTTAAGGATATCCCAGATTCAGCACAGGTGGGTCAGTCTTTGACTGAGCCACTGATTGAGCCACCATTGCTGAAGCAGGGATATCCTGAAAAACTGACCTGTTCGGGGCCTTCAGGACTGGAGTTGAGCTTCCCTGATCTAGAGCAGCGGTGCGCAAACTGGGGGGCGGGAGATTTCTCTGGGGGGGGCGCGGGCGGTTGCAGAGGTCCCGCGCTGTTCCCCACAGCATTTAAATTAAATGCCGGTGGATCGCGTGAGGCCTCGGCAAACATTACATTTACAGAGATTCAAATGCTGTGATGCGTCTCCATGGCAACCCGGCATCAAATGACGCCGTGGGGTCTTGTGACGTGACGTCACCGGCGTCAAATGACCCTGGAGCGTCATTTGACGCAGCTACCAGGTAGGAGGGGGGTCGCGAGCTCCAGCGCAGGCAGACAGGGGCGCAGCAGGAAAAGCGTGCGCTCCGGAGAACCTTCAACTGGTTCATAACATCTCAACCTGATGGGAAGACTGGCCGCACCTCTTGGGATAATTTGGGGCTGCAGGGCAATTCCTTAATCCGAGATCTCACACTACGGTTTGGGACTGTGGGGGTCTGTATCCCAGATTATTGATAACAGTTTGGATGTGAGGAGAAATTGAACCCACACCGTGTACCATCAAATTGCCAATCAGATTTAAAATGAAAATTAGGTATTACGTTTGGTAAGGGGTATGAGCCCCCAATCAGGTCTCAGCTGTCCCAGGGATAAGGATTGAAATCAGAATGTGTGTTTGTAATCCATAAGCTAGAGAGCACAAATAAGTGCTAGGGAGACTATATAGGACAGTCTGGACAAAGGTATAATAGTACCAATAATGCTGAATGGCTGGCTCAGACCTCTATATATACCATAAAGGTACTGAGTCAATCCCCAGCAAAAACCAAGGGTACATACCGTGTCTGCCAGTGTCAGTCTCCCTTTGCAGCACAGCTCTGTCTCAGCTGGATGCGTGCATCACGCTGGGTATGATATCGAAGGAAGGTGGTCCCAGGGGTCCAATAGCGGTGCACTGCCAAACAAACACTGGGGGCTGCAGCCAGTTGAAGTAAAAACAGTAGTTTAATAAGTGGTCAGAGTGAAGTACATGGTAACTTTGACGCGTTTCAGGACATAGCGTCCCTTTATCAAAAAGTAAATTCGCGTCTGCCTGTTACTCCATTACATTGTACATACTAATGGAGTAGCAGGCAGACGCGAATTTACTTTTTGATAAAGGGACGCTATGTCCTGAAACGCGTCAAAGTTACCATGTACTTCGCTCTGACCCCTTATTAAACTACTGTTTTTACTTCAACTGGCTGCAGCCCCCATTGTTTGTTTGGCAGTGCACCGCTATTGGACCCCTGGGACCACCTTCCTTTAAAATTAGGTATTATATTAATCCTAATTAACATTAATTTATACTGTAATATTACTGTAATATTAACCATCCTAAAAGACAGAAGAAATAACAGCCTGCTCAGTGCAACGTCTGTATATCACGAGGTGCTCTCAACCCCCACAGTACCAGAGCTGGAAAGAAAATATGTAGAAAGCAATTATACCTAAACCCTAATAAATTGTTTATGGGGTCATTGTTGGCAAGTCCGTGAATGTATCCAGCATTCTTTAAGTCTAAATGATTGCCAGAATTAGTAAGGTAATTTTCACACAAATTGAAGGATTCCAGTGCTGACAATTTAAAATGCATCAACACTCTAGGACCCCACCCCTGGAAATTAACGTGATACAGTACATGACAGTGCAGAGTATGACTGTACATGACAGTGCAGAGTATGACTGCACAGTCCGAGGTTGGGAATCACTGATGAAACACAATGATTATCTCCATCGTTGTAACACCCCAGCCAAACCAGTTTTTCGGTATAAACACTGAGTTAGAAAAATTCAGTTTGTACTTTGGCTACCTATGATTGAAATATTGGGCTGTATAGCCACAACCTACTGATCTAAGGGCATGCCAGTGATGTGTTTCCGTCCCATTCAGCAGTGCAGCAGTTCACAAGACACACGTTATACAGTATGCAGTGCTCTCTCACCTGTTGCTGGAGTGCGACTGTGGTGGGTTCTTAGGAATCAGTGGCCTGTTGCTTCGGCTGGCAGCTGTTGCCTCTGTATTGATGTTGGTTGATAACTTTTGATGGGTGTGGGCAGTTGTAGGCCCAGGGTTAATCTCCATCAGGCTTTGTTCAATGGCCATCTGGATAAGCTCCTCTTCACTCATACTGCCGTACAAACTGTATTCTTCTGCTCCCAGGGTGCCTGTTTGGGGACGTGAGTTGGAAACCTGCGTCGCCATTTTATGTCCTTTTCCCTACATAAAAAACAATAATAGAGGATAAAGAAAAATCTTTCATCATCTTGAATCAAATAAACCTTAACTCCTTTACTTTCTAAGCTAGCTTCACCTCACCCCTCACGTTTCTTTAATTGCCACATTACATTTGTCTGTACAAACTAGAGGTCAGAAGTAATTATTCCTTGTAACATGTCAGTGTCACGCAAGGTATGCACATCGTTGCTCTTGTTCTTTTACACAATCATGTTGCACTCATCCCACGCCTGCCACAAGGAGTAAGTACCACCGGAATCACTCAGAGATAATGCCACTTGCCCGAGGTCAGATAGAGCAGGGATGGACACACACAGGCCCAGCCAGTGAAGTGTATGTCACCCAGGCCGCCAACGGGGGGGGCAGAAGGTACTGGCGTCCCGGGCCCCGTGAGTCAGGGTGCCCGGCCGCCCGGGCCCCCTGCGCGGCCGGGCCAGTGAAGTGTATGTCACCCCAAGCTATTCTAACCTTATCTTTATACCTGAGGCAATGGGACTTGATTCACATACATGTGCACACCTGCAGAGGATTAAGGGGTTCAGCCACAGAAACAGGGAACAGGTTTCCTCAATGTAATAGACATTGAGCTTATTTTACAATATCTGAGCAGTATGCATGACCAGCAGCTGTGGCTGAAAACATGAAATGCAGAATGCATTTTACATTTGTTTGCAATTATTTTGCTGACAAAAAATGTAAACCCAGTTGATTTTTCTGGTAGGCTATGTATATGTACAGACATTAGAATAAAGGGAATTATAACACAATAACACATGAAACTTACAAGCAAAGGACAGGATTCCTGCCTTAGAGAGCAAAATATCCTAAGTTGTATTGTATGTCTTTATTTATATAGCGCCATAAATATACATTGCGCTTCACAGTAGTAATACATGTTGTAATCATATAAATAACAAATAATATAAATAACAGATCATAGGAATAAGTGCTTCAGACATAAACGTAACATTAAGGAAGAGGAGTCCCTGCTCTGAGGAGCTTACAGTCTAATTGGTAGGTAGGAAGAACGTACAGAGACAGTAGGAGGGAGTTCTGGTAAGTGCGTCTGCAGGGGGCCAAGCTTTATGTATCAGGATTATCCACAGTGCTATTCATATGCTTCTTTAAGCAAGTGTGTCTTAAGGTGGGTCTTAAAGGTGGATAGAGAGGGTGCCAGTCGGGTATTGAGGGGAAGGGCATTCCAGAGGTGTGGGGCAGTCAGTGAAAAGGGTTTAAGGCGGGAGAGGGCTTTAGATACAAAGGGGGTAGAAAGAAGACATCCTTGAGAAGAACGAATACTTCACACAGGTGAATTTACTAAAGTTACACAACTGTGTTGGCGTCCTCCATGTCCCTGTTAATATTTATGTACGTTTGAAGGTCCATGCGGTTGGGATTTGACTGTGAAAGCGCTAGATGGCGTCATTCATCACAATACACTTTGCTCCTAATAGACTATGGAATGCCAGCAGCTTCCCTGGCCTTTCATGCAATGAAGTAATCCTCACTGCGCCTGTCTCCGAATCTCCCTGCCCAGAGGGGCAGAACAAGTCTCAGGCTCTCTTCCACTGTTATATAACAAAGAAATGCAAGTGATAAAACACCATACTTTGAAAAAAAACCTCTTCCTAATCTTCACCTGCTCACTGTCACATGAGCAAAGAGAACGCCAATCTGGCGAAGATAAAATTCTAGGGCTTAAGTACAGTTAATTTGACAATATTCTGGACATATATAGAATACTTATGACATGTAATATAATTACCACAGGGAGATTTCATACTGCGATAAAAACCGACACTGTAGAGGAAAAAGTGATTAACTACATTCTTTGCGTACTGAGGAAAAGGCGATTAAATGTTCTTTTTGACAGGAAAAAATCTGTATTTAAAAAGGAAGGTATTTTGCTAGGACAAGTTCTGCAGATCGTTCTGAAGATTCGGTGTTTGATGAGCCCTTAGAAATGTTTTTCGTTGCTAAGCCTATTTTCATGAAAAAGGGTAAATAAAAATGCACTTAATGAAACTACAACAACGATATTACAAAACAGTAATAACAGGACACCCCCAAAAAGATTCATTTTAATTGAAATCGGTCTTAATTTGCATGTTTCCTCAGTACATTGCCAGGTCTGCCGTGCTGAATTTGTTCTGTGCGTGTCTCCGCAGTAGTGATTTCTCTTTGAGTATTTGGAAGGGGGTAAGAGACCCCCCGAGCCTAGTGGATGGCAGTTGTGGTCAGCAGATCTAATTTGGGAGGGATCTAATAATGTTTCTACGTCTCCTTAATGGAAGTAGATGAGGTTTGGGGATTTCGCTGGCAGCATGAATTCATTCTCAGCATTTCTTCATATTGTTTACATTTTGTTTCGAGTACGTGACAGGGATATTATAGGCGCAATCACCCAAAAAGTGAATTTTTAAAATATATATGAAAATTTAAATATAAACTCAAGGTGAAAAGTGAGTAAATAAATGTGATAATAATCTGAAAAAACCCTCCGGTGGGACCTGTTTTCACGGTTTCCACAACAGAAGAATGTTACAACATTGCCCCTTATTCCCGCTAGAGTGCATGTGTAGAGGGAGAGGGGGTTGGCCCGGTATTAAAGGGGTTGCACCCCATATGGCCACCCCCTGACCTCACCAGGGAGGCAAGGGGTTAACTGGACTGCAGTCCAGGAATGTGCTTTACACCTTGTCATGTCATGAAAATGTATGTTCCCCTGTTCCCATGTTTCATTATAATCCTGTATTTTAAAGTGCATTTCTGTATCTCCAGTTCTGGAGGTCGCAGAGAGTTAATATTTGGCCAATATGTGGAGTCACTGTAGGCATTAAAAACTGGCAAATTTCGACCCACTGAGCCCACCAGAATGGAACTTATTAATATGTGTAGATATTAAAGTGTATATGTATGGTATTTTGGATCTGTTCTGAAAATGCAGACGCCATCTGCTATGCTAATAGGTCATGAAAGGCAGCCGGCTGATTGAGCCTAAGCACTGTGATCAAAAGGTAACTGCCCTGATTGTTTACACTAAGTACTAATCAACAGACCAAGTACTAATCAACAAGACTCTGCCACTCTAATTGTTACCTGAGGGCGGAGAATCATGAAACTGGAGTGGTTTGTAAGTGTTATGTCTACACCTACAAACAATGCAGATACTTCATTTGGTAGATTGGTCGTCGCCCCTGATTTAATTATGAGGCTACCCATAGAGTCCCAGTACACATGGGCTAATTAGCTGGGGGACATGGTTTAATCTGTGCCTCCACGTTAGGGATTGGATACAGATAATTGTTCACCAATAGTCTGTATTCAATGTTAAGAATAGGGTTACAAGGGTATATAAACTGTGTCAATCCTACAATTTTTAGTTGTGCTTCTGATTCCACCTGGAATGTCACCAGATTGCTGGAGAATTGCCAGCTGATACTTCTCCATCCCCCAACCCTAAGTAAGTGTTACCTTCTTGTTTGTTAATTGTACTATATTGCTGTGTTCACCTTTTTAAGGAATAAATATATTTTATTATATCTAAGCCTCGTTCAGTTCAACCCAGATATTTGGTGTTCATTATATCTTGTCATAAGCTACCGTGACAAGCTCTATAATTAACTGGCGGCAGCGGTGGGATTGAACTGAACCTATATTACAGTGTTCTGCGGGACTCTGTCACATAGTGGGAACTCGAGAGTAATTGCGAGTTCCTGGGACTAAAGATATTGAACACACAGTACTGCAACAGTTAACACAAGTTGTAACACCACCTCACTGCTGCGACCGTGAACCATGAGCGAGGCGGAAGGCTCATCCAACATGAGGACCCGAGCTCAGCTGAAGGACAAGTGCCGTGAATATGGACTGCCCTATGAGAACCAGGAGGTCGCAGACATGGTTGACGCAATCGGTGACTATGAAGCCCGGCTTGCAGAGCCTCTGGATACGGCTCATCTTGCCCTTATACAGCCACCCGGAGATCAGGGAAGGAACCCAGTGCCAGGGCGGCGGAATCTCGGGGAGGGAACGAGTGCACCTCCCGGGAGCAGTGCAACAGGAGGGGTACTGGTTGCTGCGGCTACCAGTCCGTTCACCCCTGAAATGTTGGCACTGATTACTGCGTGGGGTGACAGAGTGACACCGGAGGAGCGGCTGCAGTTTATCACTATGGCAGTGAACAGACCCGCTTATTGCCCCCCTGTCCAACCCAACCAAGATGAACTCAAACTGGATCAGCACAGTCTCACCAAGTTCGTGGAAGGTACTGATTAGATCGACAGTTTTTTAAAGAACTTTGAGACAGTGTCGGCGGTACAAAGTGCTTCCCCAGCATAGGGTTGCACGTTTGGACCCCTTACTGTCCGGCTTGGCTAAGCAGACGATGATGGCGCTTCCAGATGAGTATGCTGATGACTATGACCACCTGAAAGAACTGTTATTATTTCAGTACGGTTTTACCCCTGAAGCTTACTGAAGATTCCGTTAGCGGGACATCAGGGGGTCAACAGAACGCGAGCCCGGTTATTACAGTGTTACTACTGGCCGGGGGCATCTCAAGATGTGGGCAATTTCTGCCGCTCTTGTGATGCCTGCCAGCGAGTGGGTAAGGCGGGCGACCGTGTGAAGGCACCCCTGAAACCCCTACCGATAATAGGGGAACCCTTCCAGAAAGTAGCGATGGATCTTGTAGGACCCCTTATGATTCCTAGCAGGTCAGGGAAGCGCTACATCCTCACGGTGGTGTATTTTGCCACCCGTTACCCTGAGGCGGTAGCGCTTGGCACCATAGATGCCAAGACAGTAGCAGCAGCTTTGCTGAACATTTTCTCTAGGGTAGGTTTCCCTAGTGAGATCCTAACCGATCAGGGGTCGCAGTTCATGAGTGAACTGTTACAGTGTCTCTGGGATTCATGCAGTGTACAGCACCGGCGCACTACCCCTTACCATCCCCAGACAAACGGATTATGTGAGAGGTTTAATGGTACCCTGAAGCAGATGCTTCGGACCTTTATAGAGGCGGAGGGGAAAGACTGTGAGATTCATTTACAGCACTTGCTGTTTGCCTACCGAGAGGTATCGCAGGAATCTACAGGCTTCTCCCCCTTCGAGCTACTATATGGCCGCAGGGTACGTGGACCTCTGGACCTATTCCATGAGGGATGGGAAGGGGAGGCTACCGCTACTGATGCTTCAGTGATCCAGTATGTAGTAGATCTCAGAGACCGGTTAGAGATGCTCATGGGGGTGGCCGAGGACCACCTCAGGGCCACTCAGACAAAGCAAAAGCAATGGTATGACCGGAATGCCCGTAGCAGGGAATTCATCCCAGGACAGCAGGTGCTTGTTCTCAAACCCACTCGGGAGAACCAGCTTCCTGGTCGGGACCGTACCCGGTCATCCGAAAGGTGAATGAGTACAACTACGTTGTACAGGTAGAGCCTGAGGGGCATAAGACATATCACGTCAATATGCTGAAAGAATACAGAGCACCGAGTATGGGAGCAGTAATGGCCATTTGTAGCCCACTGCTGGAGGATCCGGCGAGCAATGCTCTGCCTGATCTCCTAGGGGAGGCTAGGCAGGGAAACACTGTGGAGCAGGTAGAGATAGGGGCACAGTTGAGTGCTAGGCAGCAGGTAGAAGCCAGGGACATGCTAGCTAAGTTTAGGGCCCTCTTCACTGACATGCCAGGGACCACACATCCCACAAAACACCCAGTGCACACAGGGGATCTGCAGCCTCTGCATAAGCACACTTATAGAGTGTCAGCAGAGGTCAAGACCAGTATGGAGAGGGAGATAGAGGAGATGCTGGCCCTAGGGGTAATTACTCCGTCCCAGAGTCCTTGGGCAAGCCCGGTATTTCTAGTCCCTAAGAAGGACAAGACCACCCGGTTTTGTGTGGACTACCGCTTGCTCAACGCTGGGACAGTGTCAGATGCCTACCACATGCCCCGCATGGATAAGTTACTGGATGAACTCACGGGGGCAAAGTATCTGACCACTATGGATTTTAGCAAAGGCTATTGGCAAATCCCACTGACCCTGGAGGCTAGGGAGAAGTCAGCATTCATCACTCCAAGTGGCCTCTATGAGTTTTTGGTGATGCCATTTGGGATGAAGAATGCCCCGGCTACCTTCCAAGGCCTGGTCAATAGGTTACTGAAAGGGATGCAGAGCTATGCCAGGGCTTACTTAGATGACATTGCTGTCTTTAGTAATTCCTGGGACTCCCACTTAGGACATGTAGCTGCGGTGCTGGATAGGATCAGGGAGGCTGAGCTTACCTTGAAACCCACTAAGTGTATGGTAGGGATGGCAGAGGTCCTGTACTTAGGGCACAGGGTAGGTGGAGGGCACCTCAAACCAGAGCCAGCCAAGGTAGAAGCCATAGTTCAGTGGCCTGTTCCAAAAACCAAGAAACAAGTCATGGCATTTTTGGGCACCGCAGGGTACTATAGGAAGTTTGTCCTACAATACAGCGCCGTGGCCAAACCCCTGACTGATTGCCTGTGCTTATCACCTGGACTCCTGCCTGTGAAACTGCTTTCCAGGCACTGAAAACTGCGATTGCTGGGGCCCCCATACTGGCTGCCCCAGACTATACCAAACATTTCCTCATACAGACTGATGCCTCGGACTATGGCATTGGGGCTATGATGAGCCAAGTGGGGGACGACGGTAGAGAGCACCCTGTGGTGTACCTCAGCCGAAAACTACACCCGAGAAGTGGCCTATGCCACCATTGAGAAAGAGTGCTTGGCCATTGTGTGGGCACTCAAAAATCTCCAGCCCTATGTGTATGGAAGGGCTTTCATGGTCCTCACAGACCACAACCACCTGAGTTGGCTACAGAGGGCATCAGGGGAGAATGCCAAGTTGCTAAGGTGGAGCTTGGCCTTACAAGAATTCGAGTTTACTATTCAGCACAAAAAGGGTAGTGAAAACAGCAATGCTGATGGACTTTCACGTCAGGACTATCCCTCTGAGACTGAGTTCGCTAAGGGTGCCAGCAGTGCCACTCTCCCCGTTAGGGCCAGTGGGCCACAGGTCACCCATTAAGAAGGGGAGGTGTAGAGGGAGAGGGTATTAAAGGGGTTGCACCCCATATGGCCACCCCCTGACCTCACCAGAGAGGCAAGGGGTTAACTGGACTGCGGTCCAGGAATGTGGTTTACACCATGTCATGTCATGAAAATGTATGTTCCCCTGTTCCCATGTTTCATTATAATCCTGTATTTTAAAGATGTTTTAAAGTGCATTTCTGTATCTCCAGTTCTGGAGGTCGCAGAGAGTTAATATTTGGCCAATATGTGGAGTCATTAAAAACTGGCAAATTTCGACCCACTGAGCCCACCAGAATGGAACTTATTGATATGTGTAGATATTAAAGTGTATATGTATGGTATTTTGGATCTGTTCTGAAAATGCAGACGCCATCTGCTATGCTAATAGGTCATGAAGGGCAGCCGGCTGATTGAGCCTAAGCACTGTGATCAAAAGGTAACTGCCCTGATTGTTTACACTAAGTACTAATCAACAGACCAAGTACTAATCAACAAGACTCTGCCACTCTAATTGTTACCCGAGGGCGGAGAATCATGAAACTGGAGTGGTTTGTAAGTGTTATGTCTACACCTACAAACAATGCAGATATTTCATTTGGTAGATTGGTCGTCGCCCCTGATTTAATTATGGGCCTACCCATAGAGTCCCAGTACACATGGGCTAATTAGCTGGGGAGCATGGGTTAATCTGTGTCTCCACGTTAGGGATTAGATACAGATAATTGTTCACCAATAGTCTGTATTCAATGTTAAGAATAGGGTTACAAGGGTATATAAACTGTGTCAACCCTACAGTTTTTAGTTGTGCTTCTGATTCCACCTGGAATGTCACCGGATTGCTGGAGAATTGCTAGCTGATACTTCTCCATCCCCCAACCCTAAGTAAGTGTTACCTTCTTGTCTGTTAATTGTACTATATTGCTGTGTTAACCTTTTTAAGGAATAAATATATCTTATTATATCTAAGCCTCGTTTAGTTCAACCCAGATATTTGGTGTTCATTATATCTTGTCATAAGCTACCGTGACAGCATGCTCCCAAAATCAGGGCCTCATTACCTTCTGCATCTGTTTGTGCTTATTTGTATGTAACTCCGCACCCCCATTGTACCGCGCTGCAGCATATGTTAGTGCTTTATGAATAACTTCAGGCAGGAAGTCTCCGGATAGGAACTGCATTTAATGAATACCGTGTTGTTTTGCTTGATATTCATGTGCAGTTGTATAGAATAAACACACACTGGATAAGAACATCTTGTTTATCAGTTAGGAGTAGGGCAGCGTCTGTATATGCAGCTTATGCAAGAACACCTGATACAGGGCGGTTACGCTTATAGCCCAAGTTCATGATTCCCAAACAAGATCAGCCGTTCCAAGCACACAAATGTGACCCAGCACCGCCAGCCAGTGCAAGTTTAACTGTTTGTGCAGAACATTTAGCACTTTGGTTAACACGTCTAATTATGACTCTGCACCAAGTGTCTGACTGTCAGGAACATGCGCACGACACGTGTTTCAGTGACCGACACAATAGTGCCGACCTTCACATGCGCAATGTAAATAAACAGGCATGCTGCTGCAAACCCATCGCAGCTCCTCATGTTTCCTTAAAGACAGGTGAATACTGTAATGATAGCGTAACCCAGAGGTGCTCAACTCCCGTCCTCTGGTGTGGCCAGCAAAAAGTACACTATATGTAATATTGCTCAGTATACGAGGTTAGTCAGTTGAATCACAGTATATCACTTAAAATTAAATGCAAACAGGATAAATAACTTCATAATTCATTATCTATGTTAATAACTGGCAAATATTGTATAAAATATCTGTTTAAATTACAATATATATGATGTATGCTGTACACATTAGTATGTAATATTCAACCAAATAAACTATTGTAGAATTCTTAACTGCCAGGTAAAATAATATAAAAGGGTTAATCAGTTTTAATCAGCGAAATAATTGTGTAATGCTTTACGAGGCTGAACGCCTTGAGTTACAGAACTCAGTGTGCAGTAACGTGCTTACCTGCTAGTACTGTTATATCTGTGTATATACTATTATATGTGACATTGCCGTGTGTTCCTATTGTTGTATTGTGCTACATAATATGATGGCACTATCTACACTAATGCTAATAAAAATATAGTCCAGAGTTGTCGTGAACAGTTATTACTTTACCATAGAATGTTGCATTTTGGTCTGCGTTACCTTATTCTATTCACAAGCGCCAGCAAAGTAAATAAAATGAGCCAATCCTTATTTCTGGGGTTCAGACACTCCCCGTGGGGTGCCTCTCTCCTTTCTCCGCTGCTGCAGGTTGCTTTTGCCTTCTGTAGAAACTCCCGGGAAACATTGTCTTTGTATGCTAAGGTTTATTTCTGGAGCACCGCATGATCAGGAGTGACACGCCAAAACATACGCTGTCAGGTAGCTCAGATTTCCTGCACCCACAGTACAGAGGCAAGCTTTCGTTTCACAAATAAAAAGTTCTCCCTGTTGCATCAGTTTGCAGCGTTTCATGGAGAATCCTGCAGCTGACAAGCACGGGGTTAACTCTTCCAGTGCATCATTATTGACCTAGACTGCTAGACC
Organism: Ascaphus truei; assembly: GCA_036426205.1. NCBI lineage: Eukaryota > Metazoa > Chordata > Amphibia > Anura > Ascaphidae > Ascaphus > Ascaphus truei. The sequence continues at coordinate 46,750,998 of CM071575.1, forward strand.
ATATATGGACAAGTTACTGAGAAAGAAGGAATGATATTAGTGTGTTCTTCCCAAATAAAGCGATCTCAGCCAAAGCGTAATTGCCAACAATGGTTGGATTTGAGGGGTACTTCTGAATACCCCGGCAGGCACCCAGCCCCCGCTGCATCGCTTTCTTACCCGGCAGGAACGTTGCAGGGGGAGCAGAAATGTTACCAGAGGGAAGACTTCAATGTGAGAAGACAAATAGGAAGGAAAGGTGCAGACATGAAAGGGAAGCTGCAGGGAACAGGCAGCGTTTTAATGTGTGCCAGAAAGCCCTAATGCCTCTTAAGGAGATGCTTTCCTCTACTTGTTTGTTATGGGCCGCCCCGTTACTATAAACTAGATCAGTGTTTTTCTACAGGGGTTCCTAGGAGCCTGTGGGCTCTGCTGGCGTCCCTAAGGGGTTCCCTGCAATTTCCAGGTCAATTGTATCAAGTACAGAAGAATTTACAATGCATCTGATCTCAGACGCGCTATTAGAGAGGGTTGGGGTTCCTTACAATGCATCTGATCTCAGACGCGCTATTAGAGAGGGTTGGGGTTCCTTACAATGCATCTGATCTCAGACGCGCTATTAGAGATGGTTGGGGTTCCTTACAATGCATCTGATCTCAGACGCGCTATTAGAGAGGGTTGGGGTTCCTTATGTAACACAGTTTGCCCCCCCCCCCCCAATTGCAGATAGGGACCATGTGTGGGAATACACCTGTGTTACCGTATGTGGTGCGTTACCTGATAGGCTCACAGAAGGCTTGAACCTCCGCCGCTGGGAGCCTGGGGTTACCTGATTCTTCAGATACAGCGCCTCCATCTGTAAGGGTTCCCAACAGGGTGGGATGGTCCTCTTACAGGAACAATAATAATAATAATGCACGCACACAATATATGCCAGCAACCTTTACTATAAGTAATAACCTTGGTACTCTGTACCACACAGTAATATGCATATAACCATACGTTAGAAGTTCACCCCACCGCATATCAACATAGGTGTCCCCAAAGTACCTGGGTGCTGGGCACCAATTCCCTGATGTCCCTTTTGTCCAGGCCCACCCAAAGTGTTGGAGATGGCGCAATCCCATGGAGTGTTAGTGCTCTACAACAGATACCTGCCCAGGGCTCCTGCACCCGGGTACAGCAGGATAACAGAATGGGATCCGTCTGATCCAATGTGCCGTCCGCCTACGCGTGGGGTGAATTCCGGCGTGGATTATATCACAGTACCGTCTATACCTTGGGGCTGTTCCGTCCCCAGTCCGCAGGCCGCAGTCACTGCATGGCGTGATCCTCCGTGAAGATAGTCTCTATCTAGAGGGGGTCTGATCCCAGACCCAGTGATCAGGCAGCGCATCAGATGAGCTGTTCCTTGATCTAATCAAACAGCTAAAGAGGCAGATTCCTTACTTAAGGCCTGTCCCTGAAGTAACCAAAAGCTGGGGCAAGGATAGTAGTTATCTGGGGCCTATGGGGGTGACTAGCCTAGTGCAGGGGCTACTGCTCCCTACACATACATCCTCACTCACCCAGCTCCCAGCTTCAACTCCCTGTCTCTCCAGCGCGCAAAAAGTATCCATTCCCTGCTGCAGGGAATCCTCCAACCCCATTGGCTGTTCTGGGGCACCTAGTGAACATCTCTCTATGCCTCTTGGGAGTTGTAGTCCCCGCAGAGTCTATTATCTATTGCCGCTGCTTGCGCGATCATAACTGCGCATGTGCGAGTCTAACAATGGCCGCCGCGACTCCCGATCGCTACCACTGCACATTCCAAAATGGCGGCCCCCGCTAGCCGGGTGCGCCGCAAGTTACCGGCGACCGGCTCGCCTCACCAGCCGCCCCCGCCCGACACACGCCGGACCTGCATCCTACCCTCCAGCGGCATCCGCAACTCCCCCGCAGAGGTATGGGCCATAGAGCGCCAATGGGAACCGGGGCTACACTTACAATGCATCTGATCTCAGACGCGCTATTAGAGAGGGTTGGGGTTCCTTACAATGCATCTGATCTCAGACGTGCTGTTAGAGAGGGTTGGGGCTCCTTACAATGCATCTGATCTCAGACGTGTGTAACAGGGTATGTCTTTTCTGCCTGTCTTTCCCCTCCCTGTTATCCTTGTTATGTAAGTCCTGTTATCTGCAGCAGTAACAGGTTAAATCTGTGGGCTTTTGACCCCCCTCATGCTCCTCCTATGAGTGATAGAAGTAAGGTGGTGACTCGTGGCCTGTGTAAGCCTATCTGGTATAGGTATAGACCATGAGCCCGCCCCTTCTTGTTCCTCCTAGGAAGGAGTGGCCAATTTAGTTTAGTCCTGCTCCTGCTCTGGAAGAGAGAGGAAGTCCTGTTCCTGCTCTGGAAGAGAGAGGAAGCAGAGAGCTGTCAGTCTCTCCCATGGTGGGATGAGCGTGCTCACACTCAGTCTTTGGACAGAGGGAACATCAGATTCAGCCACAGAGGCCCTGTAACATGGGGCCGTCACCATCCAGAGGTCTGGGACCTCTGAGATTCTGCATCGCTGTATGGAGATCTGCAGTAGATGCCTGCCATGCAATAAAGACCCCTTGTTATGACACTCCTGTCTGAGTATCAGTCCTTGGGCAGGAGGGAGAGAATGTAGTAGTGAGGACTGACTTCTGGACACCCTGGAACTCACTACGGCTGGAGGCGCTGAACACCAAGAGAACGAACCTAAGCCTGTCCTAATCTCCACTACATCGCAGATCAGACTCAGCTCTCCTGACTCTAACAGGTATTGCACCACACACACAGGTAGCAGAGGCTGTGTACCTCCTACTGATGGGGGATTGGGGGCAGTGCTACACGCGCTATTAGAGAGGGTTGGGGTTCCTTACAATGCATCTGATCTCGGACACACAATTAGAGATGGTTGGGGTTCCTTACAATGCAGCTGATCTCAGACGCGCTATTAGAGAGGGTTGGAGTTCCTTACAATGCCTCTGATCTCAGACACACTATTAGAGAGGGTTGGTGTTCCTTACAATGCATCTGATCTCGGACACGCTATTAGAGATGGTTGGGGTTCCTTACAATGCAGCTGATCTCAGACGCGCTATTAGAGAGGGTTGGAGTTCCTTACAATGCATCTGATCTCAGACGCACTATTAGAGAGGGTTGGGGTTCCTTACAATGCATCTGATCTCAGACGCGCTATTAGAGAGGGGGAAACGGGTTGGAGTGGGGGGAGGAGGAATAGAGGAGGGGGGAGGGAGAGGGGGGAGGTCACTGTCATTGGCCTCTTCCTTGCTCACTGACTTTGCGGGTATAGGACTGTAAGCTCTTCGGGGCAGGGACTCCTAGTGTCACTTTTATGTCTGAAACGCTTATTCCCTTTATATGTTCTATTATTATGCCGCGTGTATTACTGCTGTGATGCACATGGATGGCGCTAATATAAATAAAGATATACATACATATATACAGCGATACGCTGCTCCCTCAGGAGTTAATTAACAGTTGAGTCCATTGCTCTCATAAAAGATAATAATGGATGGATCTGTTGAAAGTCATTGACTGCAGCAGAACAACAGGCATTGTCAGGGAAATGTGACTGCTGAGGATAACTGATCTGGCAGGTTGGGGATGGGTAAGGACAGCTGCATTCAGACAGCAATGAACCCTGCTATTCATAGTGAGGGGAACCAATGCAGGGGATTCAGCGTGTTGTCTTTGCTATTTCTCACCAAAAATAACGTGTGGAGACATTCAATGTTAAACCCCCCCGCTGCATGATGGGTAATGTGTAGAGGCTTGTAGTTCATGTCCAGGGAAACTGCGGCTTTTGTGTCAACACCTTTAATATTTCTGTCTTGTTTTCTGAGCGAACCTTTTTTTGCCCATGTATTGTAATGAGAGGTCACGCCATGTCTTCTTTTTTAAGGGTTATTATTGGTTAATTTAAAAGATGTAGCTTAGAGGCATATTTTCAACAAAAAGGTTAGATCAGCGGTGCGCAGACTGGGGGGCGCGACCCCCAGGGCTGAGCGAGGCTGCCTGCGGGGGGGGGGAGGGGCGCAGTTTACAGAGGCCCCGCACGCTTCCCGAAAGCACTTAAATGAAGTGCCAGGGGAGCTGCAGGGACTCTGTAAATCTTTACTTACCTTGGCTTCACACGCGTCGCCATGGCAACGCGGCGTCAAAGACGCTGCGAGGTCATGTGCCGTCATGTTGTCAAGACGCCGGAGCCTAGGTAAGTGGGGGGGAGGGGGGGCGCGGGGTGAGGTAACCGCCGGCAGGGGGGCGCAGGGAAAAAAGTTTGCGCCCCCCTGGGTTAGATAAAGGCATACATTGCAGAAATTCACCTATAATAAAATACAGTTTTTTTCTAGTTGCATTTCGGCAAAAAACCTAACTAAGGTGCCCCACAGAAAACACTTCTGATAAATATTTAGAATAAAGAATATTAGATGTAACCCCATGGGTCTGCTATCGGCACAGAATATGGCCCCTATAAGAATTACATCCCACTGGACCATGTGACTGTACTTAGCCAGTGGAATGCCAGTTGGAAAAGGATTGCTGAGGGGACTGGTGTGGCAGTTTGTTTTGATATGGTGAGGCTGCTGCAGAACACTCTGCAAGGGCCTGCCCGATCCATGGAGTGAGGAGACTGGTGGATTTTGCTGGCCAGTACAGTGACACCTCAGGGAGCCCTGCAACAGCTAAGAGGAGAAATATCGGGATTTAGCAGCCAGAGGAAAGAAGGAGATCCCCCGCAATGTAACAGCCAGAGGAAAGAAAGAAATCCCCCTGCATTGTAACAGGCAGAGGAAAGAAGGAGATCCCCCTGCATTGTAACAGCCAGAGGAAAGAAGGAGATCCCCCTGCATTGTAACAGCCAGTGAAAGAGGAGATCCCCTGCATTGTAACAGGCAGAGGAAAGAAGGAGATCCCCCTGCATTGTAACAGCCAGAGGAAAGAAAGGAGATCCCCTGCATTGAGCAACAGGCCAGAGGAAAGAAAGGATCCCCCTGCATTGTAACAGGCAGAGGAAAGAAGGAGATCCCCCGCATGTAACAGCCAGAGGAAAGAAGGAGATCCCTCTGCATTGTAACAGCCGAGGAAAGAAGGAGGATCCCCCTGCATTGTAACAGGCAGTAGGAAAGAAGGAGATCCCCCTGCATTGTAACAGCCAGAGGAAAGAAGGAGATCCCCTGCATTGTAACAGCCAGAGGAAAGAAGGAGATCCCCTGCATTTGTAACAAGCCAGAGGAAAGAAAGAGATCCCCCTGCATTGTAACAGCGCAGAGAAAGAAAGAGATCCCCCCGCATTGTAACAGCCAGAGGAAAGAAATATCCCCCTGCATTGTAACAGCCAGAGGAAAGAGGAGATCCCCCTGCATGTAACAGCCGAGGAAAGAAGGAGATCCCCCTGCATTGTAACAGCCAAGGAAAGAAGGTGATCCCCTGCATTGTAACGCCAGGAAAGAAGGGATCCCCCGCATTGTACCAGCCAGGAAAGAAAGTATCCCCCTGCATTGTAACAGCCAGAGGAAAAAGAGATCCCCCTGCATTGTAACCAGCCATAGAAGAAAGAGATCCCCCTGCATTGTAACAGCCAGAGGAAAGAAAGAGATCCCCCTGCATTGTAACAGCCAGAGGAAAGAAGGAGATCCCCCTGCATTGTAACAGCCAGAGGAAAGAAGGAGATCCCCCTGCATTGTAACAGCCAGAGGAGAAGGAGATCCCCTCGCATTGTACAGGCAGAGGAAAAAGAGTCCCCCTGCATTGTACCGCCGAGGAAAGAAGAGATCCCCTTGCATTGTAACAGCCAGAGGAAGAAGGTGATCCCCTGCATTGTACAGCCAGAGGAAAGAAGGAGATCCCCCGCATTGTAACAGGCAGAGGATAAAGAGATCCCCCTGCATTGTAACACCAAGGAAAGAGGAATCCTGCATTGTAACACCAGAGGAAAAGGAGATCCCCCTGCATTGTAACAGCCAAGGAAAGAAGGAGATCCCCCTGCATTGTAACAGCCAGAGGAAAGAAGAGATCCCCCTCCTGTAACAGGAGGAAGAAGAGATCCCCGCGTATTTGTAACAGCCAGAGGAAAGAAAGGAGATCCCTGCATTGTAACAGGCCAGAGGAAAGAAGAGATCCCCTGCATTGTAACACCACAGCGGAAAGAAGGAGATCCCCCGCATTGTAACAGCCAGCGGAAAGAAAGAGATCCCCCTGCACTGTAACAGGAGAGGAAGAAGGAGATCCCCCTGTATGTAACAGCCAGAGGAAAGAAGAGAATCCCCCTGCATTGTAACAGCCAGAGGAAGAAGAGATCCCCCTGCATTGTAAACAGGCAGAGGAAAGAAGGAGATCCCCCTGCATTGTAACAGCCAGGAAAGAAGGGGAGATCCCCCTGCATTGTAACAGCCAGAGATCACCAAGAAGTAGGGATCCCCTGCATTGTAACAGCCAGCACGACCTATCAGGAAGATCCCACATGTGTCCATCTCTGGCTCTAACTCCAACCCCCTGGATATCACCTGTGGTGTCCCGCAAGGCTTGTTCTGTGGGGCCCCTACTCTTCTCAGTGTTCATTAAGATCTTCCAGCTTGTAAGGAAGCTCCATACAGATGTATGCAGACGACACAATCCTATATGCACACAGCCATGACTCTCTGACCTTCAACACATACTCAGTCTGACTTTTGAGACTGTAAACTGGATTTCCCAAAACAAAACTGTTTTTAAACACTGACAAGACTGTAACAATGGTTTTTGTGGACCAAGACAATTTTTAAAGCTTCCGGTGACTGAGCTCCTGATTAGAACCAACGCCAACACACACCTAACCCCTGTCACTAGTTTTTAAATACCTGGTTATGTTTGAGCTCCCACTTTAACATTCGGGATGCACATGATACCCTGACAACCAAGACTATGCCAAACGAGGCCAGGACATACTTGAAAACGAGAGGTAACTCTCAATGTATTACTTCCTGGTAAAATATTTTATAAATAAATAAGGGAATAAGCGCAGTAATTATTATTAATTATAAGTGCAGTAGATGCAGTGACTGGTCACAGTGGTTGATAGGAGTGACTGTGGGGAAAATGCTTTATTTAAGAGGTGAGTTGTAAGGTTTGTCTTAAAGGTGGAAAGAGGTGGGCAGAGAAGGCCAAACTGTGCTTATTAAATGGAATCTTCCATATAAATGCCACCTCTCTTTCTCGGTGGCACATTGTATAAATACAGTGAGCACTGCTAACATGATGTATTCTTTCTATGAATTGCTGATTCATTGGGAACATGTTTTTCTTCAAATAAAAGCTAAAATCAGATAATGTTTTTCAAGGCTGCCAGCAAGATTTTGGACACCAGTAAAAACACTCTACAAAAAACTTTGGTTTTGAAGAAAGAAGTTGAATATGATCGTGTCAGTGAGGAGCTTCTTGCTAAAAGGAAGGAATATAAAGTCCGGATGCAAACTTTAGACAAGAAGAAAGAAGGATTTGCGCAGAAACAGATAGAGGTAAGAAGAAGTGTGTGATACTTCCACAGAGGGAGTGCTCAGTCTCCGTATGTACTTTAAAATCCTATACCCCGCTTCATCCACTGTCATTCCCCATTTCTAAGCCACTTTCAGATGCCCTCTTCTCTGTCCTAAGAGTTGTTGAACTCCTCCTGCATTTTCTCACCCCCCCCGAATTTTACGCTTGTTAGTAAACGCTGCGAATTTCACCCTTTTGGTTTTGCCGAAACAAGTTTGCTTTTTTGTTTTTCCTACAAACAATGCGACCCCCTGCCCTGGTTCCTGTGCTGTAATATATATATTACTTGTGATCTAAATTGCATATATGTATGTCAATTTAGATCACAAGTAATCTAGAATTCCAGCACAGTTCAAAAATATCAAATAAAGGTTAATTTATTAGGTCTAAAAAGCAACATAGGTCTGATGTTTGGCCATTATTTTAGATAATATATATATATATATATATATATATATATATATTATATATATTATATATTATATATATACATATATATATATATATATATACATAGAAGGCACCCTTGCGCTGAACTCATTCACCAAGTAGAATGTGATGCGCTCGCAAACGGAGAACCTCACGTACCTCCAAAGACAAACACCAAGAAAAGACAAGGCGCATCAGGAGGTGCTGATGAAGCACCGTATTGTGCGAAACGCGTTGAGGTGCGTCATCACGTTCCGACGACGGACACGCCGTTTCAGAGGCTCATTGTGCGGATGCCCTGGAGTTCCCTGTTCTCATTGTTGCAACAGGACAGGCTTTGTGCAGCACTGCCACTCTTCTCATTGTAAGTTTGGAAATGTGTGCTTTTTATGGTGGCCAGTCTTTGCATTAACCCCTGGCGTGCCTTGTCTTTTCTTGGTGTGTGTGTATAGATATATGTATAATGATTACTCCCTGGATATGCTGTGCGGCTGCTTCCCAGCTCCGGAGAAGAGATCCATTCCGATCACTGGGAGCGGAACCTTCTCCAGCAAGGACAAGCGGCTTTACAGCAAATTAAATCACAGCCAGGGGGGCTGAGGCTAAAGAAAGCCTTTTGTAGCGTTGTGTGTACACATATCCTTTCTGCTCCGCAGTGTCTGGATAAAGCGGGCAAATTTGAGAGGTTTCTGAAAGACGGTGAAGCCAAAAGAAGAAAAGCGATTGTGAAATACCAGACAGAGGCAAAGCAGAACGGGTTACGGCAGACGGAGCTGGATGAGCTGGCCATACAGCTGGGGGGGATGAGAGCCAGGTACTGTGTTCCAGAGGAGACGCTCGGGGGTACGGATGGTGTGAACCGCAGTGTCACGTCCTTGTGACCTTGGGCAAGTCACTTTATCTAGCTGTCCCAGAGGGGCCAACATTAGATTGTAAGTTCTATGGGCAGGGGCTCATTGTGCCTGAAAAAGCACGTGTACAGCGCAGTGTATATTGGCAGAAAAAAAACAAGTCGCGCTGAATGGGTAAATATTTCAGCCCATTCAGAGGTTTCATTTTAGTGGCAAATAAAGGGTAGATTAAGTAAGACGTCCGTTTAAATGTGGCTTTATGTTTTATGCGCACTATACGACCATTTTGCCTAATCCATGCTTGCATTGATGCAATTTCCTAAACACAAATACGTCTGCAGATCCTTTCACCGAGTGCAACGTTTCCATCAAACTTCTTGTCATTATTCATTTATTTATTTGTAACCATTTGTCAGCTGTGCTACTCGCTCTCCATTTATACGGGAACTGAAAACGGAATTCACATTGCAGCAATAACAGCGGGCACATCACACGGGCGCACTTACTGTACTATCCCACAGGCGCACTTACTGTACTATCCCACAGGCGCACTTACTGTACTATCACACAGGCACACTTACTGTACTATCACACAGGCACACTTACTGTACTATCACACAGGCACACTTACTGTACTATCACACAGGCACACTTACTGTACTATCACACGGGCGCACTTACTGTACTATCCCACAGGCGCACTTACTGTACTATCACACAGGCGCACTTACTGTACTATCACACAGGCACACTTACTGTACTATCACACAGGCACACTTACTGTACTATCACACAGGCACACTTACTGTACTATCACACAGGCACACTTACTGCACTATCACACAGTCACACTTACTTAGTGCACTATCACACAGGCGCACTTACTGCACTATCACATAGTCACACTTACTGTACTATCCCACAGGCACACTTACTGTACTATCACACAGGCACACTTACTGTACTATCACACAGGCACACTTACTGTACTATCACACAGGCACACTGCACTATCACACAGGCACACTGCACTATCACACAGGCACACTTACTGTACTTTCACACAGGCGCACTTACTGTACTATCCCACAGGCGCACTTACTGCACTATCACACGGGCACACTTACTGCACTATCACACAGTCACACTTACTTAGTGCACTATCACACAGGCGCACTTACTGCACTATCACATAGTCACACTTACTGCACTATCACACAGTCACACTTACAGTACTTACTGCACTATCACACAGTCACACTTACTGCACTATCACACAGTCACACTTACTTACTCCACTATCACATAGTCCCTGGGCCACCAGCTCCTGTTTGCTTGGACTTATTTTTTCTTATATTTTTGTGCTTTTAGTTCTTTAATACGCCCAGTATTTCCCCCGGCGTTCCCTTTGCCAACCTCAGCTGCTGGGTGAACTCTACTAAGCAGCAGATGTCAGGAGCATCTCTTGGTTTCAGTAGTGTTATGTTCTGGTCCAGTCACTTGGGTCAGGGGTGCTCAGGTCAGGATATCCCCGCTTCAGCACAGGTGGTTCTGTCAGAGGCTCAGTCTTTGACTGAGCCTCTGATTGAGACACCTGTGCTGAAGCAGGGACTGATTGAGCCATCTGTGCTGAAGCGTGGACTGATTGAGCCACCTGTGCTGAAGCATGGACTGATTGAGCCACCTGTGCTGAAGCAGGGATATCCTGAAAACCTGTCCTGTTGGGGGGGTTTAAGGACTGGAGTTTAGCACCCCTGAATTAGGTGGTAAGAACCACGTGTGTATGTTAGATCGATCTCTCTCCCACCAAATGTTGATGTGAAATGATATCCCCTTTTCTAATCGTGCGCTCATTTTAATTTAACCGCATTGCACATTTTTATTGCACTTATACAGGCAACAGAAGCTGCACGAAAAGATGTCAAAGAATACAATCTATGAAGACTTCCTAATTAAAATAGTTGATAATGTTCCAGAAAGTAAGTACCCAACATACAGAAATCTCTAAGCACGCGCTGTGTCAGTGCGCTGTGTCAGTGCGGCTGGTGTCTGCGCTGGGTGTCTCAGTGCTCTGTGTCAGGCGAGCTGTGTCGTGCCGCTGTGTCAGTGCACAGATGCTGTCAGCGTGGTCGATGTCGTGTGTCAGTAGCGCTGTGTCGATCTGCGCTGTTCCGGTGCTGCGGCAGTGCGCGCGATGCTGTGTCCAGTGCGCTGTGTTCTTCTCTGGGCAGCTGTCAGTGCGCTGTGTCAGTGCGCTGTGTCAGTGCGCTGTGTCAGTGCGCTGTGTCAGTGCGCTGTGTCAGTGCGCTGTGTCAGTGCGCTGTGTCAGTGCGCTGTGTCAGTGCGCTGTGTCAGTGCGCTGGGTCGGCCTGCAGTGCGCTGTGTCAGTGCGCTTGTCGTGTGTCAGTGCTGTTTCGTGCGCTGTGTCAGTGCTGGCTTGTCAGGCGTCGATTTCAAGTGCGCTGCGTGTGGCACGTCTGCGGTTACGGCGCTTGGCGTTTGATCAGTGCGCTTGTCACAGATGTTCAGTGTGTGTCATTGCGCTGTTCGTGCGCTGGCTGGTGTCAGTGCCTGTGTCGACTGCTGTGTCATGTCGGTCATTCGCGGCTGTGTCCGATGCTGTGTCATGCGTGATTAGCATGTGTCCGACTGTGCTGTGGCGAGCTGTGTCATGACGCGTGTGTCGATGCTGTGTCAGTGCGTCTGGTCTATGCTGTGTCAGTGCGCTGTGTCGTGCGCAGGTATGTCATTGCCTTGTGCCAGTGACGCTTGTCATGCGCTGTGTCGGATGGCGCTACATGTCAGTGTACTCTGATGTCAGTGCGCTGTGTTCGTGCGCTGTGTCATGTGCTCTGGCCTCGCGCTGTTCCAGTGTACCTGGTCGTCGTTTCAGTGCGCTGTTTCAGCGCTTTGTGCCAGTGCGACTGTGTCAGTTGTGTGCTGCTGTAGCGGCCGCGCTGTGGTCAGTGCGCTGTGCTCACGTGGCGCTGTGTCGGTGTCTCTGTGTCAGTGCGCTTGTGTCAGTGCGGCTGTGCATGCGTCTGTGTCTAGTGGACGCTTGTTCGTGTCACGTGCGCTGTGTCATCCGCTGGGTCAGTGCCTGTGTCATGCGCTGTGTCAGTTGCGCTGTGATCCAAGTGCGGCTGTGTCAGTGCGGCGCCGCGCTGTGTCAGTGCGCTGTTCTATGCCGGTGCTGCGCCTGTCCGTGCGCTGAGTGTCCAGTCGCGGCCCCGTGTTTCGGTGCTGTTCGGTGCAGTGTCGGTGCAAGCGTGGTCAGTGGCGCTGTGTCCGATTGCGTTGTGTCAGTGCGCTGGTGTCAGTGCGCTGTGTTCGTGCGTCTGTTCAAGTTACGCTGCTGTCTCTGCTGTCAAGTGCGCTGTGTCAGTGCGCTGATGTCCAGTGCGCTGTGATACATTGTGCGCCGCTGTGTCGTGCTGCTGTTTCAGTGGCTTGTGTCGAGTCTGTGTCAGTGCGCTGTGTCCGACTTGCCGTGTGGTCAGTGCGCTTGTAGTCCAGTTTGCGCTGTGTCAGTGCGCGGTTCAGTGCGCTGTGTCAGTGCGCGTGGTGTCCACTGCGAGCTGTTCATGCCGCTGTGTCAGTGCAGCTGTGTCAGTGCGCTGTGTATCTGCGCTGGTGCAGCGCGCTGTGTCAGTGCGCTGTGTCAGTGCGCTGTGTCAGTGCGCTGTGTCATGCTGTCTGTGTTCAGTGCGCCGTGTGCTCAGTGTCGCTGTGGGTACCTAGTGCATGCTGTGCACCTGCGCGTGTGGTCAGTGTGTCAGCCTGCAGTTTGCGGTGCCGCTGTGTCGGTGCGCCTCTGTGTCAGTGCGTGCTGTGATCTGTCAGTGGGGCTGCTGTGTCAGTGCGCTGTGTCAGTGCGCTGGGTCTGTGTGTCGCGTTGTCAGTGGCGTCTGGTGTCATGCGCTGTGTCAGTGCGCGGTGCAGTGCGCGTGTCTTGTGCGTTCTGTGCGGTCTGTGTCAGTGCTCTGTGTCAGTGCGGGTGTCAGTGGCTCTGTGTCAGTGCGCGGTGTCAGTGCTCTGTGTCCAGTGCGGTCTGTGGTCACGATGCGCGGCACGCGGCTGTGTCGGTTGGCGCTGTGTTCGTGCGCCTTGTGTCGGATGCGCGGTGTCAGTCGCTGTGTCAGTGCGCTGTGGACAGCGTGCGCTGTGTCATGCGGCCTGTGTCAGTGTCGTCTGTGTCAGTGGCGCTGTGTCGATGCGTCTGTGTCGCTGCGCATCGCGTGTGTCAGTGCGCGCGCTGTGTCATTGCCATGCTGTGTCAGTGCTTCAAGCCGCGTGTCTGTGGACGATGTTCGTGTTCGGCGCTGTGTCAGTGCGCTGTGTAGCGCTGTGTCAAGCAGTCTGGCGTAGCTGTGTCAGTTGCGTTGTCGTCGCTGTTGTACGGGCTTGTGTCAGTGCGCTGTGTCAGGACTGCCAGCGTGTCAGCTTGTTCAATCGCCTGTGTCAGTCGCCGTCGATGGGTGTCAGGCGGGTGCGCTGGTTGTCGCTGTGAATGCTTGTCAGTGCTGGTGCAGTGCGCGTGTCGTCGCGCCCCATTGGCACAACGCATCCTCTCCAGAACCTCAGCTGTTTCGTGGCCTGTGCAGCTGTTGTGCGCTGTGTCAGTGCGCTGTGTCAGTGCGCTGTGTCAGTGCGCTGTGTCAGTGCGCTGTGTCAGATGCGCTGTTCAAGGCCAGTCGGCCGCGCGCTCTGTTCGTAGTGCACCCGTGTGTCAGTGGCTCGTGTCAGTGCACCAGCTTGGTCAGTGCGTTGTGTCATGCGCTGTGTCAGTGCGTCTAGGGTCAGTGCGGCGGCACCGCCTTGTGTCGGTGCGCTGTGTCGGTGCGCTGTGTCGGTGCGCTGTGTCGGTGCGCTGTGTCAGTGCGCTGTGTCAGTGCGCTGTGTCAGTGCGCTGTGTCAGTGCGCCCTGTGTCAGTTGCGTGTGTCAGTGCAGCTGTGTACGTGTCGTTCTAGTGCTGTCAGTGGCCTGATGTCAGTGCGCTGGTCGGCGATCTGCTTGTGCATATTGCGCTGTGTCAGTGCGCTGTGTCAGTGCCTGAGTATCATGCGGCTGTATCGCTGTTCAGTGCTGAGGCACGCGTGCCTGTGTCGGTTGCGCTGTGTCGATGCGTGTGATCAGTGCGGCTGTCTCGATGCTGTGTCGAGTGTCGCTGTGTCGAATGCGGATGTCAGTCGGCGCTTTTCAGTGAAGCGTCTGTGTCGACGTGCGTTGCGCACGCGCTGATCTGTCAGTGCGCTGTGTCGATGCTGTGTCAGTGCGCTGTGTCGATGCTGTGTCAGTGCGCTGTGTCGATGCTGTGTCAGTGCGCTGTGTCGATGCTGTGTCAGTGCGCTGTGTCGATGCTGTGTCACTGCGCTGTGTCAGTGCCGCAGCACGCGCGGTGTCAGTGCTGCAGCATGCACAGTTGTCCTTTGCTTTAAGTTTCCATTGGGGCTGTCATTGCAGATTATCTGGAACACGGTGTGGACTCCCCAGTCAGAGCCATCATCAGGCGGCATGAAACTCTCTCCATCACCAACGAGAGCTTGGTGAACAGCCTCACCACCCTGGCGGATGAACAAGAGAGGAAACAGTACCAGCTTGAGACCCTTCAGCGGAGACATGATACCTCCAAGCTAGTAATGTCATTACGCGCTCACCCCTATTCCGCGCGGCTCCTTAGTAACATTTCAGTTGCTTCCTCGTTAATTAGCACTATTAGGAAGCAAATCTTCCGGCATCCTACGCTTATTTTGCAACAGAATTCTGCCAGCCGTGTATAAAAGGTTCTGTTGTAAAGAATATAGCACCACAATTAAAGGATTATCAAATGCTCATTTGGCTCCAGCCAGTATACTGTATGTCTGCAAATCACAATAGTCTATTGTGTGCTAAAGTAACAGAGACAATGAAATACAATTACAAAAACCCCAGCTGAAAGCTGACGGAAATAGTTTCATTCCTCCAGGTTAGCCTGTTGGCTGGCGAATAAGCTTTTTAAGATATTGAAGTTGGAAATTCAGCGTCCGATGTGCATTGTTCTGTATCTCACCCTGGTTTATAGTCGCCTCATTTTACTGTTCCTTGAAATCTGGGTGATTTTGGATGACAGACATACAGAGTTCTACATGTAACATTATATATCAGGGGTTCCCGACCTTTGCGCCCAAGGGCTCACTTGAGACTTCAGGAGAGTGTGGCAGGCACCAACCAATTAACGTGCATATACGCACGCGCACACACACAAAATACACTTACCTTGGGGGGAGGCCGCCAGTGCCGCGCCGGGCCCACTCGCAGATGCTTGGCGCCCGCGTTGGGGACCACTGCTGTACATGATCCTCTGAGACCACACGTTCCCTAACTTGCATATAACCAAGAAGTGAACAGTTGGTGATGAAAATGTTTGTATATCTATTGTAAAATGTTTCATTTCTCCCAGTTACGCAGCCCTATAACTAAGAGCAACAGGGATATTACAGGCGCAACGCTCGCATATCACGGCGCATCCTTGTGTATAACGAAGATGAGATGCAAATCAAACTGAAGGCTTTCTTCTGCAAAAGGGTTATTTTATTCACCCTGAAATGCGTTGCAGGCGTTCCTGGAAAAAAACACTTTCTTAGATTGGATGAAGCGGTTTCCAGTATATATCATTATAATTATCGTTTATTAGTCACGTGCCAACGTGTTCCGCAGCGCGTAATATGTGCTTCATATAAGCGACGTGTTTTCCTTTTGCATTCACTATTGATATACATTCCTTATGTGAGATAAGCGATAAGAATATGCATACAGGAGGGTGACGGGAGCCTGCTCGCTTTGTTTCCTGCAGCTGATGAACAGTGACGTCTCCCAGCTTCAGAAACAGTACGACACAATACAGGAAAAGAACAAACAGCTGGAGCTGAATTTCAACATGGACAAAGGTCAATTCCGACAGCAGGTACAGTGTGTAACTGTCAGGTGTGGGTCTCGTTATATGCTTAGCTCAGTAACAGAAGTGCAAGAGTAGGGTTACTGGCTCTGCACTTCTTTTACCCAGGCTGTGCTGAAAAGCTGTGTAACACGGCAGGCAGAAGCTTTATAGGGGTCCATTTAAAATGGACAAGAGGTAAAAGGTAACCCTGTCAGTGCTCATTTGCATGTCATTTCCCAGAATCCCTGGCTGCAGTGGAAGCAGTGTATGCTAAGAGATAATGGGGAAGGGCAGGGTTGCAGATCTGTCTGAGAGGTGTGAATGTGCGCACAGGCGGGGTTATTATTTGCTATATTTTTAACGTACAATATTAGAGTATATACTTATGGACAAGTGTGCCCCCTACCCAGTGAGATACCTGCGTAGCATAGAAACACAGTATGCTGTGACGCCATCTTTGCCTTGCTACGGAACATTTCAGCCCACTTCTTTCTTATAGAACTGTAATCTTCCTGGATAAGTGGGATATTGAATAGGAGACCAAGGGGCTCAGTCTGTGTCCCCCCCGAAGCTGCAGATTGGGATTCTCTGGCCGAACGGCCGATTTAACCTATAAACAATAAGGCCCCAAGAATCCCAGGGCTCTCCTTTACAGCCGCGCGTCACTGACACATCGTGCGATCGCGTCACATCGTGCGATCGCGTCACATTGTGCGATCGCGTCACTGACACATCGTGTGATCGCGTCACATCGTGCGATCACGTCACATCGTGCGATCACGTCACTGACACATCGTGTGATCGCGTCACATCGTGCGATCACGTCACTGACACATCGTGCGATCGCGTCCGCTAGAACTGAATGGTGACTCAGGGATTTACGTGCAGACTTCCATAAAACATGGCTGCACGAAATGTGTCCAAATTCCAATCAAATCACTTCAAAAATAACTCGTGGACCCCAAATTCATGGCATGGGTATGATTTCCAGGACCTCCCATACACACCGGGTGGTAACCTAACATTCAGCATTTAAACATACTTAAAAGTCACAGGCCTGCTTCAAACTGATTATGGAGTGCAGTGAAATTAGCAGAGAGCCTGTACCCCAAGAAGCGGCTCTGAGTGGGGGTACAGCCCAATCATTTCCAGTAAAAAATAAAGATTGCCAAATTGTACTGTAAAGTTGTCCCATTTATAACCGGTTACATGCAGCTTCGTTCTGCGTGCTGCTATCCACTAAATATATTCAAGTCAGATTGTTTTGTAAATCAAGATAGATACAGCACACACGCTCCGTGTTCCTACTCGCACTTTGCGCTTGTAGAACCGGGGGGATAGCACCAAATGTATCAAAGATTTATTTTTTCAAGGGATTTTTTTTTCTTCGACAAATCGGGGCACAACTTATTTTTTCACCCCAGTTCTGCCACTGAGAGACGTTGATGCTAAAACAGCTGTATAATTCGGCAGGCGTACGCTTAGAGGGGTCCATGTTAAAATGGATAAGAACCAAATAGTGACGCACTGTGAGTGCTCATTTGCATGTTATTATCCAGAATCCTTTGCTGCAGTGGAAGCGCTGTATGCTAAGAGATAATGGGGAAGGGCCGGGTTGCAGAGAAATGTGAAGATGTCACGCGTACCAACTAACGTTTTATTCCGTTCCGTGTTTGTAGAGCGTGGAGCTGGGCAGACTGGCGATGGCGATTTCTAACCTCGCTGAGCAGTGTCAGATGAAGCATCACCGGCCTGCACTTGAAGTAGAGTTATTACAAAAACTGGACATGATTAAGGTGGGCGCACAGGCTGTACCGGTAATATCCGCATAGTATACTCACACACACCTGGTGTGTAGGAATGCAGGGCACAGGGGAGCTTAGCATGGATTGTTACTCAGTACCGGTAATATCCGCGTCGTATACTCACACACACCTGGTGTGTAGGAATGCAGAGCACAGGGGAGCTTAGCATGGATTGTTACTCAGTACCGGTAATATCCGCATAGTATACTCACACACACCTGGTGTGTAGGCATGCAGGGCACAGGGGAGCTTAGCATGGATTGTTACTCAGTACCGGTAATATCCGCATAGTATACTCACACACACCTGGTGTGTAGGAATGCAAAGCTCCCCTGTGCCCTGCATTCCTACACACCACATGTAGGAATGCAGGGCACAGGGAGCTTAGCATGGATTGTTTACTCAGTACCGTAATATCGCCCAAGTATACTCACACACACCTGGTGTGTAGGAATGCAGGGCACAGGGGAGCTTAGCATGGATTGTTACTCAGTACCGGTAATATCCGATAGTATACTCACACACACCTGGTGTGTAGGAATGCAGGGCACCGGGGAGCTTAGCATGGATTGTTACTCAGTACCGGTAATATCCGCATAGTATCTACACACACCTGGTGTGGAATGCAGGGCACAGGGGAGCTAGACATGGATTGTTACTCAAGTACCGGTAATATCGCGCATAGTATACTCACACACACCTGGTGTGTAGGAAGGCAGGGCACGGGGAGCTTACATGCATGGATTGTTACTCAGTACCGGTAATATCCGCCTGTATACTCACACACACCTGGTGTGTAGGAATGCAAGGCACAGGGGAGCTTAGCAGGATGTTACTCGTAACGTAATATCCGCCATAGTATACTACACACACCTGGTGGTAGGAATGCAGGGCACAGGGAGCTTAGCATGGATTGTTACTCAGTACCGGTAATAATCCGCATAGTATCTTACACACACCTGGTGTGTAGGAATGCAGGCACAGGGGCTTAGCATGGATTGTTACTCAGTTACCGGTAATATCCGCATAGTATACTTACACCCACCTGGTGTGTAGGAATGCAGGACACAGGGGGAGCTTAGCATGGATGTTACTCAGTACCGGTAATAATCCGCCATAGTATACTTCAAACACCTGGTGTGTAGGAATGCAGGCACAGGGGAGCTTAGCATGGATTGTTATCACTAGTACCGGTAATATCCGCATAGTATACTCACACACACCTGGTGTGTAGGAATGCAGGGCAACGGGGGAGCTAGCATGGATTGTTACTCAGTACCGGTAATATCGCATAGTATACTCCACACCACCTGGTGTGTGTAGGAATGCAGGGCACAGGGGAGTTAGCATGGATTGTTCAGTACCGGTAATATCCGCCATAGTTATACTACACACGCTGGTGTGTGGAATGCAGGGCACAGGGGAGCTTAGCATTGATGTTACTCAGTACCGGTTAATATCCGCATAGTAGACAACACACACCTGGTGTGTAGGAATGCAGGGCAAAGGGGAGCTTAGCATGGATTGTTACTCAGTACCGGTAATATCCCATAGTATACTTACACACACCGGTGTGTAGGAATGCAGAGCACAGGGGAGCTTAGAATGGATTGTTACTTAGATACCGGTAATATCCCCATAGGATACTACACAACTGGGTGTAGGAATGCAGGGCACAGGGGAGCTAGCATGGATGTTACTCAGTACCGGTAATATCCGCATAGTATAACACACCACCTGGTGTGTAGGAATGCGGCACAGGGGAGCTTAGCATGGATTGTTACTCAGTACGCGTAATATCCCATAGTATACTTACACACACCTGGTGTTAGGAATGCAGGCACAGGGGAGCTTAGCATGGATTGTTACTCAAGTACCGGTAAATCTCGCATAGTATACTTACACACACCTGGTGTGTAGGAAGCAGGGCACAGGGGAGCTTACCATGGATTGTTACTCGTAACCGGTAATATCGCATAGTATAATCACACACACCTGGTGGGTAGGAATGCAGGGCACAGGGGAGCTTAGCATGGATTGTTACTCGTACCGGTAATATCCGCTAGTATACTACACACACCTGGTGTGTTGGAATGCAGGCACAGGGAGCTCTAGCATGATTGTTACTCAGTACCGGTAATATCGCATAGTATACTTACACCACACCTGGTGTGTGGGAATGCAGGGACACAGGGAGCTTAGCATGGATGTTACTCAGTACCGTAATATCCGCATTCAGTATACTTACCACACACCTGGTGTGTGGGAATGAGGGCACAGGGAGGGAGCTAGCAGGATTGTTACTCAGTACCGGTAATATCCGCATAGTATACTTACACACACTGGTGTGTTAGGGAATGCAGGGCACAGGGGAGGCTTAGCATGGATTGTTACTCGAGTACCGGTAATATCCGCATAGTTACTTAACCACACCTGGTGTGTAGGAATGCAGGGCACAGGGGAGCTTACATGGATTGTTACTCAGTACCGGTAATATCCGCATAGTATACTTACACACACCTGGTGTGTGGGAATGCAGGGCACAGGGGAGCTTAGCATGGATTGTTACTCAGTACCGGGTAATATCCGCATAGTATACTTACACACACCTGGTGTGTAGGAATGCAGGGCACAGGGGAGCTTAGACATGGATTGTTACTCAGATACGGTAATATCCGCTAGTATACTTACACACACACTGGTGTTGGGAATGCAGGGCACAGGGGAGCTTACATGGATTGTATCCAGTACCGGTAATATCGCCATAGTATCACACCCACCTGGTGTGTGGGAATGCAGGCACAAGGGGAGCTTAGCATGGATTGTACTCAGTACCGGTAATATTCGCATAGTATACTTACACACACCGGGGTGTAGGAATGCAAGGGCACAGGGGAGCTTAGCATGGAGTGTACTCAGTACCAGTAATATCCGCATAGTATAATTACAACACACCTGGGTGTGTGGAAGCAGGGCACAGGGGAGCTTAGCATGGATTGTTACTCAGTACCGGTAATACCCCCATAGTATACTCACACACACCTGGTGTGTAGGAATGCAGGGCACAGGGGAGCTTAGCATGGATTGTTAGTACCGTTTAAAATGTATTTTTTATCCATTTACAGGAATTTACTTTGGAAAAAATGAATGTTGAAAAAATGGCAATGAAACTTTCTGAAGTGGGTTTTGTAATCCCCGGAGATCCGGCTCGAAGCCAAGCAACAGAAACGACCGGTTTCGATGGATCCGCCAATTATCACAAAATGAAACCCACGTGTTATTCACAGCAAGGGTTCTCCCTATTCCCGCACTAATCCAAGCACGGGTTCTCCCTAATCCCAGCCCTCCTTCATCAAGCAGGGTTCCCCTAACACAGCCCTAATCCCAGCACGGGTTCTCCCTAATCCCAGCCCTAATCCCAGCACGGGTTCTCCCTAATCCCAGCCCTAATCCCAGCACGGGTTCTCCCTAACCCGCACCTAACCCAGCACGGGTTTCTCCCTAATCCCAGCCTAATCCCAGCACGGGTTCTCCATAATCCCAAGCCGGCTTATCATCATCCAGCACGGGTTCTCCCTAATCCCAGCACGGCTTCTCCCTAATCCCAGCACGGCTTCTCCCTAATCCCAGCACGGGATCTCCCTAATCCCAGCACGGGACTCCCTAATCCCAGCACGGGTTCTCCCTAATCCCAGCACGGCTTCCATAATTCAGCACGGGTTCTCCTAATCCCAGCACGGGTTCTCCCTAATCCCAGCACGGCTTTACCTAATCGCAGCACGGCTTCTCCCTAATCCCAGCACGGCTTCTCCTAATCCAGCACGGCTTTCCCACTACAGCACGGCTTCTCTTAATCGCCAGCAGGATTCTCCCTAATCCAAGCCACGGCTTCTTCCTTAATCGCAGCCCGGCTTCTCCATAACTAATCCAGCACGGGCTTCTCCTATAATCGCGCAGTCTCCCTAATCCCAGCAAGGGTTCTCACTAATCCAGCCAATACAGAGTCGGTCTCCCTACCCCTAATACGGCAGGTCTCCTCCAGCCTAATCCAGCTACGGGTCTATCCACCTATCCCCGGTTTCCCTAATCCCAGACGGTTCTCTCCTAATCCCAGCACGGTTCTCATTCCCAGCATCTCCGCTTAGCAAGTCGGGTCTCCCTATCCCAGACGGGATATCCATAATCCCAGCCGTAAATCAGCACGGGTCCATCATTTCTCCCCTACGAGTTCTACCCAGCAGGGTTTTCCTATCCCAGCAGGCCCCTACCGCAGGTTCTCCCTAATCCCACACGGAGTCCCTTCCCTAATCCCGCACGGCTATCTCATATATCCAGCACTGGACTCCTTAATACGCAGCACGGATCTCCCTAATCCGCAAGCTGTCCTACCAAACGGTTCTCCCTAATCCAGACGAGGTTCTCCTAATCAGCAGCGGACTTCTCCCTAATCCCAGCTACGGGTTCTCCCTAATCCACGAGGTCCACAGGTTCTCCCTAATCCCAGCACGTGCTCTCTCTAATCCCAGCACGCTTCTCCCATTCCCCAGCACGGTCTCCTATCATAAGCCCAGCACGGGCTTCTCCCTAATCCCAGCAGGAGCTTACCGTAATCCCAGCCACGGATCTCTCACTACATCCCAAGCAGGGATCTTCCCTAATCCAGACGCTTAAAGACGGCTTCTCCCTAATCCCAGCACGGTCTCTATCCTAATCCCCGCACCGGGACTTCTCCCTAATCCAGCAGGTCTAGCAGAGGGATCTCCTAACCACAGCACGGCTTCCCTAATCCCAGCACAGGTTCTCCCTAATCCCAGACGGGTTCTCCCATATCCCAGCACGGTATCTCCACTAATCCCAGCACGGGTATGTCCTCCCCGCTATCACCCAGCACGGCTTTCCCTAATCGCCAGCACTGGCTCTCCTATACACGGTCTAAACTCCCAGCACGGCTTCTCCTATCAGATTCTCCCTACCAGCGGCTTCTCCTTTCCGCACGTTCTACCATGCAGCCACGGCTTCTCCTCTAATCCAGCACGCTCTATCGCCGGTTCTTCCCTAATCCCAGACGGGTTCTCCCTTAACCCAGCACGGCTTCTTCCCTAATCCCAGACACGGTCTTCTCCCTAATCCCAGCAGGTTCATGCTCCTAATCACCAGAACGGGCTTCTCCCAAGTCCGCACGCTACTTATCCGACGGTCCCCTAACCCAGCACGGTCTCATCTCCAGCCGTTCTCCTAACCCATGCACGGAGTTCTACCTAATCCCAGCACTGGTTTCCCTAATTCAGCAGACACTGGTTCTCCCTAATCCAGCACGGGTTCTTCCCTAATCCAAGGCACGGCCTTCCCATAATCCCAGCACGGCTTCTCCCTAATCCCAGCCCGCGTTCTCCCTAATCCAAGCACGGGTCTTTCTCCGCGTCTCCCTATACCAGCACGGCCGTTAGACGGGTCTCTAGCCATGAAGGTCTACTAACGCAGCACGGCTTCGCCCTAATCCCAGCACGGGTCTCCTAATCCCAGCACGCTTCTCCCTAATTCCAGACGGTATCCCATCCCAGCACGGCTTCTCCCTAATCCAGCTAATCGTCTCACGCGGTTCTCCCTAATCCCAGCACGGGATCTCCCATAATCCGAACGGTTCCCTACCTCACGGATGTCTCTCCTAATCCCCGAGCACGGCTTCTCCCTATCCCAGCCGGGTTCTCCCTAATCCCAGCAGGCTGTCTTCCCTCCTAAGCTCCATACCAGCACGGCTTCTCCCTATAGGCAGGATTCAACTACACGCTCTTAAGCACGGCCTCATCTAATCCTCCTAATCCCACCGATCGGACCCAGTCGCTTCTACATATCCAACGCTCTCCCCAGCATACGGCTTCTCATAACCCAGCACGGCTTTCCCATCCAGCTATCGTATGCCTACCCAGCCATGCATTACAGAGAGTTGATAATTACATGTTATGAGAGCATGGAGGGACATTTAAACCCATTCGCACGTTTGATGATATTACATGATAACTACCATCAACCAGCGGGATTCGATTCAACTATAAGCATAGTGTTTCCCGTGAATTATCAGGTTTCCATGTAGTTCCGCGAAAACATGCAAACCGACAATTAAATAATGACTCAATAATCAGAAGAAAGTCAGTAACTGTCAGTTACTCGAAATCTTAATTTGCACAATCATTATTACTCAGAGTAATCTTTGCGCAGGGGTTTTTTTCTCTTCATACATATATATATTGATATATGCAAATATAGCTGTATGCTCATCTGGCATGTTCTTAGGCCATCGTCTGCAACCCCGCGTTTCTCCAGTATCACCCAGCATACAGACTTCCCACCTGCAGCAAGGATTCTGAGGAAAATGACATGCAAAGAGCCCACAGTGTCACGTTTTAGCCTCAATAACCATTTTAACATTGGTTCCATAGGCTTAAGTTGCTGCATGCGTCACAGCTTTGAACAGCCAGGGTTAAGGTGTTCATACCAGAAAACACCCGGACAGCTGTTTTCGGCCTTGATGGGTCTTCATCAGTGTGGTGGTGTGATTTTCTGGAATGGCAAGGAAGGGCTATGGGATAGGCAAAGCCATAATACTGGTAAAGTATGGTTGAGTTTTAAAAAAAAGTGGACAAAAAACCCTCCACGAAAGCAAATATAGCAAAAATATAGCTGTATGTTCAATCGCATGTCATTAGGACGGTCTGCAACCAGCCTTTCCCCTTATCACCAGCAACAGGCACTTCCACTTGCAGCAAGGCTTCTGGGAAATGACATGCAAATGGAGCATCACAGTGTCACTTTTTGCCTCAATAAACCATTTTAACACATTATAGATTATATATATATATCAATTTCTCAGTTTATCAGGTGATAACACTTTTTATTGGACTAACAATTTATTGTATAGGACAAGCTTTCGGAGTGTATCCTTCTTTTCAGGTTAAAGACCAAGTACCTTGCTTGACCTGAGAAGAGAGGTAACATAAATTGTTAGTCCCATATAAAAAGTGGTATCACACTAATACTGAGAGAATATTTAGTCTGCCTATCGCACAAACTGGACTAAACACGGTATTTTTTGATTATTATATATATATTTCTATATATATATATATTCTAATATAATATATATTATAATATACTATATATTATATATATATTAATCAGTTCCTAGGTAGTATGTTTCATTGAAATATATATAATATATATTATTGATGGTGGTGTTGTGGTGTTTGTTGTGTGTGTGTTGTGTGTGTGTGTGTGTGTGTGGTGTGTGTAATTTTATTGTCATACTAAACTCTTGCTGAATGAATGTTTATGACATTGGAGATTTTGATGAAAACAAATGAACTAGGAACTGGATCCATTTGAGAATTCTTGTGCCAGTGTTGATTACTACATTCATGTGGATCCAGATCTCTTGACTTTATTGTCCTGTAACTTTCCGATACCAAAAATTCGTGTAAGTGGAGTTGAGGGTGTCTTACAGGTACATGAAAGTGTTATTATGACAGTCCTATATATTCATAACCTGATTGCATTAAAGTGTCCCTTTTGTGGTTTGCGTTATTCTTTGCATTTAAGGAAGTGATTTTTTTTTTTTGTATTTGATACTGGATTTACAGTATACAGAATCCACATACTGTGCATAATATAAGAGTCATAACTTTCAGAGCTGCATCATATCTGACACCATCAGTACAGGATCCCACCCACATTAACGTACGCACGATTACAGGCATTCCCCGCATTAACGGTACGCATTATTTTACATACCCACATTAACGTACGAATGGGTCCAGAGCATGATTGTAAAGCGACAAATGTATCTTAAAGGATAGCCTACCCTTTTCCCACTTATTGAGCATCGTACTGGTCTGCAATCGTATATAGTTGCATATATAACTGCATGTAAATAAATCGCATTGTAACAGTGGCTCTTAGTCTCCCCGCTTGCGCCAGAAGCTTCGGTAAATGTAGGAGCCGGATTATTGCTGTTAAGGACAGTGCTTGGACAGGCGCATGCGTGAGCTTGCCGTTTGCTATGGGCGATTATGTCCTTTAGGTCGAGATGTACTAAAAGTGAGTGCTCCTTAAACCGGGTATGTCTGTTGATATTCTCCTTAGTCCACGACCTACTAACTGTGTTTTTTCCATGGGAATTCTAAGGGTTCCCGAAATTTTAGGTCATTTAAAAAATGTACAAATATAAAGAAGAATTACAATGATTGATCATCAGGCGACGCTATATTAGAGAGGTTTGGGGTTCTGACAATTGTATTGATCTCAGATCGCGCTATTAAGAGATAGAAGGGTTGGGTTTCCGATACAATGCATCTTACTCAGGCGCGCTATTAGAGGGGTTGGTTGGGGTTCTATTACAATGTATATGATCTCAGACGTGCTATAGAGACGGTTGGGGTTCCTACAGCATCTGATCTCAGGCGCCGCTCTTATTACGAGAGGGTTGGGGTTCCTGACAAGATTCTGATCTCAGACGCGCTATAGAGAGGGTGGGGGTCATTCTTACATGCATCTGATCTTCAGACGCGCTATTAGAGAGGGTTTGGGTTTATCTGACAAGCTTGATCTCAGACTCGCTATTAGAGAGGGTTGGGGTTCCTTACAATGATTTGATCTCAGAACGAGCTAGTTAGAGCGGGCGGGGTTCCTTGCAATGGCATTGATCTCAGACCAGCTATTAGAGAGGGTTCGGGTTCATTACAATGCATGATCTCAGACGCGCTATTAGAGAGGGTTGGGGTTCCTTACAATGCATCTGATCTCAGACGCGCTGTTAGAGAGGGTTGGGGTTCCTCAGACTTTCACAATATAATTATAGGGTTCCTTAACCAAAATACGTTTGCCCTAAACCTATCAGGATTCATCCCTCATTAACATTCCCCAGGGTTCTGCCACTAATGCAGCTCTCAGCATGCCTGGTACATAGAACATTGCATCACAGTAACAATAAGCTTATTGTTACATTATGATTGTTGTACTTTATGCTTTACCTTCAAATAAAAAAAAAAGCAGTGTATTAAAGGGACTCATTTCGGGTTTTGAGGGACAGTGTTATGCATAAATGTTTAACCCCTTCATTGCCTGGGTCTGCTATACTCTGCTAATATAGAAATCCCAGCCAGGCAGAGCACATTGAGGTTATCTGGAGTTACAGTCGGTGGAACCTATGTCCCAGTAATGTCACTTTATGATGGTCTAACGCAGAGGTAACCCAACTCCTATATTCCCTAAAATATATATAATGTAGAGGTATCTGTACCATGTTAGCCGAGCTTAATAATCAAAAACGAATAGCCGTTCTGTGGCTAACAAAATATATATATATATATTGGGCATTATACAGCACCCCACACGTCTCTGCATGTCTCAGACCCTTCTTTGCATATTACGTGTCCTCTGCCCTTTACTGGCAGATCTAGATTGTAAGCTCTCGGGATCAGGGCTCTCATTATCTCCAGAATCTGTTTGTGCTTGTTTGTCCTTATCTGGTATGTAACTCTGTCTGTCATTTACATCTCTCTGTACCCCCGTTGTACCGCCCTGCGGCATGTGTTGGCACTTTACAAATTAAGAACAATAAGACGCCATACCCTGCTGGCAGTCAAAGGGTTAAGTGGGCAGCTGCTAACTTTGCAAAGGCTCCGCCCACCTCAGTGATGTCACAGCCAGCTGCTCCCTCTTCTGCCATAGTGTTTGGGAAGGGGGCGTGGCTGGCGTGGCAGGAACAGGAGGGAGCAGACATGGTTAGTGCTGGGGGTTGGGGGCACAGGGCTGGGGGTTGGGGATGTTATTATAGGGATACGCTGCCCGGGGCACCGGAGCATAATATAACCCTCCCTCTGCGGGTGGTGCTGTGCCAGAGTGCGGCACTGGGCTGCTGGAACTATCTGAGCACCATGGCGTCACCATCACGCAAACTTACCCACCTCCCAATGTCACAAATCGTCTGTCTCATAGTGAGAGAGATATTGGTGGGTGTGTGTGTGTGTGTGTGTGTGCAAATATATATATATTTATGTGTGTGTGTGTGTGTGTGTGTGTGCAAATATATATTTTATGTGTGGTGTGGGTTGTGTGTGTGTGTGTGTGTTATATATATATGTGTGTGTGTGTGTGTGTGTGTGTGCAAATATATATATATATATATTATATAATATTATGTGTGTGTGTGTGTGTGTGTGTATTATATATATATATATGTGTGTGTGTGTGTGTGTATTATATATATATATATTTATATATATTTATGTGTGTGTGTGTGTATTATATATGTGTGTGTGTGTGTGTGGTGATGTGGTGTGTGTGTGTTTATTATAATATATATATGTGTGTGTGTGTGTGTGTGTAATATTATATATATTATATTATATATATTTA
>CM071575.1:46778977-46880374 GCA_036426205.1 Ascaphus truei
GTGTGTGTGTGTGTGTGTGTGTGTGTGTGTGTGTATTATATATATATATATATATATTTATATATATATTTACAGTCTCCCCACCCCAATATCTCATGACACACACCCCTGTGGCACTCCAGTGTATGTAAATGTTATTTGCCAGGGTGCAGCTGCCGCCCTGCTTCTGCAGTCTCACTCCCGCTCTAAATATGCGCAACCAGAGTTTAGGAGGGGCACCCCCAGGTGAGAAGCCAGGAGGGGCTGGAGTACCCCCACATCCTGCAGGGGGATTCTCTGTAGACCCCATTTTTATATGTGTGCGCTATAATTTTACTATATGGGAAAATCTCTCTGCAATGTGCAAACCTGTCTTTATTAAAGGGAACCTCTGTAAATGAAGTGCTAAAAGTCATATCACAGTTTGCGCTGCAGTGCTTACAAAGGAAAAATGGTAGCACATGTGTATATATAACATGGTATGTCCCATGGTACCTATCTTTTCCCTCATAGTATATCTGCTATGTAAGTCCTGTTAAGTTCCAGGCAGTAGGGGGTTAATCTATGGGCCAGTGACCCCCCTTCTGCTTCCCTTGTAAGTGAAGGAAGGTAGGTGGTGTCTCACAGCCTGAGTACAGCCCCTGGGAGGTGGGTACAGCCAGAGTTTTACCATGGGAGTAGCTAAAAGTTAGTCTGATCCTGGTCCCCAAGGAGAGAGGGGGCTGTCAGTCTTCCCCATCGGGGGAAAGCAGGCCCACTCTAGGCTTGACGGCCTAGAGACAATCAAGACCAGAGCCGCACACTTATCGGGGCAGCGCCATGTAGAGGTCCTGAGATCTCCGAGATACAATACAGCAATCGCCACAATAAATCCGGTTCATATATACTATGCCTGGTGTCAGTTCCTGGGCAGGAGGGGTAAAGAGGGCAGTGATGGGGGCTGACACCCACACACCCTGCGTTCCATCACAGCTGGAGGCGCTGAAACACCAAGAGGAAGAACCCAGAGATCTAAGCCTGTCCTGTTCCTGTCTCACATTTTAATCTGGTCTGTAACTGTTACATACGCCTATAATATATTATGTAACTGTATTTGTAACCATGTATTATTTGTATTAACCCTATGCCCAGGACATGCGTGAAAACGAGAGGTAACTCAATGTATTGCTTCCTGGTAAAATATTTTATAACTAAATAATTACCCACTGGCAGACAACTCAGTACTCCTGCAGCCTACAGGTATAGCACCACACACCTGGAAATACACCTATCTCCCCAGCACTGGTCCCTATGTGAGATTGGGGGGGGGGGGGAACCGTGTTACATATAAAAGAAATCTGTTGGAAGGTGACATTTATCTGAGAAATGGGCACAAAGTAAGTTACAGTGTGGCGAGTGACACAGCCCCTCCACCATACAGCAATGATAAGGAACATGTTCTCATGGCTGAGACAAGCCCCCAAGCCCAAATCTGACCCATAATTGCACCGCATACTGTGCTTCCACTGCAGCAAAGGATTCTGGGTAATGACATGCAAATGATTTTTAACATGGATCCTTAGAAGCTTATGCCTGCCGTATTACAGCAAAGCCTGGGTTAAAGTGCATGGCCGGTAACCCCCCTACTGGCAGACAGGGAAATGAAGAAGTCTGGAAATTGTTCACTAGTATTTAAAAGGTTAAAAAAAAGGCACTGAGGTTGAATTACCAATACCACCAGACGTAAGTGATTGATAAATGAGGCATCCTCTTGAGAGATGTGGGCAGTGCTGATGGCAATCGGGGGTTAAATTCCCAATGCTATGTAAGCCAGCTCTGAAGGATTTAGGGACACATTTACTAAGTGCTGCTACATCATAAGACACTATCGCTCACTCCAGGAAAATCTTCCTGCGCTGGAAGGGGTTTTATGGAATAGCACCGTGTAGTCATTCTGGGCCTTCATGCACAGCTTAATTCATTGCTCGGTGACACATTGCAGAGAATATTTGCCATACAAAGATATTATTCGCATGTCTGTGCAGCAGCAAATGTGGAGCATTTAGAAGCCGGGACACTGGGATATGCCGTCTCCCTGGGGGGATCCCACTCTGCCTGCACCAACCCAATCTTTCCATGAGCCGCAGATTCACACCTTGTCCACAGAACTGGTTTTAACACTTTCAGGACCAGTGAGGCAAGCAACACATTGCATGTAACTAATAATCACTTTTTACATATGACGGGGAAGAAAAAAAGATGTGACTATTTCCCTGGTCCAGACATCCAAACGCTCCCCATGTGAGGCCGGGGTAGCTGCAGTTACAGGCTTGTGGGTTTGGTTTTGTAATTTGCACCCAATATTGTTAATTTAAATTATTGTTCATTTAATTAACCCCATGGTTGCTGGAGTTATGTGCATGGCTGCGGATCAATAATTTGCAGCCGCCCCAGTGGCAACTGTGTTAAAAATGTCTTCAGATTACAAGACAATGATATAATAACCTTTTAATAACTGCTTTAATTCTGCACCTGAAATAAGCATGTCATGAGCTATTTCCCGTTGAACCTTCAGTAATAATGTCCTGCTTGTTTCTAACAGAGTGAGCAGTGTGATGAGCTGATATCAGAAAAGTGTGAGATGTTACTGTTTCTCGGAGAGCACCCTGAGGACACATTATATCAGCGCAAACTAAAGGTAGCTTCTTCCCACCTGTTTGAATCATTCTGTAGCCTGTAATGCAGGCGCACGCTCCTCACATGCTGAACGGGGGCGAGCGGCTGCCTGGCAGACTGCTTCAGTACTGTGATACGTTCCTGTGCAATTGGGAAAGCTTTTCATGCCTTACTTTGAAGTGTTTACGCAACGAGGCAAGATCTAGAGAAATGATTCTATAAAGCAGCAATCTGTGGTAACATGGCACAGTTTCGGCACACTCATCACCTTAATACAATGCAAGTTCTCGAGGGGAATACACATATACTGGAAAGGAAAGAAATACCGGGATATACCAAATAAGTAAACATGGGAAGGATGTTGATCCAGGGACAATAAATACAAATACAGCGAGTCCTCACTTACCGACCAATGCCTTATCTGGCGCCGCATGATGCCGTCCGCCGGACGCATTATCTGACATCGGTCCCGCTTATCCGACGGTCACCATCGCCGATTAACATGGACCCGCAATCCGACGGCGGTTTGCGGGACGCATTGCGTCGGATAAGAAAGGACCGGCTGTATAGCTTAAAGTATCTACTGTCTAAATCTAATATATGTTGAACCCGATGCACACGTCTTATCAACCTCATCAACTATGTAACTAGGTAATATTATTCACCAAGCAACACACAGAACCACGTGAAGCCAAAATGCTCCTTTCTTCCCCTAAATATAAGTGTATCAAGGTGCACGGAGCAGAACCGGTATCAGACTGAATGTTGCAATTCTACTGAATTAGACGCCGTTCCCTCTGCAACTAAAATTGGGCTATTTTGTGATTTTAGGCATTAAAATGTTCTTTTCTTTAATAACTCAGGATCTTCATCAAAGATACAGTTCTGTTAGAAAAACTCGTGCTGATGGAAGCTGCTTTTATAGAGCGCTGGGATTTGCCTACTTAGAGTCTCTGCTTGGCAAGCACCAGGAAATACTCAGGTACGTGGTTACCTGGTTTAAATGTAGCACTTACTGCGTGTAAATATGCACGTGAATGTTTGAGGAGCAGCTTTTCAACAAGGGTTCCCTGAGCATCCCTGAAGGGGTTCCCTGTAATTCTCAAGTCATTTGATAATTGTATCAAATACAGAAGAATTTCCAATGCATCTGATCTCAGACGCGCTATTAGAGAGAGTTGGGGTTCCTTACAATGCATCTGATCTCAGGCGCGCTATTAGAGAGGGTTGGGGTTCCTTACAAGAATCTGAATCTCAGAAGCGCTATTAGAGAGGGTGGGGTTCCCTTACAAATGATCTTGATCTCAGACGCGTAGTAGAGAGGGTTGGGGTCCCTAAATGCATATAATCTCAAGACGCGTATTAGAGAGGGTTGGGGTTCCTTACAATGCATCTGATCTCAGACGCGCTATTAGAGAGGGTTGGGGTTCCCTACAATGCATCTAATCTCAGACGCGCTATTAGAGAGGGTTGGGGTTCCTTACAATGCATCTGATCTCAGACGCGCTATTAGAGAGGTTTGGAGTTCCTTACAATGTATCTGTTCTCAGACGCGCTATTAGAGAGGGTTGGGGTTCCTTACAATGCATCTGATCTCAGATGCGCTATTAGAGAGGGTTGGGGTTCCTTACAATAATACAGTAAATGCAAAAAACACTTGTCTCATCCTGTGTTTCTTGGGTTTACTATTCACGGTTCTTGTATATATTGATATACGCAGGTTAACCCCTCACTGCCAGGAAGACATGCACATATACCCTCTGGCATAAAAGTGATTCGACATGTTATATGAGCTCTAAGAGATGTGGGGCAGGAGGCATAGACAAGATAAAGTGGGAAGTAGAAGCAGCGTTACAGGAAACAACATGGATTTAAAAGTTTTGCTTCATGAATACAGCACCTATTTCCACATGTGTTTTTTATTTATTTTTTTTAAATATAATTAGTACTATTAATACTATTATTTTTAAATTGCACCAATGCTTCAGTATTGTGACCCAATAATTTACCTGTACACGTGAATGATAAGCGCATCAGACACAAATAATACATATTCTGAGACGACTTGCTTTAGAGAAATTACCGTTGAAGTTCTCTTTGCTGCCAATAAAATGATAATTTCTCCCAGGTTTAAAGACATTGTGATCCAGAGCAAAAATGAACTTCTCACGGCTGGATTTGAGGAGCCTTCCTTTAGAAAGTACTTTGATGCTGTAAGTACAGATACTCTAATACAAATAAATGGATACAAAAAAAGAAGCTGAAACATTTTTCATAGTGGGATAAAGCAACAGAAGAACATCATCCCCGGTAATTCTCCGCTTCCTGCGCGGACACGCCGCCTCTTCCCATTATCCCCGGTAATTCTCCGCTTCCTGCGCGGACACGCCGCCTCTTCCCATCATCCCCGGTAATTCTCCGCTTCCTGCGCGGACACGCCTTCTCTTCCCATTATCCCCGGTAATTCAGCGGACACGCCGCCTCTTCCCATTATCCCCGGTAATTCTCCGCTTCCTGCGCGGACACGCCGCCTCTTCCCATTATCCCCGGTAATTCTCCGCTTCCTGCGCGGACACGCCGCCTCTTCCCATTATCCCCGGTAATTCTCCGCTTCCTGCGCGGACACGCCGCCTCTTCCCATTATCCCCGGTAATTCTACAAATGAACATTGCGGATATGGGAAGGGGCTTTAAGTGGGGGGAGGGGGAGCTGAATGTTACAACCTGTTTGGGGTGTTGGCAGCAGAAGTGGTGATACTTGGTATCATTGTTCTTTGGCAGAGCTGGGGAAAGTTTCCTTCTTGAACATGAAATACAGTTTGAGCCGTTTATGGGTCAAATCTCCCACCCCCTTTAAAGCAGCCATCTTACTTTCCAGCTTTCCTTTCTTATTTGTGTATGTAAAGCGCGTGACGATGTATAATTCTGCATTCTTACCTAAGCTGCCAATCGTTTGGTTTCTCCTGTTCTAAATCTGTCAAAATCCTGAGTGTAGCAGCCATTATGTTAGGCACACAGTCCTTCTAACTCGGCAGCTACAATGTCTCTTTAGGTAACATTATCTAGTGTTACAGTTTACAGCTCAAACTGCTGGGAACATTTGCAACAAATTATCCCAAACAGGAAAGTGTTGCAAAAATCTTGCACTCCCCTCGCCCCCTTCTCCCCTCGCCCCCTTCTCCCCTTGCTACCATCTACTGGGTATATTATTTTGGTTTCTGTGCTGGTGAACCCCATCAGTGAATGACCGTCCCTCTGGTGCTGGTTGTGACGTTATCTCGTTGTGATTATTCTGTCAAAATAGAAGGGAGAGGGGAATATGATTGATTCAAACACCAAACAGATTTCCAACATGTTACAGGAGGGAAGCATGTATCGGAGGAGGGGAGCGCGTATCGGAGGAGGGGAGCGCGTATCGGAGGAGGGGAGCGCGTATCGGAGGAGGGGAGCGCGTATCGGAGGAGGGGAGCGCGTATCGGAGGAGGGGAGCGCGGGAACAAAGGGACTCTCTCTGAAACTGCGATTCTCTGCAGCTCAGGGGAAGTGTGAGGAAATACTCATGGAAAGGGTGGTAGATCCATGGAATAGCCTCCCAGCAGAGGTGGTAGTTTCATGGAATAGCCTCCCAGCAGAGGTGGTAGTTTCATGGAATAGCCTCCCAGCAGAGGTGGTAGATTCATGGAATAGCTCCCAGCAAAGGTGGTAGTTTCATGGAATAGCCTCCCAGCAGAGGTGGTAGATTCATGGAATAGCTCCCAGCAGAGGTGGTAGATTCATGGAATAGGCTCCCAGCAGAGGTGGTAGATTCATGGAATAGCTCCCAGCAGAGGTGGTAGTTTCATGGAATAGCCTCCCAGCAGAGGTGGTAGTTTCATGGAATAGCTCCCAGCAGAGGTGGATAGGGGTAATACGTAAGGAGGAATTACGAACCATGACTGGGGAGTAGAACATACAGGTATCCTAAATTATGAAAAGTCGCCGGGTATGACAATGGGCTGCTTGGCGGTTTTGTCACAGCACATAGGCCGTATGGACCACAACTGCTCGTGCTGCGCTGTTATTGCCGGCAGTCTGGGATTGCTTTAACGGTGCGCCAGTTTGCCCACGACGCGGTTGTGTCAGTTTGGCGCTGTGAGTTCAGCTGTCTCTCTGCGCACAGGAGGCCTGATAAATGTTTTACACACAGAGCCGACGCGCTTCTCTTCACTTGTACTTGTGAATCAATCCTTTCTCATTAAATGAGGACCAGATAGTGATGCTTAAATTGGGGGTTCTGCGGATCCAGGAACAGAGGCGGCTTCATTAAACCAAACAGCAATATTTGCATCTCGAGTCATTTTTTTTTTTCCCTGTGGGGAAAAACAATACATTTTCAAAATGTGCAAGACCGTGCATCACTTACACCCCTGTGGCACTGAAAGAGTTAACACATTGCACAGCGATGACGAGCAAGTTAAAGCAGAAACCCGCTGGTCCCCAGAGAGAGATTTGTAAACTCGGCTTTAAGGAAGTATAAGAGAGAATTAAACAGCAGCGCTCCAACTCGGGGCTCAGCTCCCGTTCTCAAGCGCCCTCCCCAACAGGTCAGGTTTTCAGGATATCCCTGCTTCAGCACAGGTGGTGCAGTCAAAGACTGAGCCACCTTTACTGAAGCAGGGACTGATTGAGCCACCTGTGCTGAAGCAGGGATATCCTGGGCCCCGCCCCCTCTGCAAGACACAGACATAGAAGCAGCAGCACGGAGCTTCTGGCCCCGCCCCCTCTGCAAGACATAGAGCAGCAGCACGGAGCGCCGGTGCACAGCTCTGGCCGCCCCCAGGTTTCCCTGCAAGCTGCTCGCGCCCCCCCTACATAATCATGCGCCCCCCCAAGGGGGCACCCCCCCCTACCTAGTGTGTGTGTGTGTGTTTGGCCCGTCACTCCGCCTCAGGCCAATGAGAGGTGTGCGGGGGCGGGCGGCCCAAGGGACCAATGAGATTTCCCCTAGGGACACCGGACATCCAGACAGGCATACAGTGCTTTCACTAATATAGTATAAGATACAGTTAAACATATTACCTATCTCATTCTATTCTTCTATCCACTTGTACATCTCCGCTGCAACCTCCCTCTCTGTCCCTTCTCATCCCGTACGCTCTGCTCCATTTGTCTCTATAGCACTCGAGTATAAAACCATTTTCCCCATCTGTGGGAGTCCCTCCCTTCCCAATATTCACCAGCCCAGCTCCCTCCCCAGCAGCGTCACGCCAGAAATCTCCCTTCCTCCGCGAAGCACTCGGAAATGTAGGTCCGAGGCTCTTCCTTGTGCACTTACCCCTCATATCTCTACTGCATTTCCTCCCATTGTATTCTGTAAGTCCCCGTTATTCCCTTTAGCTAATAAGCGCTGTGGGACATGGAATCCCTAATTCCTTGTGTGGTCTTGCTAATTCTGTAAAGCGCTGCAGACATTGTTGGCGCTATATAAACATTCCCATTTCTACACGGCTGCCCCCTACAGAGGAGTTATTTCTTCTGCAGCGTGATCCGTTTCCGGGAGCCGCGTAGAAAATCCCGCTCCCGCAGATCATGTTCCACAGGAAGTTCAGGGCCACTTCCTCTGGGGGAAATCTATTTTATATAGCAAAAACTACCTGCGCAATCTCATAGTATATATTCTAAATGAACGCTTCTTCAAACAGGTATATTTGTCTTTATGAAAAAATGTGTGGTGCTCTCAAGACAATACGTATTGCAAGAAAATAATATAATTGAAATGGAAGACCACCCTTGGTAAATGATATGATAAAATGTCTCTAGGATGCAGCCCGGTAAAAATACTATCCCACAAAGCCAGGTAGTAAGGAAAGTATCAATAACACCTGCAGGTGACCGGTAAATGAAACATCCTTAGAACAGACATGATGGCGCGGACAACATGGAATAAACTCACTTGGGAATCTTCATCCACCATAAACAGCAAGTCCAATGTATCCAGTGTCCCAGGGTTGAATGTGCGTCCGTTGATAGAGGATCTTAATGCAGAAACGAAGGAGGAAAAAACGAAGCACTATATCCAGCTGTGAATGCAGCAATGAAACCAACAGGAGTACGTTCCAAAAATAAAAAGCTATTTAATGGATCAGAACAAAGTAACAAAACACACCTACGCGTTTCGGACCTCTACAGTCCGAGGGTCCGAAAGCGTAGGTGTGTTTTGTTACTTTGTTTCTGATCATTAAATACTTTTTATTTTGGAACGTAACTCCTGTTGGTTTCATTGCTGCATTCACAGCTGGATATAGTGCTTCGTTTTTTCCTCCTTCGTTTTGCATATTTGTGTCTTTACAGCCAACGGTGATTATTTGGCAATTTAGAATGTTATTTAATGGGGCAATTCTTGATTGACGCGTTCTTATTCAGCCATAGCTTGCCGGAATACGGGCATTTTACGGTGCGTTCTGTAATGAAGGGGTTAGGCATGCACATTAACCTACTGGGACAGGTCACTTCCATTGATTCGTTTGGTAGGAGATACTTCAGCTTTAGGTCATTAGGATGTGCATGTCATGTACGGTTTGGCACAATCACTTAGAGAATTGGTG
The DNA here is from genome assembly GCA_036426205.1 of Ascaphus truei. Taxonomy (NCBI): domain Eukaryota; kingdom Metazoa; phylum Chordata; class Amphibia; order Anura; family Ascaphidae; genus Ascaphus; species Ascaphus truei. Next base: position 46,788,195 of record CM071575.1, read on the forward strand.
ATGGTTCTGGAAGAAGGAATGTCAGCCGTCCATTTAATATAAAGTCCAACCTCACCCGATCCCAACCCCTAGTAAGAAACCCTGTGTTTGGATTCTATTCTCATTGACGTTTGTGTTTTCTGGACCTTGCAGGAAGTGGAACCAATGGCCATGGAGTGTGACCACATCCAGATCATCGCACTGGCTCAAGCTTTACATATTCCTCTGCAAGTAGAATATGTGGATGAGATGGACACGGCCATTAACCAGCATGTATTTCCAGAAGGAGCCAGCCCTTCCATTTATATGTTGTATAAAAGAGCCCACTATAATATACTGTACAAAATACAAGGAGCACAGCATTAGATGAGCAGTAACACACGGGGCAAAGCGGCTTATAGGATTTGACATTACTACCCGTATTCCTCAGGCAGTGAAGGGGATTAAATTAATTCTGGGCTATTTTATTCAACTTCTGAATGTTTGTTTTTTACATTAATGTCGGGGATTTGTCACTTTTATAGAATAGCGTGTGCCTCGCTGTGGGCGAGTGTATAATATATTCTGTGCAGAAATCAGTTAATTGTATTTAATTTGTAAACTAAAAATATCACTGTGTATAGGTGAGGAATGTATGGGCAGGAATGGGGAGTCCCACGCTGTTAATATTCTTTGCATAAAACTTCATGGATTGGAGAATGGACTGAAGTGCTTTTTAAACACTTGTATATTCCACACTTCCAGATCGCACATGTTTATATTTCCCCTTCACTGCCACAACTTGGGTTGTATATAGCAAACCCTGAAATTCCTATAATCACCTCGTTTAGTTAACTGCAAAATGTGACACTTGGTCATTGATTAAAAGTATAAACAAAGTTTTAATTTGTTAATATTCTGTATATTCCATAGCACAATACACAAGAAAGGCCGTAACTGTCAGGGTTTCTGTTTTTTTGCCTTTTTCTTCTGGTTCTGTTTGGAGATGGTGTTCAGGGCACTTTCTGACGTTGTCGCCAGTAGACATGGGAGGGAAAGTCTCCCGTCCTGTGTTGGATATTTGGTCTTCATGATATTTCGGAAGATCGGCTGCGACAGGAAACGTTTCAACTGTTTCTTCATTATTTTCATCATTTTCTGCTTCTCCCGTTCTTCTTGCTCGTGCTCTCTTCCTCCTACACAAGGTGCAATGTATCTTTATTATCCGTTATCATATTAATATACCCAGTGATGATACCTGAACCTCCAGGAAACATGAATACGTCTCCCCTGCTCCCCTTTACCACTGAGCCCCTTTTTCCTGTGCTCGATTTCCCTTGACTTGGACCACAACAGCAAAGAACTAATCGCAAGGTCAGGGGTGGACCTCTGAATCCCTGAAATGTACTTACCTCTGAAGTGGGTGCCGACAACCGCTCCAGCTCAGCAAGCTGGGATTTAAAATTAAAGCTCCCGTGTCACATGGGGCAATAGGAAGCCACACCAATGACATCACGGCTTCCTATTGGCCCGCTGAGCGCGAGATCTTTGGACAGCGACCGTTACGTGAGCCCAGGCAGCCGATGAGAACCCATGCCTGGACTGCCGCTTTGTGTCCGTTATTACTTCTCTGCTTTATCTGACACCGTTTGATACTTTGTTGAGAGGAAGTTTATACTTTGGTAGCACGCAGGACAAGACTTTGGTACACCAGTGGAAATGGCAGCAGATTTAACGTAGGTTCCTACTTACCTCTTAAAACATCATCATCCAGTTCCACTTCCAGCGCTTCCGCCGCCTGCTCCAGCCAGGAATTCTGCTGCTTGGCTTTGCTGTTGAAGTATTCTATCTTCTCGATCTGTCTTGCCAAGTTCACACGTTCCTATAGAAAAGCACAAAAGGACACAGCTGCAAACAGTCATTACCGTCCCATGTTAAGCAATGCAGTTGTCATATAAAGAAGTACAGAAAATACCGTCACTGTGTGAGAGAAAGTGGCAAGCAGCGAATACCAATAATTACTGGAAACATTGGGCTCCTATTGGTACCAGGTGCATATTGCTGTGTACAGTTTCTGTAATGGGACTGTCACTTTTCCTCTTACCCTAACGCCAAACATGCATTTTGATTCAACTGGAAACACTGGGAGTTCTTCGTTCTTCTCTAGGGTCCTACAGATCTTATTAAAATTCATCACATCATCAGGTCCAATTAGAAGCAAACTGAGGCCATCACTGGCCGCTCGAGCTGTTCTGCCGCTCCTGTGCACATAGGTCTCGGACGTCCGCGGGACCTGCATGGAAGATTCACACACATCAGGACCGGGGCGGGGGAAAGATGGGCACACACATCAGGACCGAGGCGCGGGGAAAAGACGGGCACACACAGGACCGGGGCGGGGGAAAGATGGGCACACACATCAGGACCGGGGCGGGGGAAGATGGGCACACACATCAGGACCGGGGCGGGGGGGAAGATGGGCACACACATCAGGACCGGGGCGGGGGGGAAGATGGGCACACACATCAGGACCGAGGCGCGGGGAAAGATGGGCACACACATCAGGACCGGGGCGGGGGGGAAGATTGGCACACACATCATGACCGCGGCGGGGGAAAAGACGGGCACACACATCCAGGGACGGGGCGGGGGGCTAAAGATGGGCCACACATCAGCGGCAGGGCCACTCAGGACCGAGGCCCGCGGGGAAAAGAGGGCAAAACACAATACGAGGGACGAGGGCGCGGGAAAGATGGGCACACACATCAAATGACCGGGGCGGGGGGGAAAGATGGACAACACACCACAGACCGGGGGCGGGGGGGAAGGTAGGAAGAGCCTTCCACAATCAGGCCGGGGGGGGGGGGGGAAAGATGGGCACACACATCAGGACCGAGGCGTCGGGAAAGAAAATGGCGTACACACACATCATGACCGGGGCGCGGGGAAAGAACGGGCACAACCATCAGGACCGGGGTCGGGGGAAACAGAACTGGCACACAGTGACCGGGGCGGGGGTCAAAGACGGCCACAGCCGAACACATCAGGACCGGGGCGGGGGGGAAAGACGGGCACACATCAGGACCGGGGCGGGGGAAAAGACGGGCACACATCAGGCCACTAGTACAAAGGAAAGCAGGGCTGCTTTAACACTGCAGCTTCTATCCACCAGATGGCACTATAGAGCATAGCTGCCTTTCCCTGGCTCCTTTCTACAGCAAGTAACAGTGAGTGTATATATTATGTATATTTACAGTATGTGTTTGATGCATGTACAGTATATGTGTGTTGCATGCATGTGTATGGACACAAGCACACACACAGTGGGTATGCATGTGTATGGCGAGTAGTGTGTGTTGTGTGTGGTACGCATGTGAAGATGTGGTGTGTGCATGTTGTACATATCTGGTGCGTGTGACTGTGTGCATTGTTGTGTGGGCCGTTGGCACATTCCAGCCCGTACACCAGGACCGTATCAGAAGACAGAGTAGAGGTGACAATACAGGCAACCGTTAACCTCTTCGACGCTGCAGCGTTTAGCGATAGGTTACTGTAAAGCACAAAGCAGAGGTCACCCAACACCTACAGGTGCCTCCCCTGCTGAATTTATTGGCAACATCTTTTTGAAGAATGGGGATCACAGAGCGGAACGTGTTCATTTCAGCTCCGGGCCCTTTGGTTCCGGAGATATTTACGCTGCTACTTCCTGGTTGTTTAAATCCCCCATGTCAGACAGGCCAATAGGAAACAGCGGCTGATGTCGTGGCTTCCTATTGGCCCACGTCATGCAGGCAATGTAAACCTCCATTTTGTTTCCCCTGGAGAGAAGGAACCTGCAGCACTTCCCCCCAGTATGCATCTTGGGAACCAGAGGGTCCCCAAAGCTGGAATTGCAGCATTTTGGCTCTGGAGACCCCCCCTCCTTTAACCCCTTCAGTGCCAGTGTGCCATCCCACCTCCATGTCCACAGACCCTCCGGCACATCCTGACTACGTGACCGATCTTTAGAGCCGGATGGGAGGTGTGGTACAGGAGCGTACAGTCCCCAAATAACAGGACAATGACTTACAGCCAATGTCATAAGGGTCCTTGTTACGTCATTAGGGCAGTGACGGGGTTAAACAAATGCACAGACCCATAGAATGATACAATGTAACTTACATGCACTGTGTCTGATGTGTGTGGTCATTGTTACATCAGTTACCCACGTACCCCGCTACATTGCCATGAAATGATACAGCTACGTGTAGCATCCTCGTTTAAATTGTGCTACAAAAAGCAGTCAGTAGTAATGTAAATCCCATTAAACATAAGAGAGTACTAGGGGTCACCGGATCCCGCGCTCTCGTTCCTTATATCCAGTCCTGATACCGCCACCTACTACATATTGCTAGATTACGTCCTTTTCTCACTCAAGATGCAACACGAAGGTTAGTTTACTCAATAATCATCATGTCAACTCCTGCAGCCCCCTCCGTCCTAGGGTTCCCCTCATCGGACGCTCCCCACTTCCATCCGAAATGTAGCCGTCAGACTCCTCTACCTCACTCTGCAAATCCCTGCACCGGCTTCCCGCAGCCTCGGAAATTACATTTAACCCCCCCCCGTCCTTATATCCCGGTCTGTGACTCCAAATACTCCCCCAAACACCCCCTCTGCTGTGCCCAGAACCTCCTCTCAGTGCCACCTTCTCCCGCGCTGCCCCCTGGGGATGTCCTCCCATGCACTCCCCCAGGTGTAACAGCTCCCAGACAAGCCACCCCCCCCTGGAATCCCCCCCAAACTCCATCCTGAGGGGCGCAGTGTCTCAGAGCAGCCACGTTACATTACAGCCAGCCCAGGGGAGGTGCCAGTGCAGCAAATATAAGCTCCCCCCAGCCAGGCCAGGGGAGGTGCCAGTGCAGCAAATATAAGCTCCCCCCCAGCCAGCCCAGGGGAGGTGCCAGTGCAGCAAATATAAGAGTCGTGCAAATTTTCCGTGCAGGTGCCAAGTGCTCTAGTGAAGGTTGCTTCGACTCAACCAACACAACCCAATGGTGCAGCACCATGGACCCCACCAGGGTTACTGGACCTGGGGTGCACCAGAATAAAACAGCCCGGGCTTCTTTGTATCCGCCTTCTCGGCCATGACCAGAGGATCCAGTGCATACCCGTGAGACCGTCCTTCACAGGACAGACCCTACACTTGATCTTAGCCAAAGGGTCGAGAAGCCAGACAGCTTTTTTTTTTTGTAGCCCGGGTGGTGAAAAAGGGATTCCACCTCAAAAACCGTGCTCATGGTCCAGTGAGACCAGGTGCTCAAAACTTGTGACAAAGTCCGCTCCGGAGAGTAGGCTAGTCCGTGCAATAAGCAGTCCTCTCCAGCCGAAGCCTTGGAGTCCTGCTGTTACATCGACGTCGTCATCCGAGGAATCCGACGTCCATCCTGTTCCCTCCTAGTGCAGCTGGCGCCGCAGGAGGGTCCAAGTCTTTAGGGTGTTCGGCTGACGCCTACTAACCCACCGCAATCTTCCCCCGAAGGGATGGCGACTACTAGCCAGCACTCAGTCTTTGCTCTCCGGAGAGAGGGGTGACGATAACCCAACAAACGAAACATCAAAAATCCATAGTGCAAGTGCTCCTGTGCGCTGTGTGATGCAGTGCAGGAAGTGCTCTGACAGACGACACAAAAAAATGTGCACGAGTGCACGCCCGGCCCCTTGCAAGGCCAGGCGGGTGAAAAAATAATTGGCTTGTCCCCTCAGCGGAAGGCAATAAGGGGGGCCAAAGTGCGGGAAAAATAGGGGACGGTGCAAAAAAATCTGTGCGGATCAAGTGCTCGTAAGTGGAGGCCGGACGCCCAAAACGACCAACCACAGTGCAGCAAGTGATACTCCACCAGGTTATCCAGGCCTGGGGTGCAAGATTAAAAAGCCCGGGCTACTTTGCATCCGCCCTCTCAGCCCATGACCAGACCAAGTGATGCAACTAGGGCCATCCTTCACAGGACAGACCCTACACTTGATCTTAGCCGACCTTTTTGGTCTCATCAGTGTGAGGCTGGTTATACTAGTGTAGCAATTTGAAGCTGAGATACGTTTCAACCACACCTTAAATAAGTTATGGTGGGTAAAAAAGTGACAATAAACCCTCCACCGTGTAGTATACAGCAAATGATAATATCACTTGTGAGCACATTCACGTCTGTCTGTGAGTAGGTCTCTCCACTTTAGCCCAGGTTGTGCTGAGAAGCTGTGTAATGTGGCAGGCATAAGCTTATATGGGTCCATGTTAAAATGGATTTGAAACAAAAGGTTTCACTGTGTGCTCATTTGTATTGTATTGTATTGTATGTCTTTATTTATATAGCGCCATTAATGTACATAGCGCTTCACAGTAGTAATACATGTGGTAATCAAATAAATAACAGATAGTATAAATAACAGATCATGGGAATAAGTGCTTCAGACATAAAAGTAACATTAAGGAAGAGGAGTCCCATTTGCATGTCCTTACCCAGAATCCCTTGATGCAGTGAAAGCAGCGTCTGCTAGGACAGGGGTGCGCAAAGTTTTTTTGTTTCGCCCCCCCTGTGTACCGGCTCCAGAGCTCGCACCCCCCCCCCTCCCCAGTGACCTGACGTCAAATGACACCGCAGCGTCATTTGACGGGCGTTTCCATGATGACGCGGCACATCACACGACACGCCACGTTGTCAAGGCGACGTGACCAGAAGCCGGCTGAATCCCGGTAAGTTGAGGTTGCAGAGATGTCGCACAGTCTCCTGGCATTTAATTTAAATGACTTGCGGGAAGAGTGCGGGGCCTCTGCAACCGCCCGCGCCCCCTAGTTTGCGCACCGCTGTGCCAGGAGATAATGGGGAATGGCAGGGTGGCAGACCTATCTGAGATGTCAATGTGCTCACAAGTGGGATTTGCATTTGCTGTATGCTATTTATTTAAAGAATTTCTAAGGATTTGATCTACATCTATTTTGAATTGAAACAGTAACATGTTATCCCGGGGGCGGGCTCTCTCTGCACAGCGTTCCGGGCTCTCTCTGCACAGCGTTCCGCTCACAGTAAGACATTGTTTCTCTTCTTTGCAGATCCCTATCTGCACCAATAATACAACCTGCCTTATTAGCTCAGCTCACCAAGGAAACCGCAAACCCGACCCCGGCTCTGCATATTGCTCTATTTATATACGGTATACATACATACTGCATGTGTATCAATAGCCACATGCACAGTTTGATGTGCGTATTGTGTGTGTGGTTCAGCAGATGAGAGTTATAGGTTAGGCTGGTTCTATAGTGCTGGGGCGCGCTACGCCGCGCGCGAGCACGTGCCGCATGCTTTTCGTGAGTATACTGTGTTGAGTGTGTTTATGTGTATATGTATGTGTGTGTATGTGTATGTATATGGGTGTGTGTGTGTTTATGTGTAATTTATTATTTATTAAAAAAAAATACATTAGTAAAAAGAAAAAATGTATTAGACTTGTGCAGACACACAAATACATACATACACACACACACACACATACATACATACACACATACATATATTTGAGCGCAGGCAGCGGCGCGAAAAGATGATTTTCCTCATCTTCACCGCTGTCTGTCGGCTCCCCTCTCCCTGCCGTGCGCGCGCGGTCCTTGTATAGAAAGGCTGACTCACGTCAGCCAACTAAAATTCCACCCGCGTGCACGGCATAGCGCACGCACGACGTAGCACGCACCCGGCACTATAGAAGGTGCCTAATCCTCTGGGCTTCCTATCCCAACAGGAGGTGTCTGCCTCATCTCTTGGTGACCTCACACAATCATTTGTTGCCCAATACTTAATGCTGATACCTTCCAAATCCAGTGCATGTTCCTTGAATCGTTACACGCTCTGCTTTGCTAAACAATCTCATTGTCCAACGTTCTTCTTGTCTCAGCATTCATTAATTCTGACATTCTTGGCTCCCCCAGACTACATTGGATATAATTCCCAAGTCTTTTCCCAAATATCCATCTCCTCCCTTCGTCTTAATCCATTCTCCAACACTTTGCTTGGACCGTTCTTTCCTTAGATTTCTTTTCTTGCACCCTCACTCCTTCAAAAATAATATCCAACTGCTTTGTGGTCCCATATTTTCTTTCCTCACAAACGTGTAAATCAGTTTATAACAGAGTACATCACTTAGGGAAGTAAACATAATTATGCCCATTTGCAATGCATTAGTAAGACCACACCTTGAATATGGAGTACAATTTTGGGCACCAATCCTAAGAAAAGACATTATGGAACTAGAGAGAGTGCAGAGAAGAGCCACCAAATTAATAAAGGGGATGGACAATCTAACTTATGAGGAGAGACTAAATTAGATTTATTTACATTAGAAAAGAGGCGTCTAAGAGGGGATATGATAACTATATACAAATATATTCGGGGACAATACAAGGATCTTTCAAAAGAACTATTCATCCCACGGGCAGTACAACGGACTCGGGCCATCCCTTAAGGTTGGAGGAAAGGAAATTTCACCAGCAACAAAGGAAAGGGTTCTTTACAGTAAGGGCAGTTAAAATGTGGAATTCATTACCCATGGAGACTGTGATGGCAGATACAATAGATTTGTTCAAAAAAAGGTTGGACATCTTTTTAGAAAGGAAAGGTATACAGGGATATACCAAATAAGTATATATGGGAAGGATGTTGATCCAGGGATTAATCCGATTGCCAATTCTTGGAGTCAGGAAGGAATTAATTTTTCCCCTTAATGGGGTTTTTTTGTTTGCCTTCCTCTGGATCAATAAGTAAGTATAGATGTAGGATAAAGTATCTGTTGTCTAAATTTAGCATAGGTTGAACTTGATGGACCTATGCCTTTTTTCAACCTCATCTACTATGTAACTATATATATGTAACTATGTAACTTGCTGGCTATCTGCAACCACCGTGGGCATTTTCTCAACCTCTTATTTCCATCCCCTCCGTGCACTTCCTTTAGCCCACACACCGTCTCATGAGCTGTAGAAACCTCTACTTTTCTACTGATTGTCACAGTCTCACTGATTTTCTGAGTCTTACTTATTTTTAGCGTCAGCAGTCTTATTGAAGAGAGTATGTTCCCATTATAACGCCATGTTTGGTCCTTACATTTTACTCATCTGGGTCCTAAGAATTTCACTTTTAAACTTCTGAGCGGCCTTTTTGCACCGACACATGCAAAGTAATTATGCACAGTTCATTACGCGTCACTTTCTTTTATCGGCAGTATTGCATTTATGTCCAGGAAATATTTCAATTATTTACACTGACTGTATTTCTGGAGCCAACGCTTACAATGATTAAGCAAATGTAGTTTTTTTTTGCAGCAGCAGCCTTGAAAATGACAAGATGATGTTTTATTTGTTCATATGAACATATGCATAAAAATGACACCTCTATTATATAAAGAGGTAGGACTGTACAATGTAACCGCTATCCAGAAAGGTGAGATTGACGCAAGAAACAAATCCATCATCAGTTACATTCTCAGCAGTGAGAACTAAAGGTAAACTGATAAATAACCTGCATATTCAAACCTGGGAATCATTTTAAATCGATGAAAGTTGATAAACCTAATAAAGGGTTTAACCCCTTAAAGAGCATTACAGCGCAAAGCATTGCTGGACCCTCGGGCAGCCAAAGGGTTAAATAATTGTTGGATGCTGTATCTATTAAATGGGAATTAACCCCTTTGTTGACAGAGGTTCCTCTGGCAACCAAAGTATTAAGATAGGCACATAACTCCGGATTATTAAGCAGGCTCAGACACTCCTGTTTTTCATGTCTCATGTCCTTAGAGCTAAACCACACCAAAAAGAGCTACAAAACCAGATCACGTAAGGACCCAACCCCAAATAATCTGGAGCCAGGTGATCTCCCCAGCAATCAGCGCTGCTTGGTATACATTTACTTTTCCCGGAGTGGTACTGTGGTCCCCTAATCTCCAGGGACCCCCCCTCCCAGCTCCTGCATTATTGGCACCAAGCAAAAATATTTGTGCGCCGGTCACTGTGGGGTTCATGGCTCACTCTGACGTCAAATAAAAAGCTGCAGCAACATCAGGAGATGTTGTGGGGTTCTATATCTGAACGAGCTCCTCACCCCTACCACATGCAGCACTTATCCCCTGAGATCTGACGCCAAGAGACTTTTCACGGTTCCAAGGTTCAACAAAGTATCCGGCCGCTCCTCCTTCTCTTAGGCTGAGTCCCCGCTGGCGCTGAGCGCGCTCATGCTTAGAGCATGAGCGCCAGGTGTCCTGAAACTTGCGAGCGCAGGTGGATGAGGGGGGGGGGGGCGCAATTGCGGGCTGTCTGAGCAAGCGGGAAAGTTTAAAATTGTTATTTACAAAAGCGCAGAGCATGTGAGCCCGCGCATGCGTGCACGCATCGCGTGAGCCGGAACTTGCATATATATATATATGCAAGTAACCGCGCCAAGCGCCACCCGCTCAGCGAGCTCTGCGCCAGCGGGGACTCAACCTTACCGTGCACCACAAAACTGGGACAGTCTACCGGAGACTCTCACAGCCACCACCAGTCTAAATTCTTTCAAAATTTAAGCTGTCTCACACTTTTAACTGTGCATGCAATGTCCTGTATATAATGTATACCCTGCTCACTTATGTATTTGTAACCATGTATTATTTGTCTTAACTCTATGCCCAGGACATACTTGAAAACGAGAGGTAACTCTCAATGTATTACTTCCTGGTAAAATATTTTATAAATAAATAAAATAAATAAACCTGGTCTGTAACTGTTACATACGCCTATAATATATATATATTATCTCTAACTGTGCATGCAATGTCTTTATATATAATGTATAACCTCTGATCATTTCATGTAACCATGTACCTGTCACCATACCTCTATGCCCAGGACATGCGTGAAAACGAGAGGTAACTTTCAATTCATTACTTCCTGGTAAAATATTTTATAAAGAAATAAAAATAAACAAAATGTTTCTATAGGTGATCCTCACGGCCACATTTATAGTTTTTTTTGTTTTTTGAGAGAATGACATCATATAACAAGTTTTAACATACATCTGTTACAACTTCACAATTTACAAAAACAAGAAATATTAAACACATTTATAGTTTTTAAAGAACCTGTAAAGAAAATAAAAAAAAAGAGCATTTTGTTTGCTGGTTACCGAGGAGTCTCTGGGGATCGGGGGGTCCTGAATCAGCTCGGGGGGTCGGGGAGCACTGAATCAGCTCTGGGGGGTTGGGGACCATATGAATCAGCTATCAAGGAGGTCGGGGGGCATGAATCAGCTACAGGAGGTCGGCGGGCAATTGATGATATGCTCAGGGGGTCGGGGGGCCCAATGATATCAGCTACAGGGCGGTGGGGCCATTAATCGATGGGGCGTAGGGAGGCCAATTAATCAGCCCTGGGGATTGGATGGGGCCATGAATCCAGCTCAGTAAGGGGTTGGGGGCATGACGATCAGCTCTGGGGTTGGGGGCCCCATGAATCAGCTCTGGGGTTGGGGGGCCATTGAATCATGCTTCTGCTCGGGGTTGGGGGCCATGTATCACTCCGCAGGGGGTGGGGGGCGAGCTCATGTAATCAGATCTAGGGGGGGCGTCGGGGCCATGAGGACAGGGGAAGGGGGGGGTACGGGGTGATAATGCTAGTGGGGGCGGATGAAAGTGGTGGTTCGGGGTCAGGGTCGGTATGTCTGAATCAGACTCGGGGTACCCCATTCTTCTCCCCAAACAATGTTTACAGAAAGAATATAAATCCTGTTCAGGTACCACGAGACTATCCTCGCCACAGGCCGCTCTGAGCAAAATCGTCACACAGAAATCCAATAGATAATAGTTTCTTTTTTTGTCTTTGACACATGTATAGGGGCTCACATACACACACCCACGCGTGAGCACATACATGATACACACCCCACGCGTGGGCATATACATACCCACGCTGTGAGCACATACATGATACACACCCCAGCGTGGCACACCTATACCTCACGCGTGGGCACATAAATACCCCACGCGTGAGCACTACATGAATACACACCCCGCGCGTGGGCAACTACATACCCCACGCGTGGGCACATACATACCAATATTACATGAGCAGCCTCCCAGGTGGGGGGGGGGGGGAAACGGCGTTCACAAAATTGAGACGTCACCGGCAGTAATTTTGCCCGCTGGGTCTGCGGTAGCGGCGCGTTGCCATGGAGACGACTTTTGAGGTGCAGGGAGCGCAGGCCGCCGCCGCCCCTGAATCACGTGACATTCGCTCGCCACTTATTATCACGGCACGGCCGTGTGCTCGTATCTCGGAGGAAACACCGTGTTATGTACACGGCGTCGCGGACACCGGCCCCCCCGCTGGTAATAGGTATAGATTGCGGTGTAGGGGCGGCAGTGCCCCTGTCACCGGGCCCGGCCCTCGGGGTGTGACCTCGTGCGGGAGTAATCGGTATGCACCGGGGTGAAGGAGCAAAATCGGAGAACACAAGCAGTGAAATGAGTCACCCGCGTGCACCCCCGTGTCCTGAAAGCCGTGTCGGCGCTAGTCGGTGAGATGCCGGAGATCGGGGCTGTAGCCCCTGGCATCGTGTGGACTGTGAGCGCCTCCCTGACAAGGCGCCGCCTCCTCCTCCTCATCTGTGCCTTCCTCCCCCTCACCTCTCAGGATCTCTGGGTCCTGCCATGTGAAGGGGTTCCCTCTCTCCCCTTGCACACTCTCTACTATCCACCATTCACCTACTCATGACACCCAGATCGTACTATCATCCCCGTGGCACGCTTCCCTCATCACCCTCTACTCTCCTCCCGTGCGCACCCCTCTTCTCCTCCCCCCTGACCCTACCCCCGCCCTCTCCCACCCCCCCCGCCAGGCCTCCTCTATCGCCCTGGCACCCTACTAAAGAACATGGACAAAAGCGAACCCTCCCCCCCCGCCCCCCCCCTCCCCCCCCGCACCATCCCTCTCCCCCCCGCACCCTACTCCCGTCCCTCGACACGCACCCTGCACCTAATATCAGACACAAATCCGTTCCCCCCCTACACCCCGCTCTACCCCCCTCTCCACCCCGCTCCCCTCTCTCCTTCCCCCGCACCCTACCTCTCTCCCCCCCCGCGCCCCCCTCTCTCTCCCCCCCCTCCCCCGCACCCCTCTTCCCCCCCCCGCCGCACCCCCCTCTACCCCCCCAGACAACCCCTCTTCCCCCCTCCCGCACCCCCCTCACTCCCCCCCTCCCGCACCCCCTCACCCACCCCTCCCGCACCCCCTCCTCCCCCCACCCCCCCCCCACTACCCTCCCCGCACCCCTCACCCCTCTCTCCCCACCCCCCTCTATTCTGCTCCTCCTGGTTATGATCGGTCAGGGTCTCTGAATCTCCATGCATCCCACCGGCTTCTTCAGGAGGATTTCAGCCGGGCAGCTTGTTGGGGTATATTGAGGACCTGCATGAGCTGACGATTATCGAGAGGCCGGTCTCGACCTGGAGTCTCAAGTGGATACCCTCACCTCCTTCTGTACAGAGGGAGATTCATTGACGTTTATTTGAATCTGTCATGCCCCCCCCCCCCCCTTGTGTTTTTTCGGGGGAGGGGGGTGGGTTGCTGCACTTTGCTGTTGCATTCAATTACATGGGTTTGTTATTACATCATTCAGTTCGCATGCTGCTGGAAGGATTGTTGCAAACAACTGAAGGGTTTTGACGTCATGCAAAGAATAAGACGTCATTGTGGTTCGGACCTTCGCGGCCCCTCTGTAGTCTCCAGTAACCCGCTGTGGGTCAAGCAGAGCTGGTTCTGTTCAGTTTAGGAAAACCATCTCATGCAAAAGTATCTGGATTGTGATATCTGTGCAATTTGTGCCCCAGATTTAGCTACCCTTTTGCTTCGTGTACAAACTACAAGGAGTGCAGCAACAGAGCGCGTCCCTTAACATTTTCTGCTTTGGGGACCTGAAATGTAAAATATTTTCTTCTTTAAAAAAGGAAAAGAAATATGAATTGATTCTTCCCCGCAGAGTTTTATGCCACATGGAGGTTTTATTTTAACGAAGAAAGGGAAGAAAATGAGGACCAAATAAATGGAGAACTTTATGTTCTCCGTAAGTATGTATAACATGGTGTCTCTAGCCAACCCCTTGCCAAGGTAAACACATCCCACTAGATGCTCATGCAGTGTGTGCAAGCACTGTAACATTGATTTATTTCAATGAAAAGACAGAATAACAAAACCCCTAGTAATTTTCATTTCATTACAAAATTTGCCATGATCTACAGATCACCTAAAATGTTTGTCAACTCATTTAGAGAACTGGATCACATACCACAGCATCTCTGCATATAAGGATGAGACTAGATTTTCTCTATTCTGGATCACAAAGATTAGTGAAGCTATTACTATGTCTTGTACACAATGACATATTATGAGAGTTAAAAACCCCACAGTGGCAAATTTGGATGTGTTGTAAATTGGCAACGAGTAGATTCGTTCTGTAACTTGTTTTTTCCCCTTCAAACCTTTGTATTTATTACTTTTTATAATTGCATTTTTACCCTTTCCGTACATAAAAAATTAATATAATCCTGTCACTGAGGATAGAGTGAAGGTGTATTAAAAAATGTTTATTCTTTATTAAATACATGCATAGAGTAAAACTATTAACACGACTGCAAAACCAAGAATGGGTACAGTGCTAATCTGATGTTGCAGTTATATCAGTGCCACAGAATGAAATACATAACTCTTGGTAATAAGATCATTTAAACTGACAAATTCAGACCATTCAGGAATGTTGTTTTTCTGGCATTTTGCAGACACCAGAAGAAATAGAAAGGCTGACAGTCGACGAAGAACTTAAGATATGAAAGAGCTGTTTATCTACTCAGGTACTTCTATCTCATGCGTAAATCATATTTTTACATTGGAATTTAGTTGTTGCACAACGCCATTTCCCAAATCATTAGGTTAGGGCTTACATTTTGGGGAGAATGTAATATTTTAAATGTATATTATTTTGATTGAGGTGATGCTAAATCCTCTGTTACACTGGATTAGAATAGATTGATCTCCCCAAAATATCATGTTTTTGTGTTGCTTACTAACGTCATATTTTCATTTGGGGATAGAAGCAGGCTGTATATTCTCAATAGATAGTACACAATCTCAATAAAAACCGAGTAGTGATCTGCGTTCCAGGATGTGAAGCCCTGTCTTGAGTTTTCCACAGGCTTACATGATAAAATAGGGTGATTCTTTCCCAAATGATCGAAACCTTTGGTTCAACCTAATTATGGGAGAAAAGAGAAGGTGCGAGTGTTTATCGTTGCACTATTACCACAACAAGCTGAGGGGAGACCGGAGTAGCTAAGATCTGCGGATGCAATGTCCCCTGCTTGGTCGCACTAGGCCCCGGGGCCGACGGTAAAAGCCCTCAGTTGGGGCCCCCCGGGCCGCAGGTAAAGCCCTAGTGGGCCCGGGCCGCAGGTACAGCCTAGTGGGCCACCGGGCCGCAGTAAAGCCCTTAGTGGGCGCCAACGGGCGTCACGGTAATCGCCTAATGGGGGCCCCCGGGCCGCAGGTAAAGCTCTAGTGGGCCCCGGGCCGCAGGTAAAGCTCTAGTGGGCCCCGGGCCGCATGCTGCCCACCAATGGTCTAGAATTGTAGTTGATCTTATGAAGCCATTTACTGGCTGCAGATCAGAGGCGATGACTGTACATTTAGGATGGAGACAGCGGCTGAATTGCCCTTTCAGAAAAGTTCACAAACTACCTTTTATTGTAAAGCTGGTTTACGTGAAGCAGTACAGACAGATTCTGCAGATGTCATAGTTATTACGGAGGTTGTGTATCAAAGGGATTTTTTCATGAAACTGTGATATTATTCCCTATTGGAATATTATCACATGGAAACCACCATTAACTGCAGTGCTAGTCTCAGTGCAATAATGCCCCAACTGGCACTATCACCATTTTATGAAAAACTCCCAAAGTGTCTTGGCTGCAAAACTCGAGCAAAACTCTAACAATAACTTAACCAGATCTATATATACAGTATATCAAAACAAGTTTAGTTGCTTTCTACAGGATTTTGTCTTCATTTATAAATCTGACCCTGTTTTGCTGTTAGCACATTTGATATAGTACTCCATAAATGTTCCTGTCAAGTTGTGCTTTCTCATCCCGGCTCACTGAGATGATAAAATATCCGCTGTCAAATTGCACTATAACTCACTTTAGTGTAAGTACCAAGACCTGAATACAGTACATGAATGTCTTTCTGATCTTAAAGCACCGCCGCATCTTGTTTTGCTTGGACTTGGATGTATTACTAACTGCACGTGACTGAAGAAGTGTTTGCTTCCTGCATGAGCGTGTCTAGTATAACACTCTTTACATAAAATGGAGACTTTGTTGACCTCTGCATATAGCTGCTATGAGCTGAACAGGCCTGTGCATATCTAGACAAAGAGATGGCTAACTTTACTGTGTACGTCTACTTCCAATATATATTCTTGAGAGGTACTGGAATTGACTTGTATCAGTCCTGGAGAAAATGCTATTCTTTTCTGGGAGATACTAGGCTTTGTTGGAACATTACACAAACTGTACAGATATACTTAGGGGTTGGTATCACTGTCAAGTTGCTTCTTTACTCTCATCAGAAGATTGGGCTGCCTAGAAGTCTTTTGGTAAATTACATAATTGTGTAGTTCTGGGGTGAAGTTCAATAAGAATATTGTTCCATTTTGTAACATGGGGAAAGCAGAGCTAAAGGAACAAACCGTGGCGAATCCATTTTTTTAAATAACGACACATTCTCAGTATTAGATACTTCCACCATTGGCTCTATGTATTATCCTCTAAATATCAGCGCAAAGTGCATATTTTGTCACAAATCACGTTGCAATATATCTGCGGCTGTCAGAGCCAATGTATTATTCTTCTGTGCTATTTTCTTGTATATCTGCATTGATCTTCTGCGATATTAGGTATTTATGGAGCAAATGGGAAGAAATTATTCTTTACAAATATTTTACCAGGAAAAAATATTGAGTTACCTCTCGTTTTCAAGTATGTCCTTGGTACAAATTAGGGCAGAGTGACATTTGCATGTTGGCGAAGGTATGGAAAGTTGGAAACAGTATGTACGCAAAAATGTGCTTTGTATGTTACTTTTGGTTATTGGACTAATCCCCTTAATGTGCGTGTTTTGGGGGGCTTCTGTGTTTTCCTGCATTACCTTAATGGTGTGTCTCATAATTCTAGCTCTGAAATATCTATCAGTTGTAACGTTCATTCTCAGTGAGCCTTGTATTGTCATTTATAAAGCAGCAATCCCCTTCAGAGGCCGAAATGAGTTTAACTTGTATAATGTTAGTATCTTGGCCCCTGAGCATGTCCTGCTCTTTAAAAAATATATATTGTATATGTTTTTCTAGTGTTAAAACACACGCTTTTCTCAATCCCTAGCTTCTGAGGTTACCATGGTAACCTTTACAGTGCACTGGGTCCTTGGGAGAGCTTTATTGTAACCTTCGGGACACTTAATATTTCAATCAATTATTTCTCCTGAACGATGCATCAAATTAAAAAAAATAAAAACAGTTTTTTAACGGGCAAGACATCTCGTCTTACCCGTTAAAAAAACTGTTTTTATTATTTTTTTTTATTAAAAAATAAGAATAGCAAAATGGCGATCATCGCAAACTGCTGCTTTAACCGTTCAGAACAGTGATACCGCAGCGACCCGAGTGACGTGCGCTGTACTCATGGCCATTTGTGCATTTTCTAGTGGGTGTCCACAATCGGTGCTCACGTGGATCCTCCCATTTAACTGCTGGTCCGGAAGGGATCACGTGATCGCTCCGAAGCCCACGTGATCCATCTGTACTGAAGGGTTCGTGGTCACGGAGGTGGCAGGAACCTCGGGCGCTGAAGGGGTTAAAGGTCAAATGTGCTAAATTAAAAAAAAGTATACATTTTAATCATAGATATGGCACGAATCGCAGTAAGAAAATGATACGGCCGTTATGCGGCCCATGAACTCTTACCTGCCTGAGCAACTAGTGTAGCAGGCACAAAGTACAACATTTCACACTAAAACTCACTTGTAGGTTTTAATGCATATATATAGTACAGATTTAATACATGCTTCTAAAACGGTATAATATTCTAATTTGTACATGTCTCTCAAATGACATTATACTAAGCCCCTGGTCCTTCTTCCCCTAAATGTTTCTGATCTGCCCATCTGGAGAACCGGTTGAAGAGTCCATCTGTGGAGCTGTACAATCAATTTTAGCTTCGTCTGGCACTGACAGTGTTAAGCACTTGAATCTAATGTTGCATAGAAACAGCAGTCCACTTTACATTTTCACACACATTGTACAAAATGAAATTCAAACTCTTGGTTTTCCGCAAGGATAAAATCCTAAGAAGGATTCTGTATTCTAAGTGTAAGAATGTGTTAATACAACGTGTATGTGTACAATGTACGGCGGGTTCCGCGCCGGCAAGTTGGTACAGGGCTCCGCCATATTGTTGCGCAATGTTGCGAGGTCACTGGTATAGAGGAAAGGTCGCGCATGCGCCCAGGAAGCGCGCGAACAGCGCGCCAATGAGAAAGGACTATGTACTGAACTTTAACCCCCGCGAACCTTGGAGGAGTCAGCTGGTGCGAAGAGCCAATGGACAGGCTGGGTTGTTAGGGGAGGAGAACTGGAAGCGTGGAGGAAGGGACCACGCTAGCAGAAGGAGTTAGAGTTTTACCGGAACAGGGAGTGTGAGAGCAGGGGGTCCGTGACCCGCCTGCCTAGGCCAGAGACTATCCCCAGGTCCCTAGGAGTATCCCCCGTGTCACCGTAGGTTGCGGTACTGTAGGGCCGCCCGTAGTTAATAGTTATTGTCACCTTAGACAGATTCAAGCGCACAGAGTTGTGGACTGATCCTGCCGTCTGGGTGCAGACGGTGGAGCCGGAGACAGCGCAAGGTCTGGAACCGATGCGACGGACCCTTTGAGAAGAGGTGTGGTCACCGCCGTGACCTGGAGGTATTTTGTATACTACAAGTGCTCCGACACCGGTCATCAGGCGCTGATCCCGCCTTAGTATTAACTTGAACAGACACTAGCAAGTGGCTAGCGGATAGATAACATTCTCTCCAAGTTTCACAAGGACATACTCTATGAGAGCGTGGCCGAGCCACGAGTGTACAGGACAATATTCCCCTTGAGGTGTGGCCGAGCCACTTTAGCATAATAGGGTTATAATGTGTTAGGATGTGATATCCATGTTATGGTATACCCGCATATATATATTCATGTATGTTGTGATGTCAAGGAGGCGCTACAGACAGAAGCAGTAAAGTTTGGTTGTTTCATGATGTACGGTATGGTTCTTGCCCAGGGTAAATCTTTCGAATTGGGGATCCTGGGTAAGTGGAGGCGCTGCGCTATGTTATGAGTGTGTATTGCCCCAGGCTCCCAGCTAGCGGAGGCTCAGATCTCCTGGAGCCACAGGTATTAGACAGTGACCAGTAGTTCCTTAGGTAGGTGTTCAGAAAAAGGGCTACATAAGGAAGGTACTTCAGAGCTTTAAAAGAAGTATTTATGTAAACCCACTGTTTCCACTTTAAGGAAATCGCTTCTCCTCTCACAGCACCTTTATGCTTAGGACTTTCTATGTACAAGATGCCATTTACTGTACATATATTTATGAACCAGGATTTTCTTAACAGTTTGTAGTTTTTTTATACAAAATTCCTATGCTAAACTAATGTTTCTGTGTATCGCTTCTCCATCGCCACAATTCCCAGTGTTCTCTTATCACTGTAAAGTTTGAAATGCATGGGTTATGCCATGTGTAATAATCCAGCCAGGATTGGGATTCCTGCTCATTTAGCTGTTTAATGTAACAGGAACATTTTCCATGCAATATGTTTTGTTGATGCCAATTCATTTCTTTAAATGGGGCAGTTTTCTTATAATTGTCTGGCATTGATATGTGTCATGTTACACTTATGTAATGATTCTTTGAGGGAAACCTTTGCTTAAAATTTCTTAGTGGAATGTTTTCTGTGCATTTTAGATATAGCACCAATATTGAAATTTCTCTTTAGCAACAGGTGCTCGCCGTACCTACAAGACCTTAATGTCGATTGCTTTAATAAATTGTACTTGAAATTTTAGCAAAACGTCTGAGTGCTTTATCTATCTTTGTGTCTGTTCTCTTTTGACTGAGCACCGGGTATTTTGTGTTGATATCAGAGTGCTACTTTTTAAAATACAGTAAATGTGTATATAAAATATGCCAAGATCGATTTAAGAACACTTAGCACTGCATGATAGTAATCAATAAAGAATTGTATTGGGACTATATCTCTACATCTCAAAAACGAATAGACGATACTGTTCGGTGGCTAACAAAATGCTTTTATTTGTGCGGCTTTCGAGATACACTGATCTCTTCTTCCGGCGATGTTACATTGAATAAAGCAAGCAAGGGTTTTACTTAAAAACAGTGCATTTTGGAATGTTATCTGTGAAGATGCACTGTTTTTAAGTATAACCCTTGCTTGCTTTATTAAATGTAACACTGATGGAAGAAGAGATCAGTGTATCTCGAAAGCTTGCACAAATAAAAGCATTTCGTTAGCCACAGAACGGTATCATCTATTCATATTTGTTGTTAAGCGTGGCTAACACGATAGTATATATAATATATATATTATATATAGTAGATTATATATACTATATATATATATATATTATATATTATATATATATATAATTATATATATATATATATATCTATATATAATATATATATAATTAGTTTGGCTGCTCTTCGTTCACACCCACATTGTCACATCATTAATATCACCACTGCTTTGCTGTGCATTTTCAGACCCATTTTGCAGCCCAGAAATGACAAATTGTGTCAGTGGAATCTGTAAGTGACGGTCTGCTGCACATTAACAATCATATGTTCCTGTTATGTTATTATTGGTTTACTATATGAAACCCCCGTGCCCTTGTACATCCAAGTTCATCATCCACTGCAGCATGTGCGTTATGCTGTGGTGGCAACGCAAACAACAAAGTCTTCTCTATTGCTTAAAAATTACCTTTTGATCACCTATGGATTCCATAGTAGGGGTGTATATGCATTTAATGCAGCATTTAATGGGATCCACAGGAGCCTCTAGAGCTTCCGTTTGGCCTCACAATTGGCGACCATTTTGTTTCCTCTGAAATGAGATTTAAAACCAGTATCTTCTTGGCACATATCTCAGGCATGTGGGCGTCCTCAAAGCTGATTAAAACGCGGTACAGCTCCGGAAGGTACCGGTTTCCTATAGAAAGCCCCCTCTCCCCCCAAAGAAACCAGCATCTGGGATTTCTGCTTTAATTATCAAAAGGGGGCACCACGCTGAGGGTATTATTTAGATACAAAATAAATCATTTAGATGACTCTCTTTTTTATACCTCATGAAAACACTTATTTGCAGTATTTGTCACCATTGTAGTGGCCCATTTGGAAACGCTATTTTGCATCCAGAGTTGGGAGAAGCTTCTCTGATGATATATTTACACATCTATGTCAGCTTCCAGTGTGCGACATGTTGTTTGAGAGGAACGGGTCTGTTCCTAAGGAAACATTTTTGTTTATACATACTGGCCAATACTGCTTACTACAAGCGGTATTGTTACACATCTAATAAGTGAACTATTCTCAAACACATTTGCAAGTGTTGACAAGAACTCGGGCAACAAGAAGATCAGACGGTGAAGTAATGGCATTGTCCGAAAGGCCTGGGTTCCAGTCCATTGTTAAGTGTTTTACATGAAATTTCTCATCCTGCCCAACAACTATTTTGGGAAGCTTTATCCTTTACACGTGGTTTGAAATATTAAAACGGGACCTTTCAATGATAAACACATTTGTGTTGTGGAGGCCTGCACTGCAGTGCTTTCAAGTCCTATACTATATAATAAGCCCACGCCGCTGAACGCGTCGGTTTCTTATGATGTCATAGCAATGCTTTGGTAAACATGGGCCATAGCATTTTCATATTGTAGCGAGGTACATTTGCTAAGTTTGATCATTACTGGATAGGTTAAATAGAGTTTTATTCAGGGTCTAATTCAATGTTTTTTCAATGAGTTCTTAGGAGCCCGTTTATTCCGTGGGCAGCCTTGAAAACAAGACGTAACTCACAATGTACTGTATACACTTTACACTTTGCCAGGTTAGTTTGTGCTTTAAGTACTTGTCTGTTTGAAGGTACACGACAGTAGCTTGCAATCCCTGTGAAAAAGGATATTCTAATCTATATACAGTATTTGTAACCATCACATCACCTTTTAGCAGCAAAACATTGTTGCTTGTGTTTTAGAACTTGGCTTGGAACCCATAAAGGAGAGGTATACCTTCCCTGTACATTTAGTGTATATGGAAGCGTAGCAGAAGCTGGCAGAACTAGGAGGGTGGGCCCTGTGCGCTCAGCATAACAATTGTTATTTGCTCTAAATGATAGAATATAGCAAGTTCTGTGATTCCTTGCAACACATAGATTTTGGGAGGTGGAAATAAACAAGGAAAACATTATCTGATGGATCCAATGATATATACTTGTGGTTGGGCCACAGCACTCCATATTTTCAGTGTTTGTGTAGCATAAATATGTGAAATGTTTTGAAAATATGCTACACAAGAAAAAGATGCTTTGAAGCATAGAATGTCTTTCTTTTCTGTTTGTGACAGGGTCAAGTTTAAGATGTTTCAGCATGATAAGTTTGCTTTACCCCTAGGATCTGCTGGAAATTTTCAACGCTAAGCGGCTTAGTTACTAAACTTCGATAAGTGCATTACTGCACTATAAATGCACTTTTAGCGCGATATTGCATGTGTATCTATTCTCAAAGCTCAGATAACAGAGCAATATCGCGCTAAAACGGCTTTTTATCGAGCTATAACAAGTAGTGCGGCAGCTGAAAAAAGGCCCAAACTCGCATTTTTGCCAGCAACTGCTATTCACTAAACTCCGATACGCATATCGTACTATAAAACATCGCATTCTTTCCTCGCCAGCTAAAGGGTGGCGAGATCAGATTTCGATATGCATAACAAGGAGTTTCTTTTATTATTACTGCATAGGATTGATACTGGGGGTTCCCGCGGGTCGCCAGAGCTGACCCTCATATTTATTTCAGCTCCGGAGAACCCCGGATTCAATCAAATGCAGTAAAAATAAAATTACAGACAGTTTCATTACTGTAGCGGCTAACCGCTAAGGTAATGAAGGGGTTAAATAGCAGGCACTGCTGTTGGCACAGGGGGTGTTGTTGGCACAGGGGGTGGGTGAAGCATGTAGTTGCCCCAGCGTGGGTGGTTAGGCCTACTGGGAGGGTAGCGGGAGGGGTTAACCCCTTCATTACCATAGCGGTTACAACCTTCCTGGTAGGCTTAACCACCCACCCTGGGCCACGTACCCCCATTCACCTATCCCCTCTACCCCCAATAAACCAGGTACTGTGGCTTAACCCCTTCATTGCCATATCGGCTAGCCGCTAAGATAATGAAGCTGTATTAATGTAAATTTTAATTGTAGCAGCGGGTTTCCTGAGCTGAACTGCGTTAATTTCAGCTTGGGGAACCCCCTGCTTCCCGAGTTACAGGCCCCGGTACAGATGCAACTGCCGGTTCTGAGCCAATGTTTGAGGAAAAATCCCTGAGCATCTCGCAAACACTCAGATAGATAGTCCACAGCAGGCTGTAATGACCCATTGGATTAACACAGCGGGGGTCCCTGCGTTTTAATGGGACTTGCGCAGTGTGAATCCTACCTGGCTGCACCTGTATGTAATAGACGCGCAGTAAGAGAGAGGCTGAATCAGTCACTCTACATACGCGCCTTTAACAGACGATCGTGGGGCTTTTAATTTATTTTGCTAACATATTATTGTAGCATGGGGTCTCCGGAGCTGAATCTCATTGATTTTCAAGTCCGGCGACCCCCTGCTTCCCGAGTTACAGGTGCCGGTATCCCATCAGCCATGTTTAAATTCTCCCGCGTCACGGCCCACGTGATCGGGAGATTTAAACAAAGAAGGGGGATATCGGCATCCCATAACAGGGCCTGTAAAGTGGGAAGCAGGGGCTCCCCGGACCTGAAATCAATGCGATTGAGCTCTTGAGACTTCATGCTACAAAAATATGTTAGCAAAATAAAAGCAGCTTCATTACTTTAGCGGCTAACCGCTAAGGCAACGAAAGGGTTAAGACAGATTACCTGGTTTATTTGGGGTAGAGGAGGTGGGTGGAGGGGGTAGTTGCCTCAGGGTGGGTGGTCAGGCCTACCAGGAAGGTTGCGGGAGGGGTTAACCCCTTCATTACCTTAGCTGTAGTAACCGCTATGATAATGAAGGGGTTAACCCCAACCCACCAGAGAGGCCTAACCACCCACCCTGGGGCAACTACGCCTTTTACCCACCTCTTCCCCCAATAAACATTATAATACAATACATTGGACAACTCTTCCCTCCTTTCCCCCCCAAACAAATACAGTACAGTAATGGGCAAAATCCCTGTCATCCATATCTGGATAATTGCACATATGCCCATTAAAAAATAAAACATAACCAAAACATGACCCAGCCAGCATATAGTAAATTAGAGTTATATTTACCCCTGCCAGGGTGAAGGCTGCCCTCGTCCCCCTCGTCTTCCTCTTCTTCAGTGGGCACCAACAGTAAAATAAAAAAACTAACTACTGGCCACTAACCCCTTAATCACCTTAGCGGTTATTAACCACTATGGTAAGAAAGGGGTTAACCCCCACCCTCCCGCTACCCACCCGGGAGGCCTAACCACCCTCCCCATGGCAACTACCCCCACCCCCAATAAACCAATTATGCGACAATTCAGTATTTTCGGTGTTTTGCCTTTCCAGGGGTGCTGGGCAGCGGAGCTTGCGAGGCTGTGAGTTTGAGGGTGGGTTTTGCAGAGAAACTTCAATCAGATTGTTGCTATGTAGCGGGGTTCCTAATCCTATCCTGGAAACGTTCTTGCGACTCACCGCCAGGGTTCCCTGCTTCAGCACAAACTGGAAAAGTAAAGAGGGCATGAGGGATCAAGGTATCCCCAGTATGGTCCCGGGGTTCCTAGCATAAGGTGGGATGCCCAGACCATGCCCAAGTCACCCTCAACCTGGTATAGGGGTTCAGGAGGTGCTCCAGCTATGTCCAAAAACCGCAAGGTTTTTATTGTGTAAACACGGTTTAAGTCAGGGTTGTGAAGTGTGCCAGGGATAAGGCTGGTAGGAGTAGGGAACACATATTCTTATTCTATCCCTGACACAGGACCAGAAGACTTATACCCGTTAAAGCACAAAGACACATAAGCAGAGAGACTTTTTTAGTAAAGGTTTTTATTTAATACTAGCTGAGAGACCCGGCGTTGCCCGGGATGTAAATCCGTAATAGGTGGTATTATTTATAAATCGTGGAACAATAGGTGACTATTTGTTGTAAAGGTTGGATAATAATGTTGAAAAGAAAGATGGAAGAAAATGTAATACAATGTTGTATAAAAATGGTTTATTGTAAACACACCACAGTACAATGTATATTTTGGTGACATAAGTGATGTAAAAATGTGAGGCTTGTGTCCTGCTAAGGTGTGAGCGTGTGTGAGGCGGCGGGTGGGTGTTCAGTACGGGTGGCGCGTGGGTAGTGAGTGCTGGCTGTGGGTGGGGGTCCTGCTAGGGTGTGAGGCGGCGGGTGTGTGCCGAGTGCGGGTGACAGCTGGTCAGTGATGTTGTTGCGTAGGGGCAGGAGGCGGCAGGTGTGTGTCGAGTGTGTGGGGTGGGTGAGAGGCGGCGGGTGTGTGTCGAGTGTGGCGGGTGTCTGTTGAGTGCGTGCAGTGGCTATGTGGCGCAGGGGTGTGAGCGGTGGGCGGGTGAAAGGCAGAAGTGCGGGTGGGCAAAAGGCAGAGGTGGGAGGGCGGCCGAAAGGCGTTGGAGGGGAGGTGAAGGGGGGGTGAAGGGGAGGATGGTCCAGGGTTGTACCCTTGGGGGGTGCCGCCAGGGGGGTGGTGAGGGCACGACGGGGGATGCGGTGTGCCGCGAAGGAGGAGTAGGACCCCTGCGGGGAGGAAATGGGGAATGGGAGGAAGGGGGGAGAGGGGCGGCAGGCTGGGGGCGCGAGGGGGAGAGGGGGGGGGAAGGGGGGACAGGGGGGGCGGAGGAGGGGAAGGGGGGGAGGGGGGTGGAGCGGGAGGGGGGAATGGGGGGGGGGAGAGGACGGGGAAGGGGGAGGAAGATGGAGAGGAAGGAGGGGGGGAAAAGGAGGGGAAGGGGGGGTGAAGGGAGGGGAGGGGGGTGGGGAGGGGAGGTGGACGGGGAGGGGTAAGGTTCGAAGGGGGGGCACTGGGGGGGCGGGTGGGGGAAGGGGAGTTGGAAGGGCGAGGGGGGGAGGCGTTAGGGAATATGGGGGGTGAGGGGAGGGGAAGGGGGCGGTGGACGGGAGGTGGAGGGGGGGTGAAGGGGGCCTGGTTGAAAGGAGGGTGAAGGGGGGGGGTGAAAGGGGGGGGGGGTGACAGGAGGGGGAAAGGGGGGAGGTGACGGGGGGGGGGGAAGGGGGGATGGAGGTGTGAAGGGGGGGGAGGGGAGGTGTGAGGGGAGGTGAAGGGGGGATGAGGGGAGTGTGAAGGGGGGGGTTGAGGGGAGGAGAAGGGGGTGAGGGGGGTGTGGAGGGGAGGTGAAGTGGGTGAGGGGTGGTTGAGGATGAGGAGGGAGAGGGGGGGGGGGGAAGGGAGTGTCGAGGAGTAGGCGTCCGAGTTCTCATCTCTTTCTCAGCGGCCGGAACCGGGAGGACAGGGTTTTATTTATTATGGGTGGAGGGGTACCCTGTGGTCGGTGGCGATGGTAGTGGGATATGGGGGGGTGGGGGTAGGGGCTACGGGGGACTGGGTGAAGAGGGGACTTTGGGGGTCCAAGCAGGGGGACGGGTCCTGGTGGTGCGGATCCTCAGCCTGTCAGGGGGGAGGGAGCGGGAAGGTTAGGGTGGAGAGGAGTGGGGGGAGAGGGAGGGGGAAAGCGGGAGCGAGGGGGAGGGGGGCTCCGTAGAGGGAGGGGCGATGGAGGGTGGGGGGAGGAAGCGGGAAGAGCGGGGATGGAGGGGATTACACCGAGGGTAGGGAAGGGCGGTGCAGGAGTGGGTAAGGGGGAGTAGGTAGGGGAAGGGGGATGCGAGGGCAAAGGGGTGGAGGGGGACGAGGGGGAAGGGTGGGGGGGAGGAGGGGACAGGGGGGAGGGGGAGGAGGGGAAGGGGGCGAGGGGTCGGGAAGGGGGAGGGGTTGGGGGAAGGGGAAGGGGGAGGGGAAGGGGGGGGACCAGGGGAAGGGGGGGGGAGGGAAGGGATGGGAGAGGGAGGGAAGGGAGGGGAGGCGAGGGAGGGGAGGGTGAAGCGGGGGAGGGGAAGGGGGGGGTGGGAGGGGAAGGGGGAAAGTGAGAGAAGGGGTGGGGGGGAGGCGATGGGAGAGGTGCGGGGGGGATCGGGTAGTGGACCAATGTACATGTGGTCGCTTGACTCCTTCCCCCAGTGTCTGCGGTGCCTATCCCCCCCCCAAAAAAAAAAATCTTCCGTTTGTTCCCCCCCACCCCAAAATCATTCAGTCTGTCCCCCCCAAAAAAATCTTCCGTCTGTTCCCCCCCCCCCCGAAACGTTCCGCCTGTTGTGGGGCGCGTGCATGCGTCGGCCGCTCCCTCACCCGTCCGGCCGCTTAATCACCCGTCCGGCCGCTCCCTCACCTGTCCTGCCGCTCCCACGTGGATCTGAGGCGGGAGGCAGCGTGTTGTGGCCGCTCCCCCGCTTTGTCCCGGGCGCTCGCCCGCTTTGTCCCGGGCGCTCGCTCCGCTCCCCCGCTGACTGTAGCGGCCGGGGTGTGAGCTTGGAGGCAATGCGGAAAAGGACACGGGGGGGGAGGGGGTGTGTGTGTGTGTGACATTTGGCCCATCACTCCGCCTTAGGCCAATGAGAGGTGTGCGGGGGCGGGCAGGCCAAGGGAGCCATCTCATTGGCCTGAGGCGGAGTGACGGGCCAAATATCCAATGCGGTTTCCCCTAGGGACAGGATAACCAGACACGCATACAACGGTTTGAGAAATATATAGATAGAAATGTGAATGCTTGTAACATTGTATATGTGGCTGCGTGATTCCAAGTCTGTGGTTCCGAGAGACCAGATGGCTGCCAAGTTTAGCGCCACTGAGTCTACTTGAGATCCAGAGTTGAAAGCCTCGGGGATGCCAAGGTGTTAGAACAGGAGGAGTACTGTAGTTATACCCGATTACCTCCATCCTGGGCTAACAAAAGGCTATCCGGCGACCATTTTCCCTGCCCCAGACTCTGCGGAGCCTGGACAGTGGGTGGGCTCAATATGCTAAGAGGCAGAGGTGCCAG
Source organism: Ascaphus truei (assembly GCA_036426205.1). Lineage (NCBI taxonomy): Eukaryota > Metazoa > Chordata > Amphibia > Anura > Ascaphidae > Ascaphus > Ascaphus truei. The sequence goes on from CM071575.1 coordinate 46,816,626, forward strand.
GTTGGCGCATGTCCCTTAGCAGAATCGAAATCGGTGCCCGCCCGGCTTCAGTATACCGGCAAATCGGTGATAGGCTGGCAGGAGAATTCCCACACGCTGTTTGGTTGTAGTGGTTTCTGAATAGGACTCTAAAACCTATAGGAACTCTTGCAGCAAATCAGGACCTCAGATTCCAAGCGCCAAACCATCAGCGGCAAATTCAAAGATGCTCTATGAGGAATAGACACGAGCCGGCTTCAAAGATTTTGACTCAAGAATTTTTCTAAGTCCCGCTTTTTGCGGACGTAGCAGTCGTGGGTGGGATTGCATGCCGAATTGCGTTCCAGGACTTTCATGAGTACCTCCCGGTCATTGGAAAGGGCTCCTACAGAGGTCGTTTGTTAACATTTTGTTTTAAGGAGGAATTATTTTGTTAACCCCATTCCTAGTAAGTGTGTTTTCAGTGTAAATTGTGTTACTTTGTGTGTATGTCAAATGCTGGAATAAATTACAATTTATTTTACTGCTGTGTTTTGCTCAATCAAATGATCCCAGTAGGAAAAGGTGTTAATAACTCTGGTCTCCTGTGACAATGAATTCCACATTGTAACTGCCCTTGCTGTAAAGAACCCTTTCCTTTGTTGCTGGTGAAATCTCCTTTCCTCCAACCTAAAGGGATGCACCCGAGTCCTTTCTATTGCCCTTGAGATGAATAATTATTTTGAAAGCTCCTTGTACTGTCCCTGAATATATTTGTATATAGTTATCATACCCCCTCTTAGACGCATCTTTTCTAATGTAAATAAATGTAATTTAGCTAGCTTCTCCTCATAAGTTGATTGTCCATCCCCTTTATTAATTTGGTGGCTCTTCTCTGCACGCTCTCTAGTTCCAGAATGTCTTTTGTAAGGAGTGATGCCCAAAATTGTACTCCATGTTCAAGGTGTGGTCTTACTAATGCTTTGTAAGCATGTTAATGAGCCAAGGAGACAAAGAACTTTGAATCCACAGCTACATATAATCTGAACCCCTTCAGTGTACATCTGCGTGGCCCCAAAGGTGGACAGCCTTTGGCGCAGCTAAAGTGTGTGAGCCGTTTGATGATGTTAAAAATTCTCTATTTAAATCTGAAACTCATAAGCCCTTTTATCCCCTGTTCCCAATTTTCCAACTCTATCTGTCCACGAAATGTCTGTGAATTCACTGTAGAACCCTGTTCTTTTAATGTAGCCATGTATTGTTATAACTCAGTGCCCAGGACAAACGTGAAAACGAGAGGTAACTCTCAATGTATTGCTTCCTGGTAAAACATTTTATAAATAAATAATTAAATGTGCAGGGGAAATCTCAATCATGAATACAATCAATATAAGAATGAGGACACCAATTTTGCCCAAAAATATCCAAAATGTATTTATATGTGCATATACAAAAATATCATGCATACATAAGGTAAATACAGAAAGTGACCTGATGCATGTATAAAAAAGACTTGCATAGCTGACATACTTGCCCAGAGAGACTCCATGTTTAGCAGCGCTATGTCGAGAGTCTAATGACCTTGGGCAATGACCTTGGGTCCCTTTATATACTGTAGGTGCATCCCCTCTCTTAATGTGTATATGGTCCACCTGTGACGCCCCGTAACCGGAAATGATGCATGACACGCTAGACCATTTCTCAGACTGAATAGACATTTTTAAACAGATTTTTTTAAACTACCTATTATCCATAAACATTTTTGTAAACATCTGAATATTATATTAATACAGTTAAGCACATATCATCAAAAATAACGCAGACACAATGTGGAACCAGATAAAGATTTATCAAATCGTGTCAAAACCTATTTAGACATCATTTTCTATAACCTTCAAATATAACCATTTGCACAGCTAAATTTGTTTGCAGTAACCTATTTGTTAATTAAACACATACTATATTATGAATGTTAGCTGCCCTGACTTAATTAGTCTCCAAACAATATTCTTTTAAAATACTTTTTCCAAAAAATGGTCTTGGTGATAATAATAATTGAAATATGAGCACAATCTGCGGTCTCCTGCCCTGACCCTAATCAACTTACAACTTCAAAAACGAGTGTAAGCTTTGGCTCTTCAGTCACAGAGACCCTTATTATGTAAGGTGGGAGAACGCAGGTGACGTGCTATAGCATGAAAAGTCCCATTTACTTTAATGGGAATCACGTCACCTGCGTTATCACACCTTACAGAATAAGGGCCGATGTGTGTGACCATCATATTTATACAATCCCAAAGTCTGTAACACTGCCGTGTGCAGGAGGAGCTGCTGACATCCTTATCAGACTCATGCCAGGGAAAAGCCATTAAGGATGCCAATGGGTGGGGTTGTCCCGGGCATTGTGTGCTTTAATAGCTTGGTTGAGTTTCACTACTCATAAAAGTTTACACAATTTAGTAATGTTGAGTCATACATGGTATTGCTTTATACTGCAGCATGGACCTCAACATTATCAACAATCCTAAAAGAGATGAAAAACAGTATAATTATGTGTTTATTGGGGGAAAAGGGAACACCTATAACGTGTGGCCATCACTTGATATAAACAAAAAAAACCAATCCAAAATAGGTGAATACAGTATTCCTTAAAATTCCCATTGTACAGCTCTGCTCACAGCTCTTGAAGCATGACGTTTAAGGAACAGCAGGGAATACAACGTTTCTGGTCCGACATGGCCCTTTAATTCACCCGATGATAGGTCCATGTAAGACCGGAAACTATGTATTCTCTGCAGTTCCACAAATAAACGTCATACCGTGAGAGTTGTGCATAGAGCTCTATAAGTGATTTTGGAGGGAGGGGTATTCACCTATTGTGGATTGTTTTTTTTTTTTCCCTCAACATTGTCTACTGACTGAATCCTACTGAAGGTTAAAAAAACCAGTTAAGATATCTCGTTTAATATGAAAAGGGCATTGCCAAGACATTTCAATGATGGCAGCGAGTATACTAAGCAGAGGAGCCAAGGAGTCGCCGAGAGGTGAAGTACTTTAGAAGCAGCTCTTTGAAAACAGAGATGAAAGAATTAGGTGCAGCGCAAAGCCAAATATAGTTATAGTGCCAGAAAAAGAGGCCCATTAAATCATAGCAGCTATACTGTCATTATAAGCTTACAATTCTTACTTCCACTACTGCAGGGACAAACACAACAGTGGTGATTAAAGGCTTCAGTCAGGAGCACAATCTAACAATACATGTTTCCTTATTGAGATAAGATGATTCCTCTCTCTTCAGACCAGTGATTTTCAACAGGGACTCCGCGTCCGCCAGGGGGGGGGGGGGGGGCAGCAGGGACAACTCTCACAGCTGTCCCAGGCCCGCCGGGGCAGTGGCAGTGCCCCACGCAGCAGTGTCCCAGCGGCTCCTCAGCTCAGCAGCGGCAGCCGCTCGGTCACTGCGATCCTTCCTCTCCCTCCCTCAGTCGGTGCTGGAAGACGTGTTCAACTTCCATCCGACAGGAGGAAGGAGCTTCGGATCGGCGCAGCACTGCAAGCCCCAAGGTAAGGCTGCATCCCCGCTAGCGCTGAGCGGGCGGCGCTTGCCACGGTTACTTATGTAAACAAAAAAATCTAACTTTCCAGCGTGCTCAATGCTCACGTACTCCCCCCGCACGTGAGTAAATGACTGGGCACCCGGGGGCGCTTATGCTTGGAGCGCTCTCCAAGCAGGAGCGCGCTCAGCGCCAGCAAGGACTCAGCCTAAGGGCTGTTCTAAAGAGGCGCACTTGCTGCGCCGTGCACGTGCGGCAGTTATAGTTGGCTGAGGTTAGTGAGCCTTTCTATAATGGTGCCGCGCGCGCCCACAGCAGTGAGCGTGGAACCGGCCGACAGGGGGGAAGATGAGGAAAATAAAGATTTCACGCTGCTGCTGCCGCTGAAGTGTGTGTATGTACAATGTTAATAAATAATTTATTCCAACGTATTTATTTATTATAAAGGTAACACACAATCAACACACACACACACACTACCTCACTGTGCCACTGACACCATACACACACAAAAAGTGTGCGGCACGTCCACACGTGTGCGCACAGGCACGCGCGAGCACATGGCCGCACACACTATATTAAGTAGATATTAAAAGCATTATTGCATATATGTTTGTCATTTTCTCTCATGGCTCTATATACACCTTGTCCATAAAATGAGATCAATAACAATTACAATAGATATTGAATTACACAGGGCGATCTTTGATATCAAGTGCTCCTTTCTGTATGTTATGGTCCTAGCTACATATACAAGACTTCTATATGACCAGAAATGTTTTCTTTTTACCCTGGAGTGTGCATAAGAACAGTTTCATAAATGTCAGCTCTTCATACTGAAATCATGTAGTAGTTTTCTGTTTTGGAAACAAATTGATGTGAAAACATTTTTGCCGGCAATTTTATAAACAACTTTTGTGGTTTATTAAAAACTTTTATAACTCTGTCCATATCTCTGCAACTTTGGATTTTCTGATCTTTCTCATGTTAACAAGGCACTTTAAAAATATATATATATTTTGTTTTAATATGCAGCTTTTGATTACCTTCCAGTTCAAACTGCTGGGATCATTGGCAACACATGATCAAACAGGAAAGCCTTACAAAGATCTTGCACTGCTGGGGAATGTTCTAAAACCTGCTATAGAAATCAAAGGATGCTCAGTATATTAAAACACATGAAAAATGGCATTAACCCATTCAGCCTTTCATTTATGTTTATGCTAAAAAAAATTACATTGGAGGTTATTTTATATCAGTGGGCACCTAAAAGAAGCTTTTTACCATGTTGATTTACAATTTTTTTTAAATAATTAGAGAAAATAAAATTACACCCACAATTGTGTTAGTTGTGACTCAACGGCAAAAACACTTCCACAATCACTACTTTATTACATTACATAATTATCCATTACTTCAAATGAAACTTTTTGAAACAATTTCTGTCTTTAGAAAAACAAATTGAAGTATTTTTAGGCACTTTTCAAGAGCAGTCAGTACAGTACAGAACCGTGCAGTCAGTACAGTACAGAACCGTGCAGTCAGTACAGTACAGAACCGTGCAGTCAGTACAGTACAGCACAAAACACTTAGTTCAGCACAGAACCGTTGGCACGGCACAGTCGGCACGGCACAGTCGGCACGGCACAGTACGGATATGTTCGTCTCGTGCATTCAGAAATGCTGCAGATAGAGGGTTTGGCGTGTCTAAGGTGCGGTCCCAGTGTGCACTGTAGCACGCGGGGGGGGCGGGTGGGGGGCGGCAGCGTGTTCACAGCGCTTCACCGCGATCTGCTGTCTGGGAGAAGGAGTAGATTGTGACGAGGGGCATGGCTGGGGTTTTCCAGGGTCGTGGCCATGACCTCACCCAGCTGGTTCGCCCTCATTGACTGAACCACCATCGGGGGCGTGGCCACCACTCCGTCGCAAATTGTAAATACAATTTGAATGTCTTTGGAAAAACTTGTCGTGCAGCACAGCTGCACATTCCGCGCGAAGGTACATACTGGGCCCAGCCCTATTGAGAGACGGTGCTTGTTCGAGAAGGCACTGGGACCGCGGCCTAAGGCTGCGGCCACGCTGCCGCTAAGCGCGCTGAGTAGTGACGTCAACAACTCTCCATGCATGAGCATAGGCTGTCCTTTAAAATGTTGTAAGCACGAGTGGGGTGTGTGGTCGGGGGCGTAGATGGGCATTGTCTGGCGCTGATTGGTTGCTGAAGAGTAATGTGACCCTTCAGCGCACGCGGAAATCAATTTTGTTTGTCTCCCCAAGTGCCAAGCTTGGGAGAGCGTACGTGCGGGCGCCGCGTGAGCGTGACCGTACCAATGGATTTTAATTGCAGCGAGCAGCGTGGACGCAGCCTAAGTGTTCTGGAAAGTGGTTGATTCCTTCATGACATATTGTATCATTTGGACTAACTCTTTTTGGTGGCAACTTCTTATTCTTTTGAAAATCTGCCTCCTGTTGATCTTCTGATCTGGGGCGCCTTCTCTTTTTAGTGCAGGGATTGAAATCTGCAGAACCAGAAGCAATTGTTCTATTTCTATATGTGAGAAACCATGCTTAGGATCTGAAAATAAGGTTAAAGAATTAAAAAAAAAATATATATATATATATACAGTATATAGAAAAACATTTACTTTGGACAAAAAACATTTACACTACCTATGTTAACTTGCTAACTTGTATACAAATATTAGTTTTACAATTACACTTTGCAAACATTGAATCACAGCTAACACAATTGTGTGGTCAGGTTTACACAGCTCGTTTGCACTACGAGATTGTTTAAAAAAATAACATTTTCATATTCAATATATTCTAGAGGCATCCAAAATGACAATTTTTTGGTAAATTAAAATTATACGACCCAAGATGATTGAGTTTTCAGTATTTAGTGTTTGCAATTTTTCCTTCCTCTGGACATCTTATTTCCAGTTTAGTTCACTTTACAGCCAAAAAATGCCAACAGATATTTGTTGAATGGAACTAAGCAGAAGCCCACAGGTGTGCTGGGGATGAGTGAATGTTTGAAAATCAATCAGATTATATAATGACATAATTAAAACATTACTAACACAAATGTGAGGGTTATATCTGAATGGGTTAAAAAATATAGTAAGTATTATGTAATACTACAGAACTGATGTATTAAAAACCTCCCTGGATCCTGTGCACCGGCAGATATTCACCCCCCCCCCCCCTCCCCAGCACCATTTTGCAGAGTGCATGTACTTTCCTCTATGACTGAATTAAAAACCCCCACACATATAGGATATTGCTTTGATTGCTACTTTAAGTACAGATGCAAATGCAGGCTATACTGTGTATTCTGCAATGCGTGATACGGTGCTTCCATGGGTAAGACCTGATTTTCAGAGCCCTGACATATAGCTTAGATTTGAATTGTTAAAAAAATGTCCACATGTTGTTACCTGATTTGGCAAAAGACACTTGGGTCCATAAAGCTGGCACATAACATCCAACCATTTAACTCTATTAAAACTACCATTTTGGACAAAAGCCTTATTTGGTTCATAACACCGGAACCTCTTCTATCGCTCAGTCTTAAAATAAGGACCAGATGTACTAAGCGATGCTAAGCCTTAAAGCACCTGACTGAGATGCATCAGGACTTGAACTGCTAAATAAATATTGTTCAAAGGACCCTACAAAAATCTCGCAGCAAATCATTGCAAGGAGTAAATAATTCAGATCGGACGCCTGACGCAAGATCGTGTTCTTAACACACAGGTTTTGCTTTTTCATAAACGTCTACAGACAGTTTGATGTTTCAGATCATAGAAAAGTATTTCATTATTATTTGGGATGTCCTGGATTATGGTTTAATTGACACTCAGTAAGTACATCACTGAAAAAGTATTTCTTAGTGCCAGAATGACACGGTGTTATGCATGTAATGACACACGTGTTATGCATGTAATGTTTTTGTAACCTGCTGCAGTGATAAAAATAACTCTGTATTCTTATCACGAGGTTGTAGCTGGAGGTTACTGGTTGCATGGAGACACGTGAATACAGGGAGATGCACAAGACAATACAAATGTCATACATTAAGAAAGAATGACAGAATTGAACCTCGTTATGGTGTCTATTTTAGATATTTCCAAAATAGCAACTGGCATAGCTCACTTTCATTTTGTAAATGAATAGTCCATATGATGTTTGATCCTCACAGATGTTTTATTTAACCCAACATGCCTGATGCCTCTAATTCTGTCGTGCCAAATCTATGTATCATCAGCAAGCTCAGATTGGTGTGTGACTCCAGATTTCTGTTTCTTCATAAAATGTGGCAATTAGTCACCAAAGAAAGGAATAACAGCTATGTTTGCTTATTCTTCACAATCTATCTGCCTGTTTAATTCTTTATCAATTAGGGACGCTAATCTGCTTTTTTAAGATTAGAAAACTCATATTCAGCTGTATACCCATGACGGCTTTGTATTCATAGTAACCTTATTTACCAAGATCAGCTTGGTTAATTGAAGTTTCGTATTTCTTTGTGTCCTGGTTGAACGTGTGCCAGCAAGTAGGACTCTATTTCAGACATATAACCATTTTGTGACTCTGCCAAACAAATGTACTTGGGCAACCTGCTTAATCATTCACCCATACCTGTTGGATAAAGCCTCATTTAAACATGGTTATTTTGCTGTCCTGTAATATTGAATATTGTATTACCAGCGGGAAAAAATGTGTTCGATTTGGGAAACTGCTTACAAATAAATATGTGTCTTATTTATTATTCCTTATCATAGTAGCACCTATTGATAGTGAAATATTTATTTATATTCAATAGAAAGTGAAACTCCCTTTAGAGACTTTATTGTTTTAGCATTTTTTTTAATGTTTGATGGTAATCTGCATCGGCACAAAATGTAGCTTTGTTTTGGAACCAAATTTGTAGACATCTCCCTCCATTAATGGCCATTAACATTTCAGCGCGGTTTCCAAATGCTCTGGGAAATGCAGACCCCAGCTCTGTTTTGTGAGTGTGAGAGTGCTGCATCATTTGGATGGAGGTTGATAGCATGAAAGGTAATAATTCTGTTTGCTACAATTTGGGGAACTATTGGCAGAACTGATTTTGCAGCAAAGTAAAAAAGGAGAAACCTAGAATGTGTGTGCTAATTTCATAGTATAATGTAGTATTTAGAGTACATTTTAGACCATAATAATTTGCTGTAACATTCTCTGCCTTTTTCCAGAGCACAATAGTTACATGTGCATAACCCATGTGTGTTCTCTTGTCTGTTTAGGTTTTAGAAACTGGACATGAACATATTAGTACAGGATGAGTGGGGAGTGGTATGTGTTCCATGTTCACCTAGCTATTTAAAACGATGTATTCCATAGTCACATACAGTAATATCAGCAAGGCAACGTTTTCTGTAACACTGATGATTTAATATTTGTAGAAGATTGTTCAGTCTACTGATCACTGGATTCAGTTGGGTGTTGTTGGCTAGTACCATTCAGCATTAAAAAGTTGTTACAAAAAAAGTTCAGTTTGCGCTGTCCCTTTAAATTCTCTCTCTTAAGTCAAAGGTTTTCGCCTTGCTGCTCCCAATCTCCCGTGATCAGCGGGGCAAATCCACATACAAATAAACACAAAAGGGGCGCAAAAAAAGAAATCACTAAAACCTATGTAGCACTGTTTCCCTCTAAACACAGCAGCTACTAGTGCTGTATGTACCTGTTTGGCTCACAGGAGCCTAAGCCTCCGCTCTGGGAGCCTGGGGTATATATATATTCACAATACTCGTGGTGCAACGCCTCCACCTGGGAAGGAGCCCGACCTTGCGGGAGGAGCCCCTCACAGGACACAACCCAATAACACAGACTTTACTGAGCATATATATACTTATCTCTATAAGGTGTATGAAAATGCATCCGACCAGTTCCCACTAGCACAACTAGCCAACGCACCTCGCAGGGCGCAACCCTTCACCGTGTCCTCACACTGTGTCCTTAATACCTGTGAGTCCCCTTAGTCACTCCACCCACCGAGTGTCCCCACGTGTGACTCTTCCACCCTGGCGTGGTCAGTGCCTGATGTACCGGTATGTTGGTGCACGTAAGATACGATACCCGCCCAGTGCGACGGCAGCTGGGCCCTTAAATATCTTCAAAAAGGATCCGCCGACCTCCTGCGCGACGTCCTGGCTTCACCAGCGCGATGATCCGTCAGGGGCGATGCCACCCTGAAGACAGTCTCTCTGGGAGTGCAGCATCCGCTGTGTCCCTAAGGCCTGGGACATAGACGAGCAAACAGCGCTGAGGCGCGCTCCTGCTCTGCCTCGCCTGCTCCAAAATGGGGCTTTTCCCTGCCCTTGCAGGCGAGGCAGTGAGCGCGTTCAGGAGGCGGGGCGGGGGCGGAGCGGAGGCGTGCCAGGAGGCGGAGCGGGAAGCAGGGCTAGTCCCCCGTTCCCATTGGATGGGAGCGGTCACGTGACCGCTCCTCCGCATCCCCGAGCGGCAAATTTCAAAACTGCCTGTCTCGGGGAAGTTTCTCAGCCTCAGCACGCATCAGCGCGCATGCGGAGGGGGAAACTATAGCCGCGCTGATTACAGATGCAGGGGCTTTGTGCATCTGTTCAGTGCGGCTCAGCCCGCCTCAGCGACGCTGATTGCACTATGTCCCAGGCCTAACTATCAATATATAACGCTAAGGGGCAGGGTCCCTAACCTAGGGCCTGTCCCTGAAGCACAACATAAACTACAGGGTGTCTCAGGGCCTATCTGGGGCCGAGGGGGCTACTGGCCTAATGCAGTGGGTCACAGATTCCTGCACTCACCTCCTACCCCTAGCTCTTCCTAGTCCTGACTCACTACCGTGGGTTCAGTGACAGCTTCCTATTTCCCTGCCAAGGAGGATCCTAAAACCCTATTGGTTCCCTGGCGTCAGGTGAGCCTAAAGGCTCATGGGACTTGCAGTCCCTGCTTAGAGCCTTCTCCCATTGGCCCTGCTTCGCGCGCTTATCACTGCGCATGCGCGAGCTTCCTGTAATGGCCACCGCAACAAAACCTTAAAACGCATGCACGCGCAATCTAAGATGGCGGCACCCTACTGATGGAGCCGTCGGTGCCCTCGGCGACGCCGTCGCCGCTCCGCTACTACCCGGCACCCGCAGCACACTCTCCTGCTCAGCCCCCCCCCCCCCCACTTGGAGCTTCTGTGTGCGCCTGCAGGCGGCCTCGCGTGCCCCCGCAACCGACCGCGCTACCTGCCTGGGGGTAAGTGGGGAAAGAGGGGGGAACCCAGCTACACTTAATTGCAATATTTTATATATGTCTAATCATGAAAACATAATACACTCAAATAATTTATGAAAAAAGATCAAAATCGATCTATAGGTCTGAAAACCCCCCACAGGATCGGTTCTATAAACAAGAGCCCACCAACAACAAAAGCCCTTAGATGAAAAAAGCACAAAGTCCAGCTGCCTAGATGAAAAATGGCTACCAGCCTTAACTTTTGGTTCTTGTCCTCGTGGAGTGCTTCACTTGCAGCTTCCTGGATCTCCGTTGTCACGGGAGTCCCGGCGCTGCTCTGACCTCACCACACTACGCTTTTCATGTCGCTTAGGCCTAGGACATAGTGCACTCAGCGTCGCTGAGCCGCGCTGAGCCGCGCTGAACAGATGCACAAAGCCCCTGCATCTGTAATCAGCGCGGCTATAGTTTCTCCCTCTGCATGCGTGCTGATGCGTGCGGAGGCTGAGAAACTTCCCCGAGACAGGCAAGTTTGAAATTTGCCGCTCGGGGAAGTGGAGGAGCGGTCACGTGACCGCTCCCATCCAATGGGGCTGCAGCCGGTCTGGCATTTTAACTACAGAGCCACCAGACCAGACAGAGGCGGCACAGAGGTGTGTGGTGTGTGTGGTGTGTGTGGTGTGTGATGTATGTGTGTGAATATATTTATCAAAGTTGCACAATGTTAATAAATAATTTATTCTCACAACATGTCTTTTTTTTTAATTTTTAAAATATTATATAATATACACACACACAGGTTCCCCAGTGACACACAAACACACAGACCACTTCAAAGTGACACACACACTGACAGCTACCAAGTGACACACACACACAGTGATACCCGCCTCCCAAGCGCGCTTGCTGTCTCCTCTGCCAGGACAGCAAAGGCTCCTGGTAGAGCGAGCGGCAGCAAGCAACAGCGAGCAGCAGCACCAAAGTCTTTACTATGTCCCAGGCCTTAGACACTTCTTCTGCAGGGGGTGAAAAGTTAGATAATTACAAGTGTGGTCTTTAAGACAAAAAAATGGAACATGTACAGTACTTAACAATTACATGGTAGACTCATTCTTAACCTGCTGGTGGCAAGTCTGTAAGAATAGCTTTGTCATATTAGGTAAAGTTTGGCTGCAGCATAATAGTCGAAGTCTGTTGTAGCATAACTATAGTTATTGTCGGCAGAGAGAACAGAGAAGGCCCCATGGCTTCTGTTACGCAAATAGGATGAAATTGAGTTATTTCTTCCTTTGTCTACTCTCTGTACACTATCATATTCTGTGCTTACAGGAAGTAAAAAGCTCATTTATCATGTTGTCCGATAAGTGGTGATTGTATTATACAAAGAACATACTGCAGTGTTATACAATACTGGCACTCTAAAAGGGATGTCAAATTGTATATAGCATCCCACTGTTCTAAACAAACTATTTTATTTTAAACATAAGTGACACATATCTACTGGTATACTCATACTGCCCGTAAGGCAGGTTTGCTATGGCCAGAAAGATTTCTGTTGGATAAACTGTAACCTGACCTGTTGGTGGCCCTTGGCCACTCCTGCCTTATTGGAATGAAATTAGCCTGATAACGAGGCGGCTTTATTATACATACAATGAAAATCTAATATTTGTGCATTCTATAAAGTAGAAATGCCAATCACTTGATTTGCCCCTATAAATTCAAAATGTGCCGTCTTGCACGTGTGCCAGCTCGCACATCTGTGCCGTGTCGCACCCCCAGGTACATACAGTTAATTTACAGATACCTTACTGTATTTGTGCAAGTGAATTATTTTCACTTATTCCAACCGCTGTTAAGGTAGTGCCCTAGGTTAATGGATACAATGCTAACTAAGGCTGCGCTTATAGTGCCGGCGACGCGAAGTCGCAGCAAAACAAATGTATTGCTGCCGTCACATGTGCTTATAGTAAGCGCGACGCGACAGGAGCGACGCAAATTTCTGAAGCCGGTCAAATTTGATTTTTCAGAGGCTGTCGCCACATGTGACAGCCTCTGAACCAATCAGAGACCTGGTTGCCCGCGACGTCGCCGGAAAGCGAATTACAACTTTCGCTAGCGGCAACGGGTGACGTCATCCGTCGCGTCACCGTCGCACGCACTATAAGCGTGGCCTAAGAGGGTATTCTCTTTTCTTAAGTAAATGAAATGCTGTAAAAATGTTTTCTTAAGGGCGTTCCCTCCTGAAATATTAACTCTACAACCACCAGTAAGGAAGACGTTTAAATGCGGATCTGTGGAGTTTAAACGGGCCACACAACGATTCACGCTGGCTTGTATTTATAGAAAACGCAGGAATAAAAGTGAAAATATTTTTTAAAACTATTTTATTACTGATCATTCATTTACAAAAATAGTTTTTTTTTTTTTTTTAGATGTTTAAAACAAATCAGAACGGCATTTAAGAAAGCGTATGCCGATTTTGTAAGTGGATTAGACACACTTTATGGATTGCTAAATGAACAGTTGCAAGTGCTGAATGAGCTTGGTACGGCCCAGGATGATTTGCACGTTATCTTTTCTTGGAACCTTCAGCTCATTATAGCTTCAACATTAACAACTGGTTTGATAAATGATCAGCGGTTTATAGGTAATTTATCATTACTCCTATTTTATGTACAGTATATATTAGTAGTACATATAAATCCAGATGTTTTATTGGTAGCAAGACCTTTGCATATGATACATGACTGGTGTTATGCATGTTCACCTGCTTGCAAGCGCCTGTATCCCACATTGACACAGAGAAACAAACATGTCACTGTAGCTACTTGTATGTTCATGTGCCCATGCTGGGGGGGGGGGGGGGGGGGGTCTGCATATGAGATCTATTGTCTTCCCTAAAGCATGCATCATGACCAGAGAGGCAGCGGGGTAGCTTCCCTCTCCCACCCCGCCCCAAACCCGCATGGAACGTAAGAATAACGATAGAGCCCAGATCTGGAGGTATAAAAGGCCGCGGCTATTTATTTTATAACAAACGACTAATGGGGTAAATGCCACTCCCTGCCAGAGTGCTCCTTTAACAGGAGGGGCCGGTCAGCCGGTCCGTGAACCGCTGACCCCGTGCCCCCTTTACGACCGGGCCCATGTGATCCAGCCGGTGTCGCGAGCGGGCTCCTGGAAGTTATGTCTAAATGACCCTGCCCACTCACACTCCCCCCGGGCTTCAACAGCCCAGTTCCCAGTCTGGCAAGAACAAGCACCTACCCCCCAAGAGCCACCGCGACAAAGGCAAACTGGTCAACGACTCTCCTCTTAGGAACTTCATTCCTTCCATTTCCTGGAAAAGTATAAAGACTTCACACTGTCACAGAACAAAGAGACATCAATATTCACATGTAAAACATGACAGGTAAGCAATGGAATTGTTGACAATCTGCTACCTATCAGTGTTATGGTTTTCTTGCACTATTCTCTAACAAGTAATGGCTGGCGGGCAGCGAACAGGCCATGCTCCTGCCAGCTGTGCTTTAAGTAGTCCACCTGTAGCCCCTCCCCGGCTAGGGTAGTTGAGGGGGCGGGCCAGAGAGGCGGAGACTAACCCCTCGGTCAGCAGGCCCCCCCCACCGATGGCTAGCGTGCCGCTTTACCTGTGGTAAACAGATCATTTACATTTTGCTTGTACTTTATGAAATTTATCATTTTGAGAGCTGTTTGCTTGGCAGATGTTCTTTTCTCTGTATTACATACTAATGTATTTTAATCCTCACATTATTTTCAAATGCAGAGTGTGACATTTTCTGCTTAACAAATGAATCAGAGATTCAAATTCCGCCTACTGTTTTCCAAAATTACAAGGCTCACTTTCAACTGCTCTGCATTTTTCCTTTTGAAAATGCCATGGTAACCCACAGTTCCAGGAGAAGATGGGGACAGTACAGGAAGGATCGCCATGTGTTTTATTGCTCATCCAATTATTTCTTCATTTAACACTTTAACTCCTGGAGTAGCTTGCAGTGAATAGCACTACAATGGGTTACTGGGACAAAAAGGGTAATTATTTGTATTACATGTGCCTATATTACAGCAGTGATTTATTAGAAGATCAAGGGTTGTTGATTGCCATTAATTGTACCCTGTTAGGGTGTCACACACTGAACAATGGATTCTCAATCTTTTAAGAAGGAATTGACACTGGAATTTGAACTGGAAGTGGTTTTACGCTAAACTTTTCCTTTAATACAAGGTCATATTGCAATAACACAAAAAAGTTACATTTATAAATCATAAAAAGTAAAATATATATAAATATATATATAAGAGACTTCCTGTATCGTCATCCTGGATGGTTGCCTAGGGGGTTTGCTCCGGAGCCCCCATTCAAAATGGCTATTAAAAAAGCAAAATAACCAAACCCAAGACACATCAAACCCTGACGGACACGAAGAAGAACACATAGGGATGGCAAATAAAGTAAATAAAAAGAACCTCCCGAGCGTCTCGTCCTATTTCGCCCCGGGTCCGCGGCTCCCCCCGCTCAGCGAGTCCCCGCAAGATGGCGCCGCCGGGGGCACCCCGGAGGAACTAGCGAGGGAGCAGATGTTGGAGCAGGGCTCGGAAAGGGGCTCACTAGACAAAGAGTTCATGGAGGAACTTTTCTCACGCATGCGGAAGGGGTTCCAAGAGGATCTCAATACAGCGTTGAGAGATCTAAAATCAGAACTGCACTCCCTCAGAGAGCGGACAGAGTCCGTAGAAAACAAAATGGAGGAGGTGGCGGGGGCTCAGGCCTCCATGGAAGAAGATATTAACCGCATGGGGTATGAGATTAGGTCTCTTAAAGACCAGATTGAGGACCAAAAGAACAGGGATAGGAGGCAGAACCTCCACATACGTTATATCCCCGAATCGATACCCCCGGAGTCGCTGGAGTCCTACCTGAAAGACCTGTTCTCTGAGATTGCCCCAGAACTAAAAAAAGAAGCAATCGAAATTGACAGGGCTCATAGAGCCCCGGGCCCGAAGTCCATGGACCCCAGGAGAATAAGGGACACCTTAGTGAAATTTCACTCACACCGCACAAAGGAAACAATTCTAGCTGCAAGCAGGAAACAAGGTGAACTTACCTTCAGAGGAGCACAGATCCAGATTTACAGCGATCTTTCAAGGGCCACAATAGAGCGCAGAAGAGAAATGAAGCCAGTCACCGAGACTCTGATAAGCAAAAACATCCGCTACAGATGGGGATTCCCCTTTAAGCTTATTGTGGCCCTCAATGGCAAATTTTTATCGAGGAAGTGCCGAGGTTCCTCGAAGACTTGGGCCTTTCCTTTCCCCATGGAGGGGAGGAGGAGCGGGAGGAGAGAGGCGCGCGCTCTCCGAGAAGGCAGCTGTGTGCATCTGAAAGAATCGCAACCAAGAACATCCCCAAATAGAGAAGATTGACAAAGGGAGTCCAGCTAACAGAAGAAACCGTGGAGCTGCTACTCTTTGTTTTTCCCCGCAAGTACAGTGGGGACGAGGGGGTGGGGGGGTGCTGGTGGAGGGTGCTGGGGGAGGCATGCATCATGACGGAGATGGGCCCCTTGGCGGAGGTGGGCCCCTTGGCGGAGATGGACCCCTTGGCGGAGGTGGGCCCCACAACAGGTATGGGCCCCTCGGCGGGAGGGGGGTGCTGGGGGGGCATGCCCCATGACGGAGGTGGGCCCCTTGGCAGAGATGGACCCCTTGGCGAAGATGGACCCCTTGGCGGAGGTGGGCCCCACAACAGGTATGGGCCCCTCGGCGGAAATGGGCCCCTCGGCAGAAATGGGCCCCTCAGCGGGAGGGGGGTGCGGTTCCTGGGGGGGTATCCCTTGATGGATGGCGGAGTGGACCCCACAACGTCCTCTGGGCTTCCGGGGGAGTGGGGTCTGGCGGCCGCCACCACGTCCAGCACCAATAGCGGGAGTCGAGCTGACCTCTCTGGCCTCGAACCCTGAGGCGATCCGAGAAAACTTGGCCATCCATCGCCCGGTGCCCACTTGGCTGGGGTCTGAGCCTAGAGCCCGATCGTACCCGGGATATTGGGCCTCGTGCGAGTTCCCCCACGCGGGATGGGAGCGGGTCTGGTGCGAGGCGGGGGGGGGATGCACGGCCCTGATGGCGGGGAGGGAGTGTCGGGCTCTAGAAAACATAAGATTGCCGCACGTAAAACCCGCCGGGGTCTTGGCACGTACCGGGGCTCGGGCGCTGGTCCAGAAACTATAAGACGATGCCTCTGCCGGCGGGTCACGGGGGGGGGGGGGGGGTTCACGGCTGCCGGAGCAATCTCATATCGGAAGAAGCAATATATACGCGGGGTATTGAATAGGCACTCCCACGCGGGAGCCCATGCAAGCCATCACTTAAATGAACAAAGATACCGAAGGGGCCAGAGGAGGTTATCACATAGAGGGCCCTTCCTGCTCCCCCCTCCCCCCCTCTCCCCCCCCCCCCACCCCCCACACCCCCCTCCCCTCCCCCCCCCCCCTCATCTCCCTCCCCCACCTCCCCCCTCTCCACCCATCTACCCCCGTCCCCCCCATTGTAGTCATGCCTGTGTGCTACCCGAGTCTCTTGTGAAGACATTGTGGGTTATACAAGTTCTTCCCGTTAAGGGTGCAGTCCCGCTTAGGACTAACATAAAATAATGGCAATGATATATTTAATTGGCTAAAACGAGATATTACACACCTCTGGAAAAAAAATATTTTAATATTTGTTTTGAAAGTCTGGAAATGTTGCATTGTTTCCAGTTGTAATGGAAAGTGAGTAGAAGGATTGGGGATTGTCAGTCTTGCTCAGGTGTATGGACATCCCATTCATGCTATTAAATAGCTGAGTGTGGCCCTTTTATGGGACTGCACTTTGACCTTACGACCTGCGGGTTGTGTTGCAAACATACTAAGCACCTTTGTGTGTGTGACTGACAGAATTGCATGTTGAGAGTCTTGCTTGTTGCAAAATAAAACACATTTAAGGGTGTGTGAATTATATTGCATTTCATTTAGGATCAATGTTTACAGCTTTCAGCAGTGGGTGACAATTATGACATTGCCCTGAAATCCTGTTTCCTTTCAGTAGTAAGTATTTTTTACAATCTCTCTCTCAATCTGCCTCTTTTCCACTACTTCCAAGACCGTTTGTCACCTTCTTTTACCTCCAATAATGGTACCTTGCTCCTAAATATGGTGGTGATACACGGACAAACACAAATAACAACAGTAAGCAATAGATTTTGAAAGACATGCCTTTGAAACAGGTTGACAAGATCAAGTTCCTCACGATTATATTTGATACTGACTGAGGTGAGCTATAATGCTGTTCAGAGAAGCTCGTTTAGAACAGTTGCTTTGAACAGTTGTTCTGGTTACCAAGGAACACCATGGGGAAGATTGCTATTGACTTTTTTGCTCCAGGAGGAAATAGCAGCACATTCATAACAGTAAACTTTTGTTCTCTGGGAGTTCATTGTAGCGTTGCAAATAAAACTGAATCTGAAATAAGCCTAGTGATAATTCATTTACCACTGTTACAAAATGCATTATTTGTACTGACTAATGGGTACATTTTTCACAAGACTTTGTTTCCCGCAGATGTCATTATGTAATTATCATTATTCTCTGCGCATAATGGGCATTAATAATTGAGCAAAATGCAGTTTTGTGATTTGTGGTGTCTCATAATATTTGTGTGCTGAAGAGCATGCAATCAGTATTGTGCCTGGGTATTATGAAAAGTGATGTAATTTATGAGGTGTCACAGTTGCTAAACTGGGACAATGTGTTTTACTTTGTGTATATAAGAAGCACAGTGCTTCATTGCATTACGAACCCATACTCCCATGCTTTGGTAGGGGCACTATGAGGAAGTCTTTTTAGTGAAACTGTAGGTGCTTTACAGCAAAAGCGGTGGTGCTAATACCCAAAGAATGTAAGGACGCTGGGGAGAAACACTAGGGAGCCTAAAGTCTGGGACTTTGTAGAAGATGGGGGAAAAGGCAGACTATCTGGGCCAGCTTCTCGTTTTCTATAAATCAAAGAGTTGTTTTAGGGTGCGAAGGAAGAAGCTGATACACATTGTGCCTCATTTTATCTCACCACTTACAGAAGTCAAATTTACATCAACAACTTACATTGTAACTGTGTAGTCTCTAACCTGTTTATCTCTCAAGACCATTTTTCTATTAAATTAATGCTGCAAAATAAATTTGTTCTCTTTCCGTTGATGGATCACACAACACATATTAAAATGGGCAATTTTTAGTCCAGATGAGACCTGTGTGAGGCTAAAAAGATTGGTAAGTCCCACAGCATGAAGCCAACATGTTTATACCCATTGGTAGGCCCCCTATGTGAGGCCAAAATGGGATTCTGAAGAAGGCATTGGGATTCCGACTTTGGTAATCTGAAGTATACCTCTGATATGAAGCCATGTTGGAAGCATGAGGTAGTCTGCTACATGGGATGAAATGCTCCTTCACCTGACATGACAATACTGCATTTTGAACATGAACTACCAATCAAATGTATGAAATGTTGATTTTTCATAGCATAGGGGAGAAACCTACTATACACAAACAGGTTGGATAAAAGCTTTTTTTCTCTCTAGAGGTTACATAGTAATTGTTACTTTCTCAATGCTCTACTTTCACACTATGCTCCCAAATCTTTGTATTGGTTTTCACTGCAATGATCTTCCTTACTACTTATGCCAGCCCGATTGGGGAAATGCGATTGCTGTCAGTTTTAGCAGCATTTCTGGCTTGCTTCGACAACCGGAAAAGCCGGCTCTTTCTGGAGATGAAGTCGTGGTTGGGAAGAGGTGTGGCCTGCTTGGTAATCAGACCTGGCTCTTGTACAGTACATAGCAAACAATGTGAAAACCTTTGCTATATGGAGGTTTGTAAATAGGGATACCTGCATATGGATCAGATGCACAGAAATATTTACCTTGTTTGTTGATCCTTTGAAACAGTATGTCATTGTTGAATCAAAGAAAAACGAAGTGTTGACTTTTTAACACCTATTCAATTTAGTGAGAAGCAAAGCACAATTAACTCATCAAGTTCATTTCAAGTAAAGTCGATGCAGTAGTAACTGTGCGCTTCTCCGTGCTTTTTTTCTCAACCAATTATTGGCGACATTACTAAGCTGCTCATTTGCTGAAGGGATTAATTAGTGGTGGGGAATGTATTCATGAACAGAACTGTTTGTACACCTTAAAGTGTAGAACCGTTCCAGTTACATACATGGTGGCCCATGTCATCTTCCGTGAGGGTGCGTATTCTCCTTGTTCAGCATCAATGCCCATGTCCTCAAACACACTATATAAAGTTGAGTACATTTGAAAGCATTTTATTACTGAAACAGTACATGCAATATAAATGAACACTAATCCCTAAAATGAGGGTAGTACAAATAACTAAAGATGTATTAGGATTATTTCACATTGTGTACGTGTTGTTTTTTTTTTTTTTTTTTTTATAGAGTATGTTGGAAATTCCATTAATTACCAGTTTTATGTAGGTAAAACACTTCTGATTATGGTTTGTCAGAGTTTTAATGCAGAGTACAGTTTTTTTAGCGTCTCTGACTCCTGTGTAACAATGAATTTAGTGTTCTGTGTTTTCCCTGAGTTTTTTCGATATGAGACCTGCTGAAGGTACAGCCAGGAGCATGCTCTTACTGCTAGAAATTGGGAAAATGTTGGCACTGGGAGCTATTGGGAACATTGCAGTAGTTGGCACTGGGAGCTATTGGGAGCAGTGCAGTAGTTGGCACTGGGAGCTATTGGGAGCAGTGCAGTAGTTGGCACTGGGAGCTATTGGGAGCAGGGCAGGAGTTGGCACTGGGAAGCTATTGGGAGCAGTGCAGTAGTTGGCACTGGGAGCTACGGAGCAGTGCAGTCGTTGGCACTGGAGCTACTGAGTACATGGCAGTAGTTGGCACTTGGAGCTATTGGGAGCAGTGCAGTATTTGGCACTGGAGCTATGTGGGAGCATGAGTAGTTGGCACTGGGAGCTACTGGAAGCAATGCAGTAGTTGGCACTGGGAGACTATTGGGAGCAATGTAGTAGTTGGCACTGGGAGCTATTGGGGAGCAGTGTAAGTTGGCACGGGAGCTATTGGGAGCAGTGCAGTAGTTAAAGTGCAATGGGAGCTATTGGGAACAATTGTAGTAGTTGGCACTGGGAGCTATTGGGAGCATGCAGTAGTTGGCACTGGGTACTATTGGGAGCAATATGTAGTGTGGCACGGCTGGGAGCTATTTGTGTAGCAATGTAGTAGTTGGCACTGGGAGCTATTGGAGCAGTGCAGTGTTGGGCATGGTCACTACTTGGGAGCATGTAGTAGTTGGCACTGGGAGCTATTGGGAGCAATGTAGTAGTTGGCACTGGGAGCTATTGGGAGCATGCAGTAGTGTTGGCACTGGAGCTACTGGGAGCATGCAGTAGGTTGGCACTGGGAGCTATTGGGGATGCATGCAGTAGTTGGCACTGGAGCTATTGGGAGCAGTGCAGTAGTTGGCACTGGCGAGCATGGAGCAGATGGTAGTTGGCACTGGGAGCTATTGGGAGCAATTGTAGTAGTGGCACTGGGAGCTATGGGAGCAATGTATAGTTGGCACGGGAGCTATGGAGCAATTAGTAGTTGGCACTGGGACTAGGGAGCATGTAGTAGTTGGCACTGGGAGCTATTGGGAGCAGTGCAGTGGTTGGCACTGGGAGCTATTGGGAGCAATGTAGTAGTTGGCACTGGGAGCTATTGGGAGCAATGTAGTAGTTGGCACTGGGAGCTATTGGGAGCAATGTAGTAGTTGGCACTGGGAGCTATTGGGAGCAATGTAGTAGTTGGCACTGGGAGCTATTGGGAGCATCAGTAGTTGGCACTGGGCTTTGGGAGCAATGTAGAGTTGGCACTGGGCTATTGGGAGCAATGTAGTAGTGGCACTGGGAGCTATTGGAGCAATGTAGTAGTTGGCACTGGACGCTATTGGGAGCAAGCAATGTACAGTGTTGGCACTGGGAGCTATTGGGAGCAATGTGAGTTGGCCACTGGGGAGCTATTGGGAGCAATGTGTAGTTGGCACTGGATGCTATGGGAGCAGTGCGTAGTTAGATGGCACTGGGAGCTATTGGGAGCAATGTAGTAGTTGGCACTGGAGCTATTGGGACAATTGAGTAGTTGGCACTGGGAACTATTGGGAGCAGTGAGTAGTAGTTGGCACTGGGAGCTATTGGGAGCAGTGCAGAGTGTGTGCACGGGAGCTATTGGGAGCATGTAGTAGTTGGCACTGGGATAGTTGGAGCAGTGCAGTGTTGGCACTGGGAGACTATTGGTAGCATGTAGTAGTTGACCTGGGAGCTATTGGGCAAGCAGTGCAGTAGTTGACACGGAGATACTGGGAAGCAGTGCGAGTTGACTGGAGTATGGAGAGTGCAGTAGTGGCACTGGGAGCTATTGGGGCATGCAGTAGTTAGTTGGCATGGGAGCTATTGGGAGCAATGTAGTGGAAGCTATAGAGTGGCACTGGGGAGCTATTGGGAGCATTTGCAGTAGTTGGCAACTGGGAGCACTTGGGAGCAGTGCAGAGTGGCACTGTGGAGCGGTGGGAATAGGGAAGGGGAGGAGCAGGAATTGGCAGGAGGCTGGAGGGGAGGAGTTCATTGGGAGCAGCAGTAGTGGCAGGGGCTATTGGGAGCATGCAGTAGTTGGCACTGGAGATTGGGAGCAATTGCAGTAGTGGCAGGGAGCTATTGGGAGCATTGCAGTAGTTGGCACTGGGAGCTATTGGGAGCAATGCAGTAGTTTGGCACTGGGAGCTATTGGGAGCATTGCAGTAGTTGGCACTGGGAGCTATTGGGAGCAGTGCAGTAGTTGGCACTGGGAGCTACTGGGAGCAAGTAGTTAGTGGCACTGGGAGCTTTGGGAGCATTGCAGTAGTTGGCACTGGGGAGCTATTGGGAACATTGGCAGTAGTTGGCACTGGGAGCTATTGGGAGCAGTGCAGTAGTTGGCACTGGAGCTACTGGTAGCATTTGTTAGAGAGAGTAGCTGGCATGGGACTATTGGGAGCATGCTAAGTAGTTAGTTGGCACTGGGAACTATTGGGAGCAGTGCAGAGTTGGCACTGGGAGCTATTGGGAGCAGTGCAGTATGTTGGCACTGGGAGCTATTGGGGCAATGTAGTAGTGGCACTGGGAGCTATTGGGAGCATGTAGTAGTGTTGGCATGGGAGCTATTGGGAGCATTGCAGTAGTTGGCACTGGCATGGGAGGCTATTGGGAGCATTGCAGAGTTGGCACTGGGAGCTCTTGGGAGCATGCGTAGTTGGCACTGGAGCTAATTGGGGTGCAGTAGTTGGCATTGGCTGGGAGCTATTTGGAGCATGCAGTAGTTGGCACTGGGAGCTATTGGGAGCAGTGCAGTGCAGTAGTTTGGCACTGGGAGCTACTGGGAGCAATGTAAGTAGTTGGCACTGGGAGCTATTGGGACATTCAGTAGTTGGCACTGGGAGCTATGAGAGCAGTGCAGGTAGTGGCACTGGAGCTATTGGGAGCAATGTAGTGTGGCACTGGGAGCTACTGGGAGCATCAGTATGGCCTGGGAGCTTTGGGAGCATTGCAGTGTGCTGGCACGGGAGCTAGCTTTGGGAGCATTGCAGTAGTTGGCACTGGGAGCTATTGGGAGCAGTGCAGTAGTTGGCACTGGGAGCTACTGGGAGCAATGTAGTAGCTGGCACTGGGAGCTATTGGGAACATTGCAGTAGTTGGCACTGGGAGCTATTGGGAGCAAGTGTAGTTTGGCACTGGAGCTATTGGGAGCAGGCAGTAGTTGGCACTGGGAGCTATTGGGGCATGTAGTAGTTGGCACTGGGAGCTATTGGGAGCATGGCAGTAGTGGGCACGGGAGCTACTGGGAGCAATGTATAGTTGGCACGGGGATATTGGGAGCAGTGCAGTAGTGGGCACTGGGAGCTACTGGGAGCATGTAGTAGTTGGCACTGGAGCTAGCTATGGGAGCAATGAGTAGTTGGCACTGGGAGCTATTGGGAGCAATGTAGTAGTTGGCACTGGGAGCTAAGCTATGGGAGCATTGCAGTAGTTGGCACTGGGAGCTACTGGGAGCAATGTAGTAGCTGGCACTGGGAGCTATTGGAACATTGCAGTAGTTGGCACTGGGCTATTGGGAGCAATACAGTAGTTGGCACTGGGAGCTATTGGGAGCAGGGTGCAGTATTGGCACGGGGAGCTATGGGAGAAATGTAGTTAGTTGGCACTGGACTATTGGAGCAGTGCAGTAGTTGGCAACTGGGAGGCTATTGGGGCAGTAGTAGTGGCACTGGAGCTATTGGGAGCGTGCAGTAGTGGCACTGGAGCTACTGGGGGCATGCAGAGTTGGCACTGGAGACTATTGGGAGCAGTGTAGTAGTTGGCACTGGAGCTATTGGGAGCAAAGCATGTAGTAGTTGGCACTGGGAGCTATTGGGAGCAGTTGCAGTAGTTGGCACTGGGAGCATTGGGAGCATGACAGTTAGTTGGAAGGGAGGGAGCTATTGGGAGCAGGCAGTAGTTGGCACTGGGAGCTACTGGGTGCATGCAGTAGTTGCACGGGAGCTATTGGGTAGCGGTAGTAGTTGGCACTGGGAGCTTTGGGAGCAAGTATGTGGCAGGGAGCTATTGGGAGCAGTGCGAGTTGGCTGGGAGTATTGGGGCAGTGCAGTAGTTGGCACTGGGAGCTATTGGGAGCAGTGTATTAGTGTTGGCACTGGGAGCTATTGGAGAGCAGTGCCAGTAGTTGGCACTGGGAGCTATTGGGAGCAATGGTAGTAGTTGGCGGACTTGGGCAGACTATTTGGGAGGCAGTGCAGTAGTTGGCAACTGGGAGAGCTATTGGGAGCATTGCAGTAGTTGGCACTGGGAGCTATTGGATTGAGCTAGTTGGCATGGAGCTTGAGCTGGAGCGTGCATAGTTGCAGGGCTATTGGAGCATGCAAGTGAGTAGTTGGCACTGGGAGACTACTGGGAGCAGTGCAGTAGTTGGCACTGGGAGTATTGGGAGCATGTGCATAGTTGGCATGGAGGAACTATTGGGGAGCAGTCAGTAGTTGGCACTGGGAGGTATTGGGAGCATTGCGCGAGGTTAGTAGTTGGCACTGGGATGCTATTGGGAGCAATGTAAGTAGTTTGGCAACTGGGAGCTATTGGGAGCATGTAGTAGTTGGCACTGGGTAGCTATTGGAGCAGTAGTAGTTGGCACTGGGAGCTATGGGAGCAGCGTAGTTTGGACTGGGAGCCTATTGGGGCAATTGGTTGCACTGGAGCTATTGGAGCAAGGAGAGTTGGCCTGGGAGTATTGGGAGCATGCAGTAGTTGGCACTGGGAGCTATTGGGAGCAATGTAGTAGTTGGCACTGGGAGCTATTGGAGCAATGCAGTAGTTGGCCTGGGAGCTATTTGGGAGCAATGTAGGAGTTGGCCTGGGAGGCTATTGGGAGCAGTGCGTAGTTGGCATGGGAGAGCTATTGGAGCAAGTGTAGTAGTGTAGTGCACTGGAGCTATATTGGGAGCAGTGCAGTAGTTGGCACTGGGGTATTGGGAGCAGTGCAGTAGTTGGCACTGGGAGCTATTGGGAGGCAATGCAGTAGTTGGAACTGGGAGGGATTGACTGGGAGCTATGGGGAGCAATGTAGTAGTAGTTGGCACTGGGGACTATTGGGAGGCAATGAGTAGTTGGCACTGGGGAGCTATTGGGAGCAGTGCAGTGTGGCACTGGGAGAGCAGAGCTATTGGGAGCAGTGCAGTAGTTGGCACTGGGAGCTACTGGGGCGTGCACGTAGTGTTGGCAGGGAGTATTGGGGCAATGTAGTAGTTGGCACTGGAGTATTGGGAGCATTGCAGTAGTTGGCACTGGGAGCTATGGGAGCAGTGTAGTAGTTGGCACTGGGAGCTATGGGGCATTGCGTAGTATGGCACTGGGAGCTATTGGGAGCAGTGCAGTAGTAGTGGCACTGGGAGATAGCACTGGGGCACAGTGCAGTAGTTGGCACTGGGAACTATTGGGAGGCAGTAGTTGGCACTGGGACTATTGGGAGCATGCAGTGTTGGCATGGGAGCTATTGGGCAGTGCAGTGAGGCATGGAGCTATTGGAGCAGATAGTAGTGGCTGGGAGCTATGGGCATTGCAGTAGTTGGCACTGGGAACTATTGGGGAGCAGTGCATAGTTGGCACTGGGAATACTGGGAGCAGTGCAGTAGTTGGCACTGGGAACTATTGGGAGCAGTGGCAGTAGTTGGCACGGGAGTACTGGGGGCAGTGCCAAGTAGTTTGGCACTGGGAATCTATGGGAGCAGTGCAGTAGTTGGCCACTGGGAGCTATTGGGGCAGGCAGGATGCAGTAGTTGCCCACTGGGAAGCTATTGGGAGCATGAGTAGTTGGCACTGGGAACTATTGGGGAGATGCAGTAGTTGGCACTGGGAAGCTATTGGGAGCATTGCAAGTAGTTGGCATGGGATATGGGAGGCAGTGCAGATTGCACTGGGAGCTATGGAGCGATAGCTGGGGCATGGGCATTGGATGCAGTAGTTGCACTGTTGGGGAAACTGGGAACAGTGCGTAGTTGCTGGGAGCTATGGGGCAGAGTAGTTGGCACTGGGACTATTGGGAAGCTGTAGTAGTTGGCACTGGGAGCTATTGGGAGCATGCAGTAGTTGGACTGGGAGCTATTGGGAGCATTGCAGTAGTGGCATGGGAGATATTGGGAGCAAGTGCAGTAGTGGCACTGGGAGCTATATTGGGGCATGAGTGTTGGCACTGGAGCTATGGGAGCAATGATGTAGTATGGAGGGAGGAGCTATTGGACATGCAGTAGTTGGCACTGGGCTATTGGGAGCATGCAGTAGTGGCACTGGGAGGGCAGTATTGGGAGGAGCAGTGAAGTAGTTGGCACTGGGAAGCTATTGGGAGCAGTGCAGTAGGTTGCACTGGGAGAGCTATTGGGAGCATGCAGTAGTTGGCACTGGGAGCTATTGGGAGCATGTAGTAGGGACTGGGACTATTGGGAGAAGTGCTAAGTAGTTGGCACTGGGAGCTATTGGGAGCAATGTAGTAGTTGGCATGGGAGATTAGGGGAGCAGTGCAATGGTGGACTGGAGGAGTGGGAGTGGGGAGCAGTGCAGTAGTTGGGCAAGGGAACTATTGGGAGCATGCAGTAGTTGGCACTGGGAGCTATTGGGAGCAATGTAGTAGTAGTTGGCACTGGGAGTATATGGGAGCAGTGCAGTAGTTGGCACTGGAGCTAGCTATTGGCATGTGCAGTAGTTGGCACTGGGAGCATTGGGAGCATGTAGTAGTTGGCACTGGGAGCTATTGGGAGCAGTGCAGTAGTTGGCACTGGGAGCATTGGGAGCATGCATAGTTGGCATGGGAGCTATGGAGCGTTTGCAGTAGTTGGCACTGGGAGCTTGGGAGCGTGCAGTAGGGGCACTGGGAAGCTATTGGGAGCATGCAGTAGTTGGCACTGGGAGCTATTGGGAGGCAATGCAAGTAGTTGGCACGGGGAGCTATTTGAGCATTGCAGTATTGGCACTGGGAGCTATTGGGAGCAAGTGCCAGTAGTTGCACTGGGAACTATTGGGAGCAGTGCAAGTAGTAGTTGCACTGGGAACTATTGGGAGCAGTGCAGTAGTGTTGGGCACTGGGAGATATGGGGAGCAGTGCAGTTAGTTGACTGGGAACTATTGGAGCAGTGCAGTAGGTGGCACTGGGATATTGGGGCAGTGCAGTAGTGGCACTGGGAGCTATTGGAGCCAATGAGTAGTTGGCCATGGGAATATTTGGGAGCAGTGCGCTGTAGTTGGCACTGGGAGAGACTATTGGGAGCAGGCAGTAGTTGGCACTGGGAGCTATTGGGAGCAGTGTAGAGTTGGCACTGGGAGCTATGGAGAGCATGCAGTAGTTGGCACTGGGAGCTTATGGGACAGTGCATGTAGTTGGCATTTGATGGGAGATATTGGGAGCAATGTAGTAGTTGGCACTGGGAGCTATTGGGAGCAGTGCAGTAGTTGTCACTGGGAGCTATGGTGGAGCATTGCAGTAGTTGGCACTGGGGGGAGCTACTGGGAGCATGGCAGTAGTTGGCACTGGGAGCTATTGGGAGCATGCAGTAGTTGGCATGGGAGTAGGGAGCATGTAGTAGTTGCACTGGGAGCTTATTGGGAGCAGTGCAGTAGTTGGCACTGGGAGCTATTGGGAGCAGTGCAGTAGTGGTACTGGGAGCTATGGGGGCAGTGCAGAGTTGGCAATGGGAGGGGCTATTGGGGAGCAGTGCAGTAGTTGGCACTGGGACTATTGGGAGCATGCAAGTATTGGCAACTGGGAGCTATGGGGAGCAGTTGCAGTAGTTGGCAACTGGGAGCTATTGGAGCATTGCAGTTGTTGGCACGGGAGCTATTGGAGAGCAGTGCAGTAGTGTGGCACTGGGAACTGGGAGGCATGTAGTAGTGGCACTGGGAACTATTGGGAGCAGTGCAGTAGTTGGCACTGGAGAAGCTACTGGGGCAGACAGTAGTTGCACTGGAGCTATTGGGAGCAGTGCAGAGTAGTTGGCCACTGGGAACTATTGGGAGCATGCAGTGTTGGCACTGGGAGCTATTTGGAGCATGCAGTAGTTGGCACTGGGGAGACTATTGGGAGCAATGCAGTAGTTGGCACTGGAGACTATTGGGAGCATTGAGAGTTGGCTGGGAGTGAGATATTGGGATGCAGTAGAGTAGGGGCAATGGGAGCATGAGACTATTGGGAGCATTGCAGGTAGCTATTGGAGGAGAGTATTGGGAGCATTGACAGTAGTTGGCAAGGGGTTATGGGAGATTGCAGTAGTTGCACTGGGAGAGCTATTGGGAGCAGTGCAGTAGTTGGCACGGGAGCTATGGGAGCAATGAGTAGTAGTGGCACTGGAGAGCTATTGGGAACATTGCAAGTAGTTGGCACTGGGAAGCTATTGGGAGCATGCAGTAGTTGGCACTGGGAGCTATGGGACAGTGCAGTAGTTGGCACTGGGAATTATTGGGAGCAAGATAGTAGTTGGACAGGGAGCTATTGGGAGCAGTGCTAGTATTGGCACTGGGAGCATTGGGAGACAATGCAGTAGTTGGCACTGGGAGCTATTGGGAGCAGATGTAGAGTAGTTGGCACGGGAGCATGGGAGCAATGTCGTAGTGGCACTGGGAGCTATTGGAGCAGTGCAGTAGTTGGCACTGGGAGTAGCTTTGGGGCAGGCAGAGCTTTTTGGGGATAGTAGTTGGCACGGAGCTTGAGAATTGCAGTAGTTGGCAGGGAGCTATGGGAGCATTGACAGTAAGGAGGTTGGAAAACTGGGAGATATTGGGAGGGAGAGTGTGGAGGGAGCATAGGGCATGGAGTAGTTGAGCAGGGGAGCTATTGGGCAATGTTGTATGTAGTAGTTGGACACTGGGAGGAGCATTGGGAGCGAAGCAGTGAGTAGTTGGACTGGGAGAGCTATGGGAGCAGTGCAGTGTTGGCACTGGGAGCTATTGGGAGGCAGTGCAGTGTGGCATGGTGGCTATTGAGCTAGTTGCCGTAGTGGCCTGGGGAGCTATTGGGGAGCAGGGCAGTTAGTTGGCACTGGGCTTATTGGGAGCATGTAGTAGTTGGCACTGGGAGCTATTGGGAGCAATGTAGTGTTGGCACGGGAGCTATTGGGAGCAGTGCAGAGTAGTGGCACTGGAGCTATTGGGAGCAGCAGTAGTTGGCACTGGGAGCAGCTTTGGGAGCATTGCAGTAGTGGCAACTGGGGAGCTATGGGGAGCAGTGCAGAGTAGTTGGACTGGGAGCTACTGGGAGCAATGTAGTAGCTGGCACTGGAGTATTGGACATGCAGTAGTTGGCACGGGAATGGAGCATTGGTAGTTCGCATGGAGTTGGGGAGTGCAGTAGATGCACTGGGAGCTATTGGGAGCAATGCAGTAGTTGGCACTGGAGCATTGGGAAGAGCAGTGCAGAGGAGTGGCACTGGGAGCTATTGGGGAGGGCCCTTTAGTAGTTGGCACTGGGAGCCGGAGATACTGGGCAAGTCAGTAGTAGATGGATACGGGAAAGGGGCTATTGGAGCAATGCCGTAGTTGGCACTGGGAGCTATTGGGAGCAGTGCAGTAGTGTGGCATGGGAGCTATTGGGAGCAGTGCAGTAGTTGGCACTGGGAGTCCTTGGGAGCAATGTAGTGGCACTGGGAGCTATTGGAGCAATGTAGTAGTTGGCACTGGGAGCTATTGGGAGCATTGCAGTAGTTGGCACTGGGAGCTATTGGGAGCAATGTAGTAGTTGGCACTGGGAGCTATTGGGAGCAGTGCAGTAGTTGGCACTGGGAGCTATTGGGCAATTGCAGTTAGTTGGCACTGGGAGCTACTGGGAGCCATGTTGTAGTCGTGCACTTGGAGCTATTGGGAGCAATGTATAGATGGCACTGGGAGCTATTGGGAGCAGTGCAGTAGTTGGCACTGGGAGCTATTGGGCAATGCAGGAGTTGGCACTGGGAGCTATGGGAGCATGCAGAGTAAGCATGCGAGTAGTTGGCACTGGGAGCAATTGGGAGCAGCAGTGCAGTAGTTGGCACTGGGAGCTACTGGGAGCATGCATTAGTTGGCACTGGGTGACTATGGGAGCATTGCAGTAGTTTGGCAGCTTGAGCTACTGTGCGCTTGCAGTAGTTGGCACTGGGAGCAATTGGAGCAATGCAGTAGTTGGCACTGGGTGAGCAATGCAGTAGTGTTGGCACTGGGAGCTATTGGGAGCATTGCAGTAGTGGCACTGGGAGCTATTGTCAAGTGGTGGTTGGATCCATGCCTGAACAGTAGTCCATTTGCGAGAATGCAACCCTTGGCGACTAGAAAGGATCAATGTGCAAAGTCTCGCGGCGGTCTGCCCAGCTGCTGTATATGTTCTTAAGAGCTGCAGTTTGATCAGAACACTCTATTTGTGTTTCTCCTCCCCATTCACCATGAGAAAATTCAGCATAACTTTACTTTATGTAGGTCTAAACTGTGCCGGCCCTACTGTATGTATGTCTTATAATTTTTATGTATGCCATTAATGTACCTAGACGCTTCACACAGTATACATGGGACAATCTTATAAATAACAATAGTAGTAAAAACACTTACAGGGGGAAGTGCTTCAGACATAACAGAGGCGAGTATAGTTATGAAGTGTAAGAACCTCTGTCCTTGGCTGCCATGAGGTCTTAGTATTATTGGGGGCCTGTTTCAGGAATGCAGCAGTGGGAACCCAGCAGTGTAGAGGTAGTGTCTAGGAGAGAATAGGTGTTGTTGAGATACAATGGAGAAAACGAAAGAGAGAATACCAGAACGTTTCAAGGAGTTGATAAGGCCAAAGGAATAGTAGACAGGTTCCTATAGTTAGAAGAAGATAGGTGGGTAGGCATATTATGAGCAGGGAAGGGGGGCTGAATGTCTGAGCATAACAAAAATGGAACGATGGACTGGGAAGGGACCCACGGTTCCCGGGGCGAGTTAGAAAAAGTTTAGGGGAGATGCCGTATGAAAACAGAACCAAGAAGGCGGAGTTGGAGGGAAAGAAAGATAAGAACTGGAGGACAAGGGGCAGAAGGCGAGGGGAGTCGTTCCTGTCGCTACGGAAGGACGTGCCGAGGAAGGTGGGGAAGGGGAAGGGGGAACGAGGTGACCTGAAGAGAGGCAGTAAAAGCGCATCGAGGAACAAGGAGCAAAAGGAGTAAATGAACAAAAGAAGGGGGCCTCCTCCCCCTCCTTATCTTTCCCACAACCCCCTCCCACTAATCCCGTCACCCCGTCTCTCTTGCTTCCTCCTCCCTAAATCCACTTTTCTTTCTTCGTTTGTAATCGCACGCCTCCGCACTTGTTCAGCTTTACCTCGATACTTTAACCGCGATCCCCGTCTCTGGTACTTTCACACTTCTCTCCTTCGTTTTGTTCTACACCGCATCCCATCTACCGTATCCCGTCCTATAAATCACCCTACATATCCGCCTCCTCAATTCTCCCAGTCCCATCCCTTATCCTCACCACTAAAGTCTTACCGCCCAGCTTCTTAGCCTCGCCTCGGCTGTAAGCACACCTCCCACAGCGGAAAGACCCTTACTCTCATCTTCCGTGAAATGGAGGAGTAATAACCAATTTCTACAAGCCTTTTCCTTCACGTTTGTAGTCTTTGCCAATCTAACAAACTCATCCCTTATTTCTCGTTTTACCGATACATCAGCCTCCTCAATTCTGCCTCTTTCAAATCTTGACCCATAACTAAAGTTTCACCTACAAATACCCCCTTCCTCTAGTCAGCAATGATCCCATTCACCGTACACCGTCCTCCTCCCCTCTTTTTATCATGCCTTACCTCACTCACTGGCGCACCTAATCCGCCCCGACTGTCTCCCCCTACTTTCCATATCTGAATCTTGCTCCCCCCACGCTACTTTCACCTTCAATTTGTTCACCTTACTCCTCATTATGCTCCCCACCACCCTTACTCCTACATCTTATTCTCCGTCACCCCTAGTCTCTCGTGTTCCCTCCACTTTACTTGTTTCCCTCAACCCTCCCCCACTACCTTATCCGGTCTTCGTCTTTTTCTTCTTCCCTTTTGCTACCTTACCTATAATCCGACTTGCCTCCTCCTCTCGCTCACATAATCTCTACTTCTGATTTCCCTTCAATTCCACTGCACCCACCACTCCCTCTTGGGACTCCCCGCGCATACGTCCCCCCTACCACCTACTCCTCTTCACGTCATCAACTCCCCTTCTCTTACACTACCTTCGAATACTCCCCACCCTCTGCTTAGCCGTATTATCCTCGCGTTTTTGTTTGTTTCCTCCCTTTTCACTTTTCCGCGCTTGCTCGAATCTCCTACCTGTTATCTCTCCCTCTTATCCCTTTCGTCTTACCGCTACTGCCACCCCCCCTTCATGCTGGAACCGCAAAAGAATAGACGGAAGAAAGTGGGGGTAATATTTAAGTATAGATGAGCATTTCTCCATTGGCACCATTTTATTGTCGCTATAGGGCAGGGGTACTCGCTCATGACCAGTGTTAAATTCATGTTTAACCAAGCCATCTTCGCCAGTCAGTTGTTATGATTGCATTAGCACAGGAGGCGTCCAGAAGTTGCAATAGTTGTTGAAGCAGAGTTTTGGAAAACAAAGAACAATTCCGCGCTCCTCCCAATTGGCTACTAAAATCGAGTAAAGTAAAGTAGTAGAGTAGAAGGTAGTGACAATTTTTACATTTAGAACCTAACTAGTTGCTAAGGAGTCATTTGGTGCATCTTTTGATCCAAAAAATGATTCCCCAACCCCCGAACCTGCCATGCACAGACTCGTCCACAACGGGTGGGAACCTCCGTTTGTTTAGCAGGCACCCTATACCGAATATATGTAATTTCTTATTGCCCCAGTGGACTACTAAACTCGTGTGAAGTGTGTGAAAGTGCTAAGCGGTTAAAAAATCAAGCATATGCTTACAGTAAATGTGAGTTAGTGCCTTTAAAGCTGGCCAAAGCCAGTAACAAAGTTCCCTTGTGATAAAGGTGCAATGGACGGGCACAAACCTGAGTGGCAGAAGGGCTTTTGCTGCCAAGCTGGGAGTGACTGTTGTTGAAATCCCAGTAAGGTAGTAGGATTGTACAGTATGTGGTTGCACAGTGACTAGGGCGGCATGTAGATCCTCAGTACAGTCTTATCATATATTAACATTCTGTTTCCCCCTATATAGATTGCTTGTCTATTTTCTTGGTAGCAGCAAAATGGAACTCGCTCTGCTCTTTAGGATGTGAACAAAGTTGTATTTAAAGGGGGGGAGTCACATTAGTATAAGGATTGTCTAGCTAAAAGGACATCAACTTAGGTACCTTTTGGTTGTCCTAGAACTGAACTCAATCAAAATTTGAAAGACCAAAATATAAAACACTGGGGCAAGCCACCAAATGCTGAATCATTCCTGTCACGTTTCTCAACCATTTTCATTGAATCTCGGGAGGGGCCATAACACGAAAAAGTCAAAGGCTAAAAATTAGGGATTAACAAATGGGGGCGGGAACAATTTTTTGGGAGAAGAGGCAGTTGTAATTTTTTCTGCCCAGATTCATGTGTGAGGGAACATTGTAGTAGAGGAGGGAGCATCAGTATTTGAATTGCCACCATGCGTCCAGTCCAAGCAGGTAGAGAAAAAATGGTTTAGAATAGAGAAGGGCTTTATGCTACCATTCATGAAGCGGCATTCAGTTAGGCGCCGATACATAAGTGTCATTATATGGAGATGCTAGGAAGTATCTTCAGTTTGAACATAGTTTTCCAAGTCAATCATAGCCAAAACGACAAATTTGATACAGTGTGGACAGACGGCGCACACTGGATTGTGTTATAAATGAAAGAACAGCCCTCATACTCGACAACATAAAAAGCTCAATATCTGGGAGAGGGGGAGGGGTTCTGTGTAAGAACACCCTCCCCCTCTCCCAAGATATCTGACCGTTATAGTGTGGTAGTTTTGGTTTATTTTGGGAAAAAATATGGATGCCATTCAAGTTTCATGTCCACCGCCAAATTGCGAAAGACCCGCTCTAAAAATTGGGAAGTATTTGGAGAAGGAAGAAGAGGGGCCAGGACGAGGCGGAACAAGAAAAGAGGCGGAGGGGAAAGGAACAAAGCAGAAAGTTTGGAGGAAGAAAGGATTGGACGGGTAAACAGGGAACGCCAGACTAAGGGTAGGGGGAACCATTTCTCCCCTGTCCCTCCTGCCAAGGGTTAGGAATATCCCGGTGATTCAAATAGGGCCCCCCACTTCAAATGTGCACAAAAACGAAAGCGCGGACGATCACAAATTGAAATAAACAGCGTTACTTTCAGCAAGTTAGGGGAATACAATCCCCCCATCTGAACCTCGAGATTACAAGAGCAAAAGCGATTCATATTTTTTTACGAGACTTACTGCGCGGGAGTTAGGAAGCGAGCCTATCTTTATAGCTACTGACAAATTGTTACTAGTCGAAGGCGAAGGTCCAACGTATTGGACCGGATATTATCAACGACTAATCGGGTCGAGCAGGGACGGGATCTGGCCGCTATGCACTTTGATTACAAAGGTTATTTCAAGTGTTGTGTTTTGCGATCCCATTGCTAGTATAGCTGATTAAAATTTGAAACAAAAATGCTTGATGTGCTCCATGTGCGGGCCCTTCCCTGGGGGGGATGCTCATGTAACAAGCGGGGATAGCATGATAGAAGCGTCCAAGTGTTACAACATTATAGCTAGAGTAGAACCGGGACAAGCAGCACGACTTAGCGTAAATCAGGTGTCTCAGTCTGGGGAAGAGAGAGAAGGGCAGAGAGAAGTGGGGTGTTTGTTGTTGGGTAGGAAATATACAGGACAAAGTATAGAATTAAAAGGTCAGGATATGGGGGTAGATCCTGGCGTTACAATTATAACAACAAGAACGGGACAAGATATACTAAAGGAAGGGATGTAAGGAGCTTACCAATCTCACTAAACAGCAGACGGAGAAAAAGGAAACACGATCTGAATGCACGCAGGGGGGATCTGGTGCTTATCGGTCTCGATGAAATCCGACTAATACATGATGAGCCCGGGAAACTCGACGAAAACTACGCATTACGCAATATTCGCTCTGCAGGGCCCAGTACATACATATGTAAAGCTGGACCTTACGGTTGTACCTATACAGAGTGCTAGTCGTAAACCAATGACTGCCCTATATCTGGGCCGGAGTAGTAAGCTCTTGAAGAACATCAGACCTTAGGAGTTACAATCGTCTTAATAGACAAAGTGAGGGGAGAGAAGCAAGATCGCCTTACTGGGCCGCGGGAACCGTGTCTGCCGTCCTACCGTCTTAATACATAGCTATTTGTCATTATTTAGCATGAAAGTTTGAAATTAAGTTTAACATTATTAATAAAGCTGAAAGAAAAAAAATTTACCAAGGCTATGTGCAATTGCCAACAAGGAGCTGGACACAACACTGAGTACATAGGTTATCAGTCGTGAAATGCAGTAGTACGGTTAGTGCTTGCGAATGTCTACAATACTTCTACTGATGCAGTGAGACGCGCGTAACACGACCGGCTTAGCTAGGCCCACTTAACTCGGGAGGCTATATGGTGCTCATGTACGCGATCCAGTGACTTGATCTGTAACGGCAAGGACCCGCACTGTTGTTCCACCTTATACTAACTCAGTGTGTGCATGGTACATGTGCAACAGTTGTCACGATAAAGTATTCCGTGAGAACGAGTAATTCCAAACGTAGGGGGACCCGAGACTAGTCACTCTTATGTGACATGCAGTAAATTATGTGCATAGAGGAGAGGTGACAAGACGAATACTGCGCCGCTGATTAAGTACAAGAGTCATAGCTAGCTTATAGAAATAGTTACGCACGTAAAGATTGACCAGTCAGAAAAAGGGCCGCGCCCTATACATTGTTTATCTCTGCAAATTGGCTTGTCTGTCGTTTTGAGGACAATCCTGT
Organism: Ascaphus truei; assembly: GCA_036426205.1. NCBI lineage: Eukaryota > Metazoa > Chordata > Amphibia > Anura > Ascaphidae > Ascaphus > Ascaphus truei. Next base: position 46,852,963 of record CM071575.1, read on the forward strand.
TCTCTGATTCACAGAAACAAAAGAGGGTCGACGGTGCTAGGTATTACAGTTTGTTATACGTATCCTGTGCATTGGAGGATTGCACGAGGCTATGTCACGATGACTCACGAAGAATAGATGAGTCTCATTGAGAAAACAGACATCTCCAGGACTTGAATGCCGTTTCCTAAGGAGTGGTTGTTGATTATGATTTCACATTTCAGGCAAATGACGCCATGATCAGTTGTGGCCAACCCGCCCCCCCCACGTCTTACCTGCCCTAATCAAATGGTTGGTCTTTAACGTCCCTTACAGAATCTAAAAATGTAAAAAACTGGTGCATGAATTGTGAGGTGCAAACGTCCATGAATAATGATTCATATTATACGATAGTCTCAAGTTAAACGATTCAAGTACATATACATTAGGGATCAGAATAACTGAGGATGCAGTAGAACGGTCTAAACGATGAGAGGTAACTTCATACAGGAGGATGTGGCGCATAATATGATGGTCACCTAGCGAGATGTGGAGGGGTTTTATTGTGATAAGACAATAAGCAGAACAAGTGACCGTTATATGTCAATCAGAGAGTCTGCTACTTTCAGTCAAGATGGCTCAGCATCAAGATAGACAGGAAAAGGAAAAAAATATGAAAAAAGTGAGAAAAAGAGAAGACGGGAAGAAAGGGGGTGGATCAAAAAGAGTGTCTTTCAAGGGGACAAGGTTATTTTGTGAACGTCTCATTAGTGACCCACTCCTAAAATTCTTGATTAGCCTAAATGCCTATAGGGCCTGCACAGACAACAAACACAGCCACTGATACACACATAACAATAATACAATAGTACCATTCAGAACAAAAGTCGCAAAAACACTACCCGAAACCCAATAACGGAATTGGTAGGACGAAACTCTCACACTCAATAAGCTAAAAGAGCACTTTACGACGGCCACATTCCCTTGAACACGCCGTAAGTAACTGGTATTTTCCGAACGACATATAATCCTACAAAATACCGTATCGAGTCCCAGAAACACCCAAGCTAGGAGGGATATAAAATTAAAAAAAACTTTTACAAAAAAAGAAACGGTTATAAGGAAAAGAATAAGAAAATGAAAACCATTGACACGAGAAAACCTGACACCAAGCAGCCAATGACACACACATGATTACATACACACCAGCCTAGATACACACACGCAGCACGACACCACAAAAGCAGAAAATGAACACAAGCAGCAAACAGAGAAACTGCTAAATCACAAACAAACAACACAAACTGTACCACCCAACCAACACACTTTGTGATACACAGATACAACACACACACACACTCGCTCTCCCTTACCGCACACAGGACACAACAGTTGAATTACAGGCGGCACGAGGAGTGAATGTCTGGAGGAGGGGGCCAGGGGCACTTGGGTGGGAGGGAGGGAGGGAGGGGGCCAGGGGCACTTGGGTGGGAGGGAGGGGGCCAGGGGCACTTGGGTGGGAGGGAGGGGGCCAGGGGCACTTGGGTGGGAGGCAGTGACTGGATGGGGTGACTTACCTTGCCGCCGGACGCTTTCTCCTGCTGCCCCCGATATCCCCTGCTGCCCGGGACGGGAGGTGGGCTTGGGGGCACGGGAGGTGGGCTCGGGAGGGGGTGCCACGGGAGGTGAGCTCGGGAAGCTGGCCGCAGTAGGAGCTTGTACTTCCCCCTCCGTCCCACGTAACGTGCGGGCCGCAGAGGAGCTGGTACTTCCTCCTCTGTCCCACGTTGGGAGCGGGGGGGAGGAAGGGAGCAGGCCCTGCGCAAGCGCGCGGGACCGCGGGGGGAATCGCCGCCATTTTTTTAAAATTGAGCAGGGGGGGCGGGAGACACCGCGCGGCCAGCCTCGCTGCGACCCGGCAATTTTGGTGCCGTGGCCCGGTGCCGGGTCGCGACCCACCGTTTGGGAAATGCTGATGTAATACATTCAAATATATTAGGCAGTTGTGAAAAGGTGAGTATCGCACATACATCCAACAAGATCATAACATGTATAGGCACTCTGCTGGTCTCCTCACCCGACAGACATCATGGCGGTCCGCTCCCAGGAAAAGGTGTTCAGCGCCACTCTCAGTACTGCTGGGTCCCAGGGGCCGCAATCCGTGATTTCTGGTGTCTCAGTTGAGGATTGGCGCTAGTGCTAAAATAATAGCTGGGGAGGCTCCTGCACGAGTCCGGCTGGAAGACGGAAGGACTCCAACTGTCTCCAACCTTCAGAACCAGAACCTTAGGCTGGTAGTAACATCATTACAGCTGAGCCAGGGAATAATGATGCACCTGCAATTTTCCACGCCACAAAATTACAAAAAATTAAAATAAATATCTTGATTTACAGTCTATATCAGTGATTTCCAACCTTTTTTGTTTGGAGGAACCCTTGAAGTATTTCGACAAATCTCGGGAACCCCTATCTGGCCGACACATATTAGGTTCGACAGGGGTCAGTCACAACATTTCAAACCTCACGAGCCACCTCTATTTCCCACCCTCTACCCATGTATTTCTCTCCCATCCATCTCACTAACTCTCCCGCCTCCCGCCTCGCATGTATTTATCCCTTGCGTCTCACTCTTTCTCACTCTTTTCCTCACTCACTCCCTCCTGCCCCCCTCTCTTCTCTCACTCGCCCCTACTTTCCGTCAATTACCCCACTCTCTCTCAATCCACCCTACAAAATACATACCAAAAACTCCCACCCCCAGGGGGGGTGGGGGGGGCCGGTCTGAGGGCCATAGGAGGAACCCCTGAGAATGCTTCAAGGAGCCCCTGGGTTCCACGGAACCCTGGTTGGGAATCACTGGTCTATATTTTCCTCCATCAAATTTTAGTCATAGTTTTACAGTAACATTTTGTAGCACTTAATGTACTTTCACCAGGATATATTTCTTCACTCACTGTCTGTTTTCATGTTTTTTCCTTTATTAAGCTTCCTTGTGTTGCTATAGCAACTATTTACAAAGCGCCACCACTTCCTCTTTTGAAATAAGCAGCAATATTGCCAGCACTGGCAAGTAGGGTCTTCGCCAATCGATCACGGGAGAACGGATCAATCGGCAGCTTAGATAATTGCATTGGCGTAAAGGCCGGGACTGCTGCGTTTATTGCAACACACAAAAATGGGGCAAAAGGAAATGCCCCCTTTAAGTGCGAGATTTACTTAGTTTAATACAGAAAAAACTGCTTAAGGTTTATTTTAGAAATACAGTTACCCTGGCAACACAAAAAGCATTCTGGCTTAATGGACCTGTTGTTGGAAGGACACTGCTCAGTCATATAAACGAAATATATACATGTTTAATTCTCCTCTATACAGGCATACCCCGGTTTAAGTACACTCACTTTAAGTACACTCGTGAGTAAGTACATCTCGCTCAATAGGCAAACGGCAGCTCACGCATGCGACTGAACAGCAATGCCGGCTCCCTACCTGTACCTAGGCTGTGCGCAAGCGAGGAGACTATAGAGCCTGTTACACATGCGTTATTTACATCAGTTATGCACGTATAGTACGATTGCAGTACAGTACATGCATCGATAAGTGGGGAAAAGGTAGTGCTTCACTTTAAGTACATTTTCACTTTACATACATGGTCCGGTCCCATTAGGTACGTTAATGCGGGGTATGCCTGTAATCGTTATGTGGTTAGCTATTTTGGAAATCAATGTGAAATTATATATGTGGGGCCCATTAAACATGCAACAGCCATTTCTATGCTTTGCAAACTTATTGTTACATATGCTTCCATGCCTGCCAAGTGTCAGTACGTCTGGCTCATGAGGGCTTTTAGGATAAGTAACCCTAGAGATCAGCGGAGTCTTATTTGAAATCCGGACTGTTCCACTAAAATGTTATTTTCTGGTGCAGAACACCCAAGTTCTGAAACGTGACAATTGTTTACATTGCAGCTCTTTTGTAAAGGTAAGCTTTTCTTTCAGGAAGTTAGCAGATGGTAAACGATGTGAGTGACCGCTTATCCTGCATTAAATGGCGACTGTACAGCATTTGAATTTCTGCAGAAAATAGATGAAACACTGATGTCAGATAGAAGAAGCTTCCTCACCTCTATGAAGATTTAACATGAACTTATCCTCTCTTCCAAGGAGGAGCCACCATTTTTCTGCTATCCGCAGCATTCTTCCATAGAGTTTTAATTTGTACCTCTAATCAAATGCTAATTATCTGAGTCCTAGTGGGAATGTTACCAAATGGAATATAACAATGCTGGTTCATTTTAAAGGGAACGTCCAACATAGAGGCTCAAAATAAATATTTGTTTCTACAACTTATTGGCTGGCTTCTTTAGAAACATTTAATCACCCTTAAGGTACCTGTCGTACTTATTTGTATTTTGTGCAAAATGAATATGCTTTGCATTTCTATGGAAACTCTGGATTTAAACAGATCAGCTACTGTACTTATGTTTATCTGTTTGATGATTACTTTGATAATTGATGATTACTATGCAAACAAAGAACAAAACAAAAAAACTGTGGGGAATTTGAGGACTGACAAATACGTTTATCACCAAACGACATTATATTAACATTGTGAAACCCTCCTAAGCATTTTCTTGCCATGGAAATGTTAAAAAGGGGCTCCATCAGCTACAGTTTACCTGTTACACATGCCATTGCCCTTAGTTCACATTCATCCTAGACAGGAATTCTCAGTTGAGTGTTTTTTGCCTTTAAAATATTTTTCATACAGAGATGTCTTTGTCTTTCAAGTTCTGGCCAAGACATTCAAGGAACAAGTGTCGTTGCCAATCTTCCAGTTCTGATACGTCAGAGTCCGGCAGAAACACTTCGGAGGGTTGTGCCAAAAGTCAGAGTAAGTGTGACACTCAAAATACTTCCACTAGTGTAGTCTTCTGTTTTTATTGTACTAAGATTATAATCGTGACTAAGCAGCATAAACCCTTGAACGCCAGCATATGTCACGATGGCCAGCCTCCGACTTCCATTCATTAGGTCTTGTTCTAGCAGTTCTTTCTCTCTGGAAACGATTAATTTACACAGCTAAGGAACAAGTGCTTTTTCCTAGAACAATTGCTAACAGCACAAGAGCCTTTATTAGTACACAAACCTAGCGCATGCAAATAATGACCGTTCCAAATGTCATGAATTGAAGGGACTGGTTCATTAACGTTAAAAGATAGATTTGTTCTGTGTTTTACATGTTTCTTCTTTTGTAATCATTCTTGTAAACCATGGTATTTTCTCCCTGTGATGCTGCAGTGACTAAGTGCTGAAATTGTGTCTTCCTACTAATTGCCATGGTAACAGACAAATTATGTCAGAGCAAACTGTAGCAGAATAAAAAACAAACGGTAAACAGGGAAAAGTTTTCTAATACCTAAAATACCTTTTGGTGTTATTTATATTATAAAATTGCCTTTAATCTGTTTGTGATACCACATATTTGTGATAACATGCAATATATATATATGTATATATTGATCCCTTGTGTACCTGCTGTACCAGGAACAGACCTTTAGTTGCTCCTTTTAGTGTGTTATTGCTTTGATGTTACTTAGCGGGTAATTCTCTATATACCGAAGTGGGTAATCAAGTTTTTTTTTGTCCAAAAATCCCCATAGGCCTTAACTGGGATTTTTGCATGAAAACTGCCTGAATGGGATATATAGAATAAGGTCCTTTGTGTTGAGAAAGGTTAGTGTTAGGCTGGACATGAAATATTGTGCTAAAGTTTCTTTACATTCTGTTATCTTGTAGGAGAAGAAATATTATATTAATGGTAGTGTACAGATCGTCAACATAATAATTATAGTGTAAAATACGGTCCCTCTAAGCAAGAAATGAATTAATGCTTTTGTTGTTATTAGTTTGTTTCAAATTTCTACGTTCTAATAAACCTAAGTGTGCTTGGTTAGTTATTCATCAGTATTGTTTCATGTAGACCAAGTAGTACAGGGGTGGCCAACTCGAGTCCTCGAGGGCCACCAACAGGTCAGGTTTTCAGGATATCCCTGCTTCTGCACAGGTGGCTCAGTCTTTGACCCAAAGACTGAGCCACCGATTGAGCCACCTGTGCTGAAGGAGACTGATTGAGACACCAGTGCTGAAGCAGGGATATCCTGAAAACCTGACCTGTTGGTGGCCCTTGAGGACTGGAGTTGTGTGTAAGACATGTGAAGAATTTCTTCTATCCACTGCAGTTTTCTGATAACCAGTGCTTCTTTATACTAATCACTATTATGATCGTCTAATATTTTCCCCATTACATTATTCCCTTGTTGACTCAGGAGGTTCTCCATGTTGCAGGGGTGGAAATGCAGCTTACGGCTGCCTATTCTTTCCTGACTATTTTACAAGAGGAATCGGTGTCGATCCATTCGTACTGCCACTCCTTCCTGCAAATCATCTTACAGAACCTGGAGCACAGAGACACAGGTGAGGGGCATGGCATTTTTATTTCAGCAATAATATATGTAAATATGGCAAGCTGCACAGCCCACTGCAACTTATTACTGGTGGTAAACATTCAGCTTGTGTACGGTCCATTTTTAGGCTACTCGGGCCGGCTTATTTGCCCTTGACTTGCTGTACTGTAGCGGAGGTCAAAGGGTCAACAACTATTCTACAAGTCTCCTTCGCACATTACATTCATTTCTATACGGGGAACATTTACTGTCTCTGCTGTAGAAAAAGATTATTAACATAAGTGAGAAAACCAGAAGGAACATCACTTGCAGAATAGCTATTTATTATTAGCTCATGAAGGTTTCAAATTAACTGAAGAAAAAGCAAGGAACCGCACTCCCCTAATGAAGAAAGAATTGTGTGTACACCCCAAAAAAAGAATGTAAAAATAAGTGATCCTAGCTGCTGCACTTTCTTGTACCGATTGTACTGATTGTACATCACAAAATAAATGTGACTTTTTCTGTAACAGAGTTTGGTGTTCCCGGCTCTCTGTTTAATATCAAATTAACTAATTCATTAGAAGTTGTCATAAGTTGACCTTACATTAGAAGTTGTCAGATTGATTTTTGGAGTAAACTTTTACAGTGTAAATTGTAGCAGCAGAAAATACAGAACTGTCTGGGTTCACAGCTGTCTGATTGATGCAAATGTCTCCAAGTGTCTGTCTACAATGTAATCATTTACTAGAAAACTGACTGATCCTCAGAGGATGACTTGGAATAGAATATATATTCATAATGCACAAAACAGTAACATTATATCAAACTCCCAGGTTTCAGCTCTCTGAGCATCCCACACAAATTGTATGTTTGATATGCAATGGGTACATGTAGGCCTCCCAAACCGTTACATAAAACGCCCAGCAGCACAGTGCACATACACCCGCATTGCATTCTAATTGCTTTCTTTTAGTAAAATAAGTCTGCCACCATAACAAAACAAATATACAATATGAAACCCCATGCATTTCAACTATAGGGGATTGTATGGGAGATGACTTTTTTTATAAATATACCCGGAGGGAGGTGGGGGACTGGGAAGGCGGTTCCCCTGCTCAGCTTGTTCCTTATTGCAGTGTTTTCCAACTCCAGTCCTCAGGGAACCCCAACAGGTCAGGTCTTAAGGATATCCCTGCTCCAGCACAGGAGTGTCAATCAGCGGCTCAGTCCTTTTGACTGAGCCACCTGTGCTGGAGCAGGGATATCCTTAAGACCTGACCTGTTGGGGTTCCCTGAGGACTGGAGTTGGGAAACACTGCCTTATTGAATGGGACGGTGATGAGACTAGCAGGGTACTATGGCTGGGATATGTCATTATTTGTGAGCCCAAGAGAAAGAACCCAGCTTGATAAGCACTCAGATGCCAGTGAATGAGTATATGAATTAAATTAAAAATACATTTTAATGTGATCCAATTTTTAAAAATAGAGTGTATAAAATGACAACAAACAATACAATTCAGAGACATTGCCTATGTGGGGTTGTGTCAATTAGTACTTAACACTGGACATAAAGTGGTAATCCTCAGTGTGTATGAATGAGCAGCTGACACAATAGTCAGAATTCAAAATGCTTCATAAGCACACATTGTCGCTAAAATACTTGTAAGCAATGGGTCCCAATGTCCCGGAGTATTACTCCACAAAATGTAGCAAAACGGCCTCTCAGAGGGGGGAGGGGAGAAAAGAGGACTGCAGCAGAGAGGATACAAAGTAATTAGAGGGGTGTGTCTGCTTGTTTAGATAGTGGATGCGTACACCACACTCACAATGTCACTTTAAGATGAATCCTGTGACAGTCCTTTCACCCTGTTAGAGTTTTCCAGTTCAAAAAAGCTCTTAGGGGAAAGAAAGCCTTCTGGTTGGCTTTGTTTATACTTGCATTAGTAGGTATCGTTTGGGGCTATAGTAGAAGAATCTTAGTATCATTTGCAGTGGATCTGCTGTTTTGAGTACCTGACAGCTCATTGTAATGAACTGGACAGAGATTATGTCCTCCCCTGGCAATGAACGGTCAATTTAAAAGCAAGAAGGTATCCAGTTTAAATTACTGGAGGCATTGAAGGATATGCCGTGGACTATCTGTATTATGTGCTGTTCAGAACCACTATCCTCGACAATGGCAACATTTAGCGATCTGTGAGGGCATCAGAGGGCATTACTTTTTTATAGTAAGATGCATTTTTCCATTTATAATTGCAGTTGATATATTTTCCTAATTGTAAATGATTTGTATTTTTATATTGAGTCAATTATTGGTTCAATTGTCAGAGTTTTGTAGCAGCTACCCATATATCATATATTGTAATCCAGTTCTTGTTTTTACTCGAGTATATTCTTACATCCCTTCAGGCCTACTGTTAGTTACTCCTCTGAGTAATTATTTTACGGACTTTTATGGGAAGAAACTCTTAGCAAGGATCAGATTACCTCCTTCTTTAAGTCAATCTGTAAATCTTTCAGTCAATCATGTTACCTTTCACAGTTAATTGTTGCCTCCCGATAAATATACATTTCCACTGTCATTTTCCTTCCAATCGAGTTAATGTCACATGGCGCATTCTGGTGCCGGAAGTGAGTGAGCCGTTAGCTGACCACTGGCAGGAGTTTTACAGCATAGCACCGCTCAGTGAATAAGGCACAGAATGTATAATACATATGCATCGTATAGAGGAGGTATGATGGTTTTCAATTTGTATTGCATTTTGTATCTTTATGAGACAGGTGTTAGCAATGCATGGCTGGATACCCTTCTCTCCGTTATAGAAACTTTGCCAAAGGAGACCATCAAACATGAGGTAAATCCAATATACTTTCATCTGATTAATGAAGAACTGCTTCCTAATGTATTGTATGTTCCCCAAGCAAGAATAAGGCCAACTTCTGTTTACCATGTGACAACAGAAAGCTGATACTGTACTATGTACATGATATACAGGAGTATATTTGTAAGGCCAGCTGTTTGGTTATTGTATTTGGTTTCCGTTGTATATTACCACAGTAGGGGCTATTGTAATCTTTGTTATTTTTTTTATTATAGCCAAATGCAACCAATTGATATTTGTAAATTGTCTTTTTAGTTAAAACTCACTAATTATACTGCAAGCTGTTCCTTGGTAACAGGAGGTTTCAGCCAGAGCCATCTGCATTGCAAATAACACAGCTTGGTCCTTTGTTATCTTTATACAGTTCCTCATTTGGTTCTATTCCTTTGTCTAAGGGACTGTATTTCAGGAACTGTAAGGAAGTTGGCAAGTGACCAATTTATGCCCTTATAAGATTTCTAAATCTTGTTCTAAGGCCTGGGACCCGCTGCGCCCGGCGGCGCGGGCGGCCGCACGAGCGTTCCCCACCAGCAGGGGAATCCTCCCGAGCCGGTCCCAGTCCCCCCTCACGGCACAGCTCACTACGCGCTGTGACGCGTCAGCCGCTAGGGGATTCAAGAGAATTGTAATCCCAAGCGTCGACGCGTCACGTGGTGTGGCTGTGAGCCAATGAGGAGGGGAGGCTTCGGGAGGAGGGGAGGCTTCGGGGAGCGGGGAGGAGAGTGTGGAGGGAAAGCAGCGTGAGTGCCTGTCTGTGTGTGTGTGTGTGTGTGTGTATGTGTGTGTCTGAGTGCCTATCTGTGAGTGTGCCTGAGTGCGTGAGTGCCTGCCTGTGTGTGTGTGTGTGTGCATGAGTGCCTGTCTGTGTGTCTGTGTGTGTGTGTGTGTGTGTGCATGAGTGCCTGTCTGTGTGTCTGTGTGTGCCTGAGTGTGTGTCAGTGTGTGAGTAGGGCAGCCTGCAGCAGCCCCCTCCTGCAGCCCGGGAGCCCGAGCCCGTGGAGGGGGGGAGGGTAGCGGGTCCCTCCGCTTAAACCACACCCCCCTCCGCTTAAACCACGCCCCTCCCGCTCCAGCTCCCGCTCCCTACAGACCGCATATCGCGGTCTGTGTCTGTCAGCGCCCCGCCTGTCTGCAGTGCGGGCGCGCTGACTGAGGGAGCGGGGCCTTAGCCTAACTTACACAGTTTTAATATTGCCTTTAACAAAACAGGATTACAAATGTTCAAAAACTGTTTATTTGTAACATTTAAAGTATTTTATTCTTTCTGGCAGAGATAGAGTTAAACAAAAAAACCATAGGCATTGATAGCAGATAACTGCAATGTGGTCCTTTCCCTACTTACTCCAGTATAACTGTGTGAGACTGCGCTCCCCTGGCATCTAATAAGTCTACGTATGGTAGAGCTGCTAGTTTATTAGAGGTGATGCTTTTGGTTTTGTATACGCATATCAATGGTGGGATGTAGTTGGTACAGTATGTGTAAATAGCTAACTGTGAGTAGGTTACTGGCTCTGCACTTCTTTAACCCAGACTGTGCTGAAAAAGCTGTATATACAGCAGGCATAAGCTTATGGATAAAATGGAGAAGAAGCGACACTGAGTGTTCATTTGCATGTCATTACCCAGAATCCCTGGCTGCAGTGGAAGCACTGTATGCTAGAGATAATGGGGAAGGGCGGGATTGCAGACCTGTGTGAGACGTGTGAATGTGCTCACAAGTGAGATTTGCAGTTGCTTTTTGGTAAATGGATATATGACAACCGTCTCCTGATTATCAGTGGAGGGCTCTGGCAGTGCGTGTTTTATGCCTAGCGTGCCAAACGATGTTAGTCCAAAACATCCACTACTACTGAGTGCTGCAAAACGATACACAGCTGAGCCTCTGCTAATATGGAGCTGTCCCCTGCAGTGCTGGAGGTGCTCACAGAACAACGATAAACGTCTCACCTTACAATGATAAATACACCAGCTGTTTGTTTTGAGGACACATTTTATATTATTTGACTAAGTTCAGTTATTCTCTCTAAGTGATTTCCTATGCTAATGTCATTGACCAAAAACAGGCCAGTTATGCCAGACCTCTAAATTGTAAAGTAGATTTCTGCATCGCTGCAGGCCTTTTCCTACATCCACTATCTTTCCAGAGGCCGTGTGCTTTTTCATACTCCCATCTGCCTTCGTATAGATTAGAACAGCGGTGCGCAAACTGGGGGGCACGCCCCCCAGGGGGACGGGAGAATTTGCAGGGGGAGCGTGGGCTGTTAGAGGCCCTGCGCTCTTCCCCCAGGCATTTAATTTAATGCCAGGGGAGGCGTGCGGCCTCTGTAACCTCACCAGCTGGCAGCCGGGTTTTCGGCGACGCGTCATGTGACATCACGCGTCACCATGGCAATGCGCCTCAAATGACGCGGTGGGGTCACGTGACGTGACCCACGAAGTCATTTGAAGCCGTGCCTTCGGGGGAGGGGGAGCGCGAATGCTGCGGCTCCCAGGAAGGGGGCTGCAGCTGAAAACGTTTGCGCAGCGCTGGATTAGAACATGATCTCACACCATTTCAGTTCCTCCTTCCTTTTAGCCTCTGTCCTTGTGAAAGTATTGTCTGCAACAGACCGAATAATACAAATCATACTAATGGTCTATAAATCATAAACTAAATTATCTAGAAATATTGAGCTTGCAAATATAGCAGAATAACTCCAATGTTGTGGTTTTAATGTATGAAGAGGAAAATGATAATACTTTTGACGTTTCATAGCAATAAGTATTTGTATATGTGTTTATATTTACTATATCACTCATTTTCTCTGTTTAGATTTTAAATCCGCTCGTATCAAAAGCACAACTTTCCCAGACTTTGCAATCTCGTTTGGCTAGTTGTAAAATCTTGGGAAAACTCGCTAACAAGTTTGAAGCCCACGTGTAAGTATTTTTTTTCTAGCACTTTGTCATCTTGTTAATCTTTGAAGAAATACAGAACAAACCTTTTGTATTTGTTTGTGCCACATTCCTGGAGACACTCTTACTCTGCACTATACCAGGCCATCGAAACCATTTAGACTCAGGGCTTTGTATTTATTACATGTATTTACAGTTTAAAATGACAAACAGACTGAACTTTTATAAAGCGTAGCAGCAAGGATATATTTGTAAGAAGGATGTTATTTTCCTACCATGTAATAATGATATGGATTGGGACATATTACATTCAATAATGTTGCATAAAATACCTTGGGGCCCAACACTTAGCAGGAGCTGTTGACTAAGATTTAAGGGATTATGGAAAGTTTCAACAGAATGCTTACTGGTCGTTCTCGTCATTTACTAAGATAAAAAAAAAAAAGATACATTTGACAATTAAAAAAAGACAAGTAATGTAAAAGTGAGTCCCATTAAATGGTGTTCATTTACATGCATTATAATGCTAAAGATAACCTGTTCTGTTGCATTTAACAAATACCTGTTGTTTTCAGAATAAAGAGAGATGTACTTCCACTGGTGAAGTCTCTGTGTCAAGATGTAGAGTATGAAGTGCGATCCTGTATGTGTCGGCAGCTCGAGTTCATAGCACAAGGCATAGGGTGAGTACACAAGCGCTTTATCATCCCAACATGTATCTGTCACTGTTAATAAAACATTGTTTTGCATCAGTCTTCTTTGCGTTTATTTTGAATTATGGATAGGATCTTTGTGTGTTTCACGCAACAAATACAGAGTCAACAATATCCAATGTCAAACTTCCAGCTGTGCAGTGCTATTCATTGCTAGGTGTGAAATGGGTTAATAGCTACACTTTGGAATGTGTATAATTTATGTCATTTATTGAAAAGCCACTAGCAGTTCTGTCATTTCATTTTGTAAAACTGATTAAAAAACTGTTTAAAATACAATATTTGTATATTGGTTTTCAATGTAGGTTTGCTAACCTCTACCTAGAATGAGCAGTTCACGATAAACCTATTTTCTCTTCGTGTCTGCTCATGTTATAGTGATGAATGAGTTAACGCAGTAATTTTAAGGTTCCAACTGATTATTATTTAAGATTGTTTTTGCGTGTTAGTAGAGTGTTAATTGGGAGAAATCTCGCCATTTACTAAGGTTATTGTCGTGTTCTATAGGTGCTCTAAAGGTGCTACAGTATATCAATGTTACTCTGGCAACAGAGGGTTTCCCTTAGGCAATTTCTTAATTTATATAGCATGCAATTCCTATTTTAATTAATGTAATCTCTTGTGGAATGAATGTGCCCAAGTATCCATTAAAGGAACAGATAACTTTAGAAACGGTTAGGTTTATCAGTCTTATAATTAGGCCATACCCAGAATGCAATTTTAAATGGAAAAATAGATCACCGATTTGTTTTAAAGCAACAATTTACTAATCGACTCAACATAAAAAATAAAGAAAATGTCTCCTTTCACTATTGAAAAGTCCCTTTTGTTGCTGTTTTTTGCAATTCTGTTTAAATTAAGAAAGGGAGATGGGAAGTAGCACCAACCAATATACTATACTAGGATTTAGATGATATATAGCAATAAATACAAAAGCAGTAAAAATATATATTTAAAAATATAACATATTCTGTATTTAGAGTCCTGCTGCTAGAGTCCAAGGAGGTAGTTCCACTCCCTCCAAAAGAAAGCTTGTCCTCCAGCGCGCAGACTCAAGTTGTTCTCCCAGATGTATAAAATGGGAAAAAAGAAAAACAGACCAGAAACTCAGTGGTATAGTCAACCTATATACCATACACTGTATTATTAATGGCACACACTTACATGCAGCTAGATCCTATAGGCGTATGGCAGTGTGTACACTTCACCTCATCCAGTAAATATATCTTTAAAAAGTAGAGAAAAAAGGGGACATGGCATAATAAAATGTAATAACAAATAGATCGTTAAAACAGGATGCACTCACAAACAGCAAATTCACATGGGCATTTGTGAATAGCTTTCCAGCATTGTCTTTGTCCACTTCGATCCAGCCTTTCCACGTCTCTCACTTCTCCTTTGGTGATGTCTCAGCCGTCCTCACTCCCTTCAGTTCTGATATGGCAGTCCTCGTCGGTCCCCAGCTTGTACACAGCCCAGACAGAGCCTTCTGATATTGCTCCTTCTCTTCCTAGGACTTAGTCTGCACATGCTTCAAATTGAAGTGACTTCCAGCTATCGCGACCAAGCCGTCGCGCCGCCACGTCGCTCTACTATAAGCGCACATTTGTTTTGACGCGATGTCGTCGGCACTATAAGCGTGGCCTAATATTTGTCAGACAGATAGGGGTTCCCTGAGATTTTTAGAAAAACGTCAAGGGTTCCTCCAAACAAAAAAGGTTGGGAAACACTGGCGTAAGAACACAGAGGTGACATAGTAACAGCTGATGCCAGTGCAATAATAACTCAGTAAGAAAATGGGAAGTAAGATATTCGTACAACACCGGCGGCCAGATTATGTTATGACTTATTTTTGTTTTTGGGGGCATTTCTGCTTCAAGTTAAATGTTCCCATAAAATGAATGTATATAAAATGAAAGGACAGTATGTGTCCTCTGCAACTCATGTATAGTTTTGGTACTTTGGTGGGAAGCAATAGGATTCCCAACATGTTTATTTCTGAGAGATTTCTTACAGCCTTTGCAGATTTTCCAGTCAGATAGATATGAAGATTTGGGTACAGCTCAAATGTACAGTTAATGCAAACTTGACACGTTTCCTGCTGCTGACTTCAGGCTGATGACTGAAGGGTAGAAACCCTTAGATTGCAAAATAGGTTTTCACATAAATATTTCTGCAAAATATAACACTATTGTACGAACTCACAGATGGGTGCGTCACGGAAATGAGAGCACACCATGGGACAATACTTTTCAATGTAAAACAAGATGCAGAGCGCGCCATACTGTATGCAACAGTACATTCACATTGCTGCAGCCCCAGGACAAGACTGCGCGTGGGACCGAGGCCTTCCCCCCTTTTACTTTGTATTATAGTTACACATATATAAGAAGTAGCCTTGGACCAATAATAGAAAAAGAATATAACGTAAACACTGAAATAAAAGGAGTTGCTCATGGAAAATGACCAATGTATGAATGACATATGAGATTTAGGGCCTCATGCAGTAAGCAGCGCAAAGTCACTTTTCGCCCGTTTTACGCCAAAAATGCATACCCCGATTCAGTAAGGGCCGAAAACTTGGCGAAAAGCAAAAAAAACGCCAAGTTTGTTGGCGGTTTTTTTCCCCCGCCATCGGCGCGGCGAAAAGGCACTTTGCGTGGCAACTAGCCATGTTTTGAAACCCGTTCAATTCTAGTAGTGGCGAGTAGCGTTGCGCCGCTATTAGCCACTCTAGAATTGAGATTTTCACGCCAATCCGTCTCGCCCCAAAAAGTTGGCTAGTTGATGGTGAGAGGCTGCAGATGAGCGGCGGAACGGCACTTAGAAAAAATTCTGGCCTTTTTCCTGGCTGGGATTGATGCCGGAGGTCTCCGGAGCTGATACCATTAATACCAGCACCGGAGCCCCCCGGCATGCATCCGAGGCAGGAAAAATGCATTTAAAGGCCACTTCATTACCTTAGCGGCTAACCGCTAAGGCAATGAAGGGGTTAACCAGCCGTGCCAGGTTTATTGTGGGTAGCGGGGGTGGAACGTACGCATATATACATACCCCGCATTAACGTACGCATATATACATACATACCCCGTATTAACGTACGCATATATACATACATACCCCGTATTAACGTACGCATATATACATACATACCCCGTATTAACGTACGCATATATACATACATACCCCGTATTAACGTACGCAATGGGTCCAGAACATGTATGTAAAGCAAAAATGTACTTAAAGGGAAGCCCTACCTTTTCCTCACTTATCGATGCTTCGGTACAGGTAGGGAGCCGGTATTGCGGTTCAGGACGTGCTGACAGGCGCATGCGCGATCTGCCGTTTGTCTATTGGGCGAGGGGAATCAGCGTGTCACTACTACGGCGGTCTGTAGGGCAGAAAAAGTGTCCGTACTCGCGAAGCGAGCGTACGCACACAGGGGTATGGGGCTATTGAAAATATATCCTTGCTCGCGAGTGTACTTACAGTGAGTGTCCCTTAAACCGGGGTATGCCTGTACTGCACAAAGAAAGAACCATAGAAAGATGTGCAGCTCTGTCCCCTTCTCGTACTCAATTTCTCTCAGTACGGTCAGTATTCGAAAGTTCCATTATAAATATGTGTAACTGCGCTTGGGAGCAAGAGAGCGCCATCCTTGTAGCTACAGTATGGCATTAAAGAACACAAGACGCACAAGGAGTGGCCAACTCCAGTCCTCAAGGGCCACCAACAGGTCAGGTTTTCAGGATATCCCTGCTTCAGTGCCGGGGGCGCAGTCTTCAACTGAGCCACTGATTGAGCCACCTGTGCTGAAGCAGGGATATCCTGAAAGTGCCGATGATGCACAGGACTGGCATGTACAACGTGGCGTATGACGGCGAGCTGGCCTGTGTGGTGGTAGAGGTCCCATACAAAGGCAATGCCTCTGCACTGTTTATTTTGCCAGATCAAGGAAAGATGAAACAAGTGGAAGAAGGTTTTCAGAAACTGACTGTGCAGAGGTGGAAAAAGTCAATGAGGCCGCCAGTAAGGTCATCCTTTTTCTACTTAGTTCAGCGGATGGGGGAGGGGGGCGTTACGCTACCAGTCCTCAAGGCCCCAACAGGTTCCAGGTTTTCATTCAGGATATCCTTGCTTCCGCCCTGTGGCTCGGTCAATACTGGGCACGTGATTTGAGCCACCTGTGCTTGAAGCAGGGATATCCTGAAAACCTGACCTGTTGGTGGCCTCTTGAGGACTGGAGTCCCCCTTCCCCCTGCCCCCTCCCCGCTGTTATACACGCTGTAAGAACACAAAGGGCCATGCTATTTTTTAGATTATTCTCTTCTTTACTGAGATGAAAGATTTGAGATGTAAAGTAACTGAACCCTGTGTCCTTGTACCATTCTAATTCTACCACTGATTATACCCGAAAAGATACACCAGGTAAATAATATACCCCCCTCCTCGCATTCTCACTTACAAGCCTGTGGGGAAATATAACTTTAGGTAACACTGCTGCAGTAGTCTCTGTTGGTCAGCTGTTTTCCTGTTAATATGAAGCAGGTGGCAGTAATTCCTCCCTAATGTTCCAGCAGGTTTCCATTAAACATATTACAAGCAGAATCTTATTTCACATCAGAAATAACAAAGCAATTGGATAGAAATGATGGTGCCCACGGGGAAGTCTGTGTATTTCAGGGTGCATGTACCATGCGATGGTGCCCTCGGGGAAGTCTGATGTATTGCAGGGTGCATGTACCATGCGATGGGTGCCCACGGGAATCTGTGTGTTTTCAGGTGCATGTACCATGCGACTGGTGCCCTCGGGGAAGTCTGTGGGTTTTCAGTTGCATGTACCATGCTATGTGCACACTGGAAGTCTGGTGTTTCAGGGTGCTGTACCATGCATGGGCACTCGGGGAGTCTGTGTGTTTCGGGTGCATGTGACCATGCGATGTGCCCACGGGGAAGTCCTGTGTGTTTCATCAGGTACATGTACCATGCGATGGTGCCCTCGGTGAAGTCTGTGGGTTTTCAGGGTGCATGTACCATGGATGGTGCACACGGGGAAGTCTGTGTGTTTTCAGGGTGCATGTACCATGCGATGGTTGCCGACACGGGGAAGTCCTGTGTGTTTCAGTGCATGTCCCAATGGCGATGGTGCCCACGGGAAGTTCTTTGTGTTTACATGGGTCTGTACCATAGCGATGGTGCCTGCGGGGAATCTGGTGTTTCAGGGTCATGTCCCATGCTATGGTGCCCCTCGGGAAGTCTGTGTGTTTCAGGGTGCAATGTATCCATGCGATTGGCACACACGGGGACAGTCGTGTGTATTTCAGGGTACATGTGACCCTGCGATGATGTGCCCTCGGGGGAAGAAAATACATAATAAATGTGTTTTCAGGGTAGGCAGTGGTACCATTCATGTTTGCCCTTGGGGAAGTCTGTGTATTTCAGGGTGCATGTACCATGCAGGGATGCCCACGGGGAAGTCTGAGTGTTTCATGGGTATATGTACCATGCATGTTGCCCACGGGAATCTGTGTATTTCAGGGTGCATGTACATGCGATGATGCCCACGGGGAGTCTTGTGTTTCAGGGTACATTTACATGCGATGGTGCCCACGGGGAATTCGGTGTTTCAGGGTGCATGTACCATGCGATGGTGCCCACGGGGAGTCTGTGTGTTTCAGGATGGCATGTACCATGCGATGTGGCACCCGGGAAGGTCCTGTTTGTTTCCATCAGGGTGCATGTACCATATAACGATGGTGCCCATGGAAGTCTGTGTATTTCAGGGTACAAATGTTTCCATGGCGATGGTGCCCACGGGGAGTCTGTGTGTTTCAGTGTACAGTACCATGCGAGATGGTGCCCCCGGAACGAGTGTTTTCAGGGTACAAGTCCGTATGCGATGGTGCCCACGGGGGAAGTCTGTACTCATTTCAGGGTGGGCATTTCCATGCGATGCATTCACACAACCAAAGGGGAAGTCCTTGTGTGTTTCAGGTGCATGTTACCCATGCAATGGTGCCCAGGGGAAGTGAGTGTTTAAGGGGTTACGAGGTTACATGCGATGGGCCCACTGAATCTGTGTATTTCAGTATATATCAGGGTACCAGTGAGATGCCCCCGGGGAAGTTCTGTGTGTTTCAGGGTGCATGTACCCTCGATGGTGCCACCGGGAAGTCTGTGTATTTCAGGTACATGTACCATGCGCTGGTGCCAGGGTGAAGTCTGTGTGTGTTTCAGGGTACATTTACAATGCGGGGTGCCCACAGGGAATTCTGTGTATTTCAGGGTGCATGTACATGCGATGGTGCCCACAGGACGTCCTTCTTTCAGGGTACATTTAAACATGCGATGGTGCCCACCGGGAGTCTTTGTATGTCAGGGTGCATGTACCATGCGAGGTCCCCACGGGGAAGTCTTTGTATTTCAGGTACATGTAACCAATGCGATGGTGGCCCACGGGGAAAGTCTTGTGTATTTCAAGGGTACATGTAACAACGCTGGTGCCCAACAGGTGAAGTCTGAGTGTTTCAAGGGTACATGTAACATGCGATGGTGCCCACGCGGGGACGTCTGATTTTCAGGTACATGTACCATGCGATGGTGCCCACGGGGAAGTCTGTTGTATTTTCAGGCTGCATGTTTACCATACTCGATGATGCTCACCGGGGAAGTCCTGTGTTTTTTCAGGGTGCATGTACCATGCGATGGTGCCAACAGGGAAGTCTGTAGTGTGTTTCAGGGTGCAATGTACCATGCGATGGTGCCCACGGGGAAGTCGGTGGTGTTTCGGATGCTGTACCATGCGATGTGGTGCCCCTGGGGAAGTCTGGTGTATTTCAGGGTACATGTCCAATGCGATGGTGCCCACGTGAGTCTGTGTGTTTCGGGTGTCATGTACCATGCGAGGGTGCCCACGGGGAAGTCTGTGTGTTTCAGGTTCAAGTACCATGCGATGGTGCCCACGGGACGCCTTAGTGTTTCAGGGTACATGTACCATGCAATGGTGCCCACGGGGAAGTCTGTGTAGTTCAGGTGCATGTACAACTGCGATGATGCCACGGGAAGTCTGTGTATTTACAGGGTGCATTCCATGCGATGTGTGCCCACGGGGAAGTCCCTGAGTTTTAGGGGTACATGTCCTCGCGATGGTGCCCAACCGGGGAAGTCTGTGTGTTTAAGGAGTACATGTACCATGCGATGGTGCCCACGGGGAAGTCTGTGTATTTTCGGGCATGACCCCTGCCAATGATGCCCACGGAAGCTGTGTATTTCAGGGTACTATACCATGCGATTTTTGGGTGTTGAATGGCCTGCCGTTCCCGTCCCGTGTGTGTCCCCCTCTCCGCCTGCTATGTTCGCCTTTATTCCCAAGTTCCGCCCATTTTGCCCCGGTGCCCATACTGGGTCACCCCCCACGGGGCCTGCTGTGTATTTCAGGTATATGTACCAAAACAAAACTATCCATGGTGCCCCACGGGAGTCCGGTCTTTCAGGGTACATTAACATGCGATGTGCCGACACGGGGAAGTCCTGTGTATTTCAGGGTGGCATGTACCATCGAAGGGTGCCCACTGGAAGCCTGATTGTTTCAGGGTCAAGTCCCTATGCTATGTGCCCACGGGAAAGCCTGAGTGTTTCAGGGTACAAGTACCCTGCGATGTGCCCACGGGAAGCCTGTAAGTGTTTCAGGGTACATGGACCAGCGATGTGCCAGCACGGGAAGTCTGTGTATTTCAGGATCCACTGTACACTGCGATGAGCCCCACAGGGAAGTCTGTGTGTTTCAGGGTGCATGGTCCTGCATGGTGCCACGGGAAGTCGAGTTTTCAGGGTGATGTACCCATGTGATTGTGCCCACGGGGGGAAGTCCTGTGTATTTTTCAGGGTACATGTACCATCGATGGTGCCCCACTTGTGTCAGGCAGGGGGGATTCCACAAACTTCATTGACCGTATCGGAGCTCTGATCAGCGTTTAATTTCTTTTCAAGTTAATTGGCCAAGTTTATCAAAGAGGGAAAATGATGTCACAACAAATGTGGTTATTTTGTTGCACCCGTCACTGAAATATAATCCTCTGCGCCAGGCAGTGTCTTAATGTTTCAATCGAAGCTGCTCCTTTTTTCAGGTCATCTGCGTCTGCCTCAACCGGAGATGAGTGATAGGGAGTAATAGGGCGTTTATGCCACGAGTTGGGAGCAGTTATATTTGCCATAGTCTAATGTATTAAAACGTGCGGCCTTGTGTTTCTTTTATTGATGGTTTTCGGCGTGGTTTAACGTCACTTAACTGTGGTTGGCGTACTCTTTTTTTTTTTTTTAGGCGCAGTGTGCGCCAATTCTAAGCCCACAAAATACAACGTATACATATGTCCATTTCAACAAAAACAAATGTAAAAAAATGTTCCGTCCCGCAGCTGCGTCAGCGCATGACACACGCACTTCCCCAGCGTATTTATTACATGCCTTGTCTCCCAGTTGCCTTTTCATTTATCTCTAGCAGATTTTATTTTCCTTATACATATGCCCATATTCTGCGGTATAGTATCTTAGGAATCCCAGGAGGCATTACTGGAATACTGATTACTGGGTTTAATGATTACTAGTACTGATTACTGTGGTACTGATGCCTGGAATACTGATTACTGGGGTACTGATTACTTACTGGAATTCCTTATACTTGGAGTACTGATTAACTGGAATACTCATACTGGAATCCTCATTACTGGTGTAACTAGATTAACTGGAATACTGAATTACTAGTTGTAACTGAATTACTGGAATAAACTGATTACTGGGGTAGCTGGATTAATGGAATACCATTACGGGGTACTGATTACTGGAATACTATTGATACGGGGTACTGATTACTGGAATAAGACTGATTACTGGTGTACTGATACGGAATACTATTACTGGAGTACTGATTCCTGGAATACTATTACGGAAAGTACCGGATTACTGGGGTAATGATTACTGGAGTACGATATTAGTATGGGCCTCTCATTTTACCTGGAGAATTTACAACACCTGGTGCCATTCACCTCACTGTCCTCCAGAAAACAAAGAGAATGTTACCGGATGACGGATTTTAACCAACGACATGTCTTTCCCAACACCTATTATATTTTCCCCTGATATAAATCCCCCGAGTGGTGCTACCCTACTGACCCTGAAACATTGTTTTCCATCCCTGGTGTTTCCTAGAAAGGCCTACACCTGCCGGATAGAACGGTTACATGCCAAACCACCAGTCACCCAGCGCGCGCCGCGTACGATAACCGCGTCGGCGCATGGATCTCTACTAATACATGGTGCAGTGTCTTCACTTTTGTTGTGGAAATGTTTTTTTTTTGTTTTTTTTTTGCGTATTCTCTCAAATGTCCAGTTTCCTGCGAACATTTTTATAAATGGCCACGATGTTATTTGTATCTGATTGCGCCACTTTTGGACACATTCTTGCGGAAATGGCATTAATAAAAGGGCCACGGAAAAATGCGCCGGTTCTCACATTTGCGCGATGCTTAGCCTGTGAGTGAAGGGCGTAGATCCACACTTCTGACTTCTACCCTATTAACAGCGTTCTTGTTCCACCGGCGGCAAACAATATTGAATCGCTGCCGAGGCACTCCTGCGCTCATTGCTACCACGTGTCACCATATGTGTCTTGTATTTTACAAGGTCACGTCCTCCTAAACTAGGAGGAACCGGCGCTCCAGAAGGTCTGCACACAAAAAAGGGCATTTTATCACCCAGATTACGTCGGTTAAACACACTGACCTTTGTCATTCTTCTTCCTTCCGTGTATGTCCAGACGGCCGTCGTTCTCTCAGCGTCACACTATTGTGTATTCTTTGTCATTCTTTCTCTTTCTTTCTCGTGTTGTCACAAGCGGCCTCGTTCTCTCAGCGTCACACTATTGGGTATTCTTTGTCTTTTTGGAAATACAGAAACTCGCTCAACCAGTTTAATTTCAGATTGCTCTATAAGAGGCCGAGTTAGTTTTATGCTACTTGGAATTGGTTATACGTGAATATAACAAGTACACCAATTCATTGCCATCAAAATTATCTTTACAGAAGCCCTTTCTGCTGACCGTTATTGATAAGTGACTCTGTATCCTCTTTTATAAGCTTTTACATGTTACCTTCTTTTAATGCAAATGCACCATTTATCATATGATGTTACCCCTTCAGCACTGCTGTGTCAGGGTGCATATTTACGTAGATCAGGGGAGCGCCAACTTTCCTGCTGCGCCCCCCCCCCCCCCACACCTTGCTTCCTTTTCCCCATCTCGCTCCCCGCCCCCCCCCCCCCCCCCCCCACTGGATCCTCAATCAAATGACGCTGCTAGATCAATTTGAAGTCACATATGACCCCGGTGTCATTTGAGTGTTTTGACATTCACGTCACATGGCCAGCGGCGTCAAATGCCCATGCCACGCGCTCCCACCGCCGCCTGAATCCCGGTACGCGGAGTGTTGCAGAGAGCTTCACTCGCTTGTTATTCCCCCCGCATTTAAGTAATGCAGTGGGGAAGAGCGCAGGTCTCTACAACCCACCGCCGCACCCCCCCCGAGCAAAATCCCCGCCCCCCAGTTTGCTCAGCCTGCTGTAGATACAGGAGGTTCAAAATATTTCTAAAGGTGTAAATGCACTACAATTGACATCGGTGAGCATGACTCTTTTTGCGGAGGTCTGACATGGCGAATTTGTGCGAGACGTGGGAGAATGACGCTTGGTGGCGAGACGGTGGAGAAAGCGCTTTGTGGCGAGAGGTTGGAGAAAGACCTTTGTGGTTGAGATGGTGGGAGAATCGACGTTTTTGTGGCGAGACGGTCTGAGAATGGCGCTTTGTGGCATACTGGTGGAGAATGGGCTTGTGGCTAGACGGTGGAGAATGGCGCTTTTTGGCGAACGTGGAGAATGACGGCGTTGTGGCGAGACGTGGAGAATGGCTTTGTGGCGCGACTGTGAGTTAATGGTCACTTTGTTGCGAGATGGTGGGAGGAATGATTGCTTTGTGGCGAGACCGTGGTGGAGATGACACTTTGTGGTGAGACGGTGGAGTTGGGCGCTTTTGGCGAGACGGGGAGAATGGCGCGGCTTTGTGGCGAGACGGTGGATACTGGCGCTTTGTGGTGAGCCGTGGAGAATGGCGCTTTGTGGCGAGACGGTGAGATGGCGCTTTGTGGCGAACGGTGTGAGAATGGCGCTTTGTGGCGATACGGTGGAGACTGGCGCTTTGGTGGCGAGACGGTGGGAATGGCGCTTTGTGCGAGACGGTGGAGAATGGCGCTTTGGTGGCGAGACGGTTGGAGATTGCGCTTTGTGTTCGAGAACGGCGGAGAATGGCGCTTTGTGCGAGAAACGGCGGACAGAAAGGCGCTTTTTGGCGAGACGGCAAGAAAGAATGGCGCTTTGTGGCGAGACGGCGGAGAATGGCGCTTTGTGCAGACGGTGGGAGATTACGCTTTGTTGGTCGAGACGGCGGAGAAATGGTCGCTTTGTGGCCGAGACTGGTGGAGAGATGACGCTTGTGGCGAGACGGCGGAGAATGGCTCTTTGTGGCGAGACGTGGAGAATGAACGCTTTGTGGCGAGACGGCGAGAGAATGGCCGCTTTGGTGGCGAGACGGTGGAGAATGGAACGCTTTGTGGCGAGACGGTGGAGAATGGCGCTTTGTGCTAGACGGTGAGAATGTCGCTTTGTGGCGATACGGCGGAAATGGCGCTTTATGGGGGGCAGAGAGGGCGCTGCTGACTGGGAGCATCAGATCGAAAGCGGTTTGAATTCCCTTCATATAAAAGGGGAATGAGTAGCTTGAGTTCTGGGTGAACAGGTCACCATGTTCGCAGAGACTCAGCCCGGATATACCTTCCCCCGTCTGAGCGGGCCAAGGTGATCGCTGGCGCCTGTCCCCCTCACCGAGCTGGTCTGTGATGCGGGGTAGGGGTAATGTATCCTGTCTTGTCGGAAGTCATCCGCCCCTGCCAGGAAAGTTCCGGCCCCCATCCCTTTGTTATGCATGTCATCCAGGTCATATACTGTTATGCTGTCATACATTTATCGAGTAACCACTGTTTGATGCTGTACTTGTGTGCTCTGGCACCCGCATTTTAAGTGAAACATCTTTGTCTTTGGTCACTGTTTTGTCACCTGATATTATATTTTGTGATGGTGATATTTTAATTACAATTCAAAACGCAATGGTCATGGCTAAAACGATAATAGACACCACATGGTCGGCACACACCTTGTTTTTAGCTATTTTGCACTTAGATAGTTATATTTAACTGTTTCTATGTGGCGCGTGTGTCCTGTTTATGGGCATGCGTCTCTGTTGCCTCCCTGTTGGGTGTGTCTCGTGTGTACGTCTGTGTGTGTGTTTGTATTGGCCTGCCTGCCTTTGTGTGTGTGACTCATGTGTGTGTGCCTGCCCTCTGTCATGGTGCGTGTGTGTGCCCTGCCTGTAGATGTGGCCCTGACCTGCGTATATGCGTGTTCCTGCCTGCCTCTGTGCCTGCGTGTGTATGTGCCTGCTCTGTGCCTGCGTGTGTGTGTTTCCTGCCTCTGTGCCTGCGTGTGTGTGTTTCCGCCTCTGTGCCTGCGTGTCCTGTGTTCCTGCCTCTGTTCCTGCGTGTGTGTGTTCCTGCCTCTGTGTGTGTGTGTTTCCTGCCTCTGTGCCTGCTCGTTTGTGTGTTATGTGCCTGCCTCTGTGATTGCGTGTCTGTTGTGTGAATGTGCCTGCCTCTGTGTGTGTGTCCCCTGCTGTAGTGGGTTGCTGCTCTGGGTGGCCTCTGCTCCACAGACTCCGGTCGCCCACTCACGCGGCATGTGCAAACCATCCTCCGTCGCCACTGGCGCATTTCTTCTATAACCGGCACTGTTTTTTTAACCTCCGTGCGCCTGAAATTTGGTTTTTTGCGCATGCTTGAGCTCGACGGGCCGCGCGCCCATTAGGAGCGTGCGTCACCCACCCGCGTTATTGATTTTCATTACATGTAAGGATTTTTTCCCATGAAAACCCTGTAGCCGCCACAAAGATTCTCAAACTTAAAGAGCGAGTAAAAGAATACTTTAGTGACAATTTATTCTTTTGTGTACAAATGAATTTACGGAACAATCAACCACCCAATGGCCCAGGATAGAAAAAAAATCAATTACCAAGAGTGTGTCCATAAAAGGAAAAATGTAATAAATCACAGCACCAGTTACATAAAGGGCACAGATCAGGGCCCACCAACGTCGTTTTTCGTCTGGAGCTCTTTAGCAACGAGTCAGTAGTTTCCACTTCGATCTATACCTGTCTGTACACAGCGTGTAAGATCTTACTGCAGTGATCCGTGGAATCCTGGCCGGCTAGTCGAAGCGTAGTGAACCAGTGGTGTTTAATTCATTTAGAGTCATTATTTTTGATAACCCAAGGGTTTATACTGGACACTTTTTTTTCATTAGTCCTAAAGACTTTCTTTGCTCCCATCAGCTATTTGTCCATATAGATAGTCATGGAGCACCATACAGTGTTTGTATATATTGTATGTAATGTCTTTATTTATAAAGCGCCATTAATGTAGCATAGCGCTTCACAGTAGTAATAACATGTGGTCATGACAAATAAATAACAGATATATAAATAACAATCACTGGGAATACGTTGCTTTAGACATAAAAGTAACATTAAGGAAGAGAGTCCTGCCCCGAGCAGCTTACAGTCTAATGTGGTAGTTGAGTACAGAGATCGTAGAGGGAGTTCTGGTAGTGCTCTGCCGGGGGGCCAAGCTTTATGTATCACGTGTTCAGAATATCCACAGTGCTATTCATATGCTTCTTTAAGCAGTGTGTCTTAAGGTGGGTCTTAAAGGTGGATAGAGAGGGTGGCTAGTTCGGGTACTGAGGGGAAGGCATTCCAGAGGTGTGGGCAGTCGGGAAAAAGTTTAAGAAGGCGGAGAAGGTCTTTAGATACAAAGGGTGTAGAAAGAAGACATCCTTGATAAGAACGTGACATGGTGGTCAGCGCAAACTCTGGAACTCAAGCATAATTTGGAAAATAAAGCAAAATAGAATCACGTATTAATTGCATGATCGTGTATATGGGGGGAGAAGGGAAGGGGGTGAGGAAAAGGGAGGGTGAGTAGTGAATAACACTAGTAATGACAAAAATCGGCATGAACATAACAGTTTTATACAAGTTTCAACGACTCACACGGCTTGTGTGAGACTTCACCCTCAACGATGATGTGGTCGGGTAAATAAAAACTCCTGAAGTCGGAGAAATGATTAAACAAAACTCACACTGCAATAATGTAGTTTTGTTCACCTCAGTGGGTGTTGTCAGCATGCATCAGATGATGTGGATGGCGTCTTAATTTCAATCAAAGCCCCAGTGGGTAGGTGTGTGAGTGGCTCCCTCCCGCGCCCATAATACCAAAGGATGGCCAAGTCGAATTAGTAGCTAATAAAGTTCTATTGGTACAGTGTAAAACGTATAAAACAGTGAACACCTCACAATCACAATAC
>CM071575.1:46880751-46923133 GCA_036426205.1 Ascaphus truei
GGTCAAGCAGCAGCAAAACCAACAAAAGGGCCAGTATACAATTTTTTACAACTTTTTAATATTTATAACACAGTCTTTTATATTCCTAGGCGTTTAAGTAACTTTTAGCCACTTATTTTAGGGAGCGCCCCAGTTCCACACCCTGTATCCTTGAGAAGAACGCAAGAGTCTGGATGGTGCATAACGAGAAATTAGGGCTGAGAAGTAAGGAGGGGCAGAAGAGTGTAAAGCTTTAAAAGTGAGGAGAAGAATGGAGTGTGAGATGCGGGATTTGATCGGAAGCCAGGAGAGGGATTTCATGAGGGGAGACGCTGAGACAGATCTAGGAAAAAAAAAAAAAAAAAAGGCAGCAGCATTTAGGATAGATTGTAGGGGAGACAAGTGAGAGGCAGGAAGGCCGGATAGCAGGAGGTTACAGTAATCAAGACGGGAGAGAATGAGGGCCTGAGTCAGAGTTTTAGCAGTCGAGCAACAGAGGAAAGGGCGTATCTTTGTTATATTGCGGAGGAAAAAGCGACAAGTTTTAGAAATGTTTTGAATGTGAGGGGCGAATGTGAGAGAGGAGTCGAGTGTGACCCCTAGGCAGCGTGCTTGGGCTACTGGGTGAATGATCGTAGTTCCAACAGTAATGTGGAAGGAGATAGTAGGGCCAGGTTTGGGTGGAAGTATGAGGAGCTCTGTTTTAGCCATGTTGAGTTTAAGGCGGCGGAGGGCCATCCAGGATGATATAGCAGAGACATTCAGAAACTTTGGTTTGTACAGCAGGTGTAAGGTCGGGTGTTGAAAAGTATATTTGTGTGTCGTCAGCATAGAGGTGATATTTAAACCCAAAAGATGTTATTAGGTCACCTAGAGAGAGTGTGTACAGAGAAAAGAGAAGAGGTCCCAGGACAGAGCCCTGGGGTACCCCCACAGAGAGATCAATAGAGGAGGAGGAGGTGTTAGCAAAAGAGACACTGAAAGTACGATGGGAGAGGTAGGATGAGATCCAGGATAGAGCTTTGTTCCGAATACCAAGAGCATGGAGAATATGAAGGAGAAGAGGGTGGTCTTTTGAGGTGGGCATTTTGTGGTGTGTTGTGGCCTTTTTTCGCAGCGGCTGTTGGTGGCTAAGTGCCCGGAGGTGCCAGTGGGCAGGAGCCATTTAAACGTGACTCCCTGGTGCCCAGTCTCGCTAAACAGCCGGGCCGGTATGGTGCCTGGCTTGGTGGGTGATGTGGGCCATGGTTGGAGTACCTGTGGCCCTCACCCGGTGGTTGAGCCATCTGGTTGGGTTGGCACTTATTGGGTTACATGATGTATTTTAATAAAAGCCGCAGCCTTTGTTCTCCCAGACCTTTGTTTTTGTTTATTTGTTATAAGTATTATTCTGGGGTTAGGTATACGGGGGGCAGGAGGACGGGGAGCTCCATTGCAGGCTCCAAGTTGTTCAAGATTTAATATTTTGAGATGTACACTTCTATGAGCGCCAGAGTTAAGCTGTGAGCCTAGTAAACCAAGACCACAACATTATGTGAACAAAAATCAAGGTGCTCTGGAAATAAAGCAGATCTTCTTTAGTGTTATACTGCTACCAAGTGGTAACTACTCTGCATTTCCAGCGAGTTTGACATTACATGTTATATCTTATTCAAGTATAGTAGTTTCTGCTGTTTGAAGCTACAGATGAAGATTGCACGGTACAGCCCTCTTGTACCCGCAATGAGTCACTCCCTCATTTGTAAAAGTTCTAAAAGGGGAATTATTATTTATTTAACTATCTCCTGTTTCTGTGAAGGTTTATGTTGTAAATGAATGTGTATTAGAACTTAGTACGGCTGAAACCCAGCACTTTTTGACTTCTAGAGATGAGCATTAAAAGGTTAAAATTTCCAAAAAATGTTTGCATGTTTTTCATAATGTTACATCATTTATTTTATCGTGACTTTAGCTTTCACTTAAATAAACCCAACCTCCTTTAAAAATACAGCATCTGGCAAAAGAGAACATTTCAGGAGTTCCGTCATTGGACTTCTTCTAAACTTGTCATTTAAAATTAATACCATGACCACATTGAGCGGAGAAAATGTCCAGCGCAAAACTGGAAAATGCGGTCAGCTCATTACACAAATATATAAAGCCTCACTTTTAATTACTTACTTAGCAACAGATTAGCTCTTATTACCTGCCAACAGTGTGAACTTTATTTTCCTGAGGTCAGTATTAATGAAAAGAAATAGGATGACTTCAAAACTAGCTGTTTATTCACTTTAAATTCTTCTTAACAAAATGCTAACCCCATCAGGACTGGTCGGGCCCTTCGGTTAAAGATGAAGCCTCAGTCCCACTTCAATCTTTGAAAATATGTTTATTTTAGAAATAACCTTTATTCTTCTTTTCTTCAAGCAACAAATTAGCAATTTCAACCATTTAATATTTTTTTAATGTTAAATCATTTAATGGAAATACAGCTGCCTTTTTGAACTTTTTAAGTAGGATATCATACCTTTTAAAACAGCAATCCCCCTGAAGCCTATATGAGTTGAACTCATATAATGTTAGTATCTTGTTACCTGAGCACGTTCTGCCTTTTTTAATGTTATTCTAGTGTTAAAAAATACGATTTCCTAAACTGTAGCTTCTGTGACACCGTGAGGGTAACAAACAGAGACTGAACTTCAGTCCTTAACTCTCATATTCCTTTATTTGATTTTGATTATTTTTCATATATATATCTATATATATAAATATATTTAAATAAACTTTAACACTGTAAACTAACCATATATTTAACAATATGCATAAAAAAAGGGGCTGGAGGGTGGGTATAGCTGGCAGGGTGCAGACTGACCACGTGCCCTGCCAGCTGACCTAAATAAACTCCTAGCCCCTTCCCTGCATCACCCCCATCACACGAAGGTGGGGGGCAGAGGGTGGAGAGGCCGGGGGCAGAACCCTACATGAGGTAAGAGGGGAGCCTGGCCCCCTGGACATGATGCCTTTGCGGAGGGCTCAAGGCGACCGGACTTTGGTCCATATAGAAGCCGTTATGATTAGTACAGAGTCTCCATTTCCGGTATTTCTATGTTTATTTCTGAGCAGCCTCCAGTAATATTCCAGGAAAGGGGTTTCTGTTTTCTTTGTAAAATGACATCAAAATCAGCATTAAGAAACATGAGCTTGTGCAAGTCTTGAATACCTACTGTACACGAACAGGAATGTCCTGCTGCACGGTGACAACAGTGTCAGCGCTGCAACGTGTGGCATGTGTCATGTCCACAAGGGTTTTACTACCTGACTCTAAAGAGGCATACAGATGTAGGCTGTATCATTGCCCTCGTTACCGTGGAATAACGCACAAAAATAACATTAAATAACAGGTGCGTTGTCTCCTTAACCATTGCTGTCACTGGAACTTCTGCTAAAGAAAAAAAGCAATGTGTCGGCGTTAACGGAACTCATCGCGGTGTCAGCTGCAACGACGCCTGCTACATCTGTGAGAAGGAGAATGAAGGGTTAATCTTGTACTGCACAAATCTAGGTAAATAAGGCTTTCGGACTAGTATATTAAAGCCACAATCCAAGCACTTTTTTTTTATTTACACAGGATTGAAGCCGGGGGTCTCCGGAGCAAACCCCGTTAATTTCAGCTCCCGAGACCCTCGGCTTCAATCCCGTGCAAAGAAAATGTTTTTTTTTTTTAAACAGCGCTTAGATTTCCTTTTTAAAGACACTTCACAGGTAAGTTTAACCCCTTTGATGCAGAGCAGTGCAGTGGATGTACTTATGGCCTGGAAGTCCGTGTGCTAGAGGCGTTTGTAGCTGTTTCCTTTGATCGGAACTTTTCTCCAGCAGAGAAGGTCGTTTCCCAGGGCCCGCGGAGAAGGGAATTCCTATAGTGAGAGACAATGGGCGGCCTGTGGACAGGATGCAGGGAACTTATCAGGTATGCTTGGGGTTCATTTTAGAAATGTATTCTGCATTAGTATTATCTTTATTCTTCTACAGTGCTAATGATGTATACAAACCTGTGTGTAATAAATCAGTGTATCAGTCTGGCTCACGCCATTATTTCGCTGTGGTGTCCTAGTTCTGACTTGCTTACAGATAGCAGTAAGTAGCAATCCCGCCTGTGAGCACAGTCACACCTCTCACACAGGTCTGGAACTGTCACGCTGTGCTCACCACAAACTAGGCGGGACCCCGTTACTGAGACGGGAATAACAATAAACACCAGCCACAGGCACGGGGGCCACGTCCGGAGTGTAGGGTAGTCTTGGTAGCCGGGTCTGGGGCGGAGAGGTCAGGGTAGTTGTAATACTTGCCAAGATCAGAGTAGGAGAGGTCTGGAACGTAGATGGTACTAAAGCCGAGGTCAGGGTTGGAGAGAGGAGGATAGTCGAGGTGCAATGCCGGGGTCAGGGTTGGAGAGAGGAGGATAGTCGAGGTGCAATGCCGGGGTCAGGGTTGGAGAGAGGAGGATAGTCGAGGTGCAATGCCCGGGTCAGGGTTAAGGAAGAGTGGAGAGTCAGAGATAGCCAATTTCAGTATTACAGAGATGCGGATGGTCCAAATGCAAGCTGGGTCGGTACACAAGGGGTCAATCTAGAAAGCAAGGCAACAGGGCAGGGACAAGGCAAGGTTAGCAGAGGTTGACACAGAGTAAACAGAATCTAGCTCAGGCAAAGTGCCAGTGGCACAGCTGAGCATATATATGTAGCCCTCTTACCCCCACCCTAAGTGAGATTGGGGTGGGTAGGTGTATCTGACTACTTATCAGTGTGGTGCTGAACCTGTTTGGCAACCAGGAGGGCTGAGCTTCCGCCACGGGGAACCTGGGGTGAATTACTCTTATTACTACTATATGGTGCAGCGCCTCCACCTGCGATGGCTCCCAGCAGAGCGGGAGTTGTTCCTCGCAGGACACATACAAATGAACACATACACTGGATGTGAAATAGCAAAGGGCTTTACTGAACATAACATATATCTTACACACTTATACTCTAACGCTCATATAACCTTAGTGGCTCGGCCACCCTCATCAGGAGTAACGTCTCCGTCCCCTCACCGCGTGCCCTACACACCGTGTCCATGTATAGTATTATATTGGTATACACTCAGTCCTTTGGCCACTTAGCTAGTGTCCCCAAAGAGTTACGCCTAAGGCGGGATCAGCGCCTGTTGACCGGTGTTGGTGCACTTGATGTAATAATACCTACCCGTCACGGCGGTGACCGGCAACAACTTCGCAAAGGGCAGACGAATCAGCGGCCTGCCTCCTGGGTCTCAATGTCCAGCCGTCTGGTCCCAAACGACTCGCCACAACCGCAACTCTGTGCTTTGTCCCTAACTGGTACTCAGTAAGGGTGATGCTCGCTACCACTATAGGGCGTCCCTGCAGCACAGCAACCTACGGTGACTTCAGGGATTCTCCTAGGGGTCTGCGGGGAAGAACTGTCCTATGCAGGCGGGTCCCTGACCCCCTGCACCCACACTACCTCTCCCTTCACCTCCCGGATCCCCTCTCACTAACTTCTCCCTAATACCTGCAGTAACCCACTGCACTAACTGTACCTGCAGCAACCCACTGCACTCACCCTGGTACCTGCAGCTACACTGCACACAACCTGGTACCTGCAGCTACACTGCACACAACCTGGTACCTGCAGCTACACTGCACACAACCTGGTACCTGCAGCTACACTGCACTCACCCTGGTACCTGCAGCTACACTGCACACACACTGTGCCTTCTTGTCAGCACTCACAGCACTAACAGCCGTGACACTGACAAGACTGCACACCACACGCACCTAAGGGCAGGGTCCCTAACCTAGGGGCAGTCCCTCAGTACTTACCCCCTACCCTGGAGGGGATTGGGGCCTGCCTGGGATCTGGGGAACCTTACCTGGTGTAGGAGCCACTTGCTCCCTACACCCTTCCTCCCCCTTCCTGCACCCAGCTCCAACTGCCAAACGTGGTCCCTGCAACATTGTAGCAAAACCCTATTTGCTGGCTGGCTGCACGTGATGTGGGTGAAAGGGCAATCCCCAGAGGCTGCTGGGAATTGTAGTCCACTCAGGACCTCTGTAGCATTGGGACCGCGTGCGCTACCCTTACTGCGCCTGTGCAAAGCTGTAATGGTCGCCGCTATGCTTAACTGCGCCTGTGCGACCTCTAGAGAGCCTTCCTGTCTCTCTGCCTTATCACAGGTGAACCGGGGAGCCAAAGGGGACCTGGCTACATTTAGGTAAGACTTGCCAATCCCCAAGGGGGTGGAGCGGAGGTGCGGCCACCGCAGAAGCCTGTGATAGGCTGGGTCCGAGATCCAGGTGTAGCTGCTAGAGCTGATGATCAGTAGTTGCCACGGAGCTTGGGAGCATTGCACACACGTAACGTGCGTGCGCCGCGCACTGGAAAGCGTGCTCCGCGCACTGGAAGCGGAGCCAATGTCCGCGGCGTCAGATGACATCATAGTTGGGTGCATGCGCGCCAGGGAGGGAGTACGACCGGCTGATGCGTGTGGGTGCTCGAAAGGAAGCGCGGGGTAAGCACACATCAGTAATCCTCGCAGGAACCCTGCCCTTCCCCATTATCTCTTAGCATACAGCGCTTCCACTGCAGCCAGGGATTCTGGGTAATGACATGCAATGGGACCCCTATAAGTAGTGTGACTAGAGGTCCCGGATTTACTGCACATGTCACCTAAATTATTTGAAAATGTTAAAAATGTCCTGATTTCGGCTGCAGAGAAAGAGGCGGGCCAGTATCGTCAGGGGCGTGGCCAGTATCGACAAGGGCGGGCCAGTATCAGCCGGGGCGTGGCCAGTATCGACAAGGGCGGGCCAGTATCAGCAGGGGCGGGGCCAGTATGTGCAGGGGCGGGGCCAGTATGTGCAGGGGCGGGCCAGTGTCGTCAGGGGCGGGGCCAGTATCAGGATCTGAGCTGCTGTGCTAGAAATATGGAGAGAGAAACATGCACCTGCAGATACAGCCACAGGGGGCGCTGCATGGCTGCTCCTCATAGAGCTGGTTCATAATGGTGAGTCTGTGTGTATGAGTCTGTGCAGGTCAGAGGCTGTGTGTCTGAAGGTCAGTCTGTGCAGGTCAGTCTGTGTGAGTGAGTGTCTGTGCAGGTCAGTCTGTCTGTGTGTGTCTGTGCAGGTCAGTCTGTGTGTCTGTGCAGGTCAGTCTGTGTGTCTGTGCAGGTCAGTCTGTGTGTCTGTGCAGGTCAGTATGTGTGTCTGTGCAGGTCAGTCTGTGTGTCTGTGCAGGTCAGTCTGTGTGTCTGTGCAGGTCAGTCTGTGTGTCTGTGCAGGTCAGTCTGTGTGTTCTGTGCATGTCAGTCTGTGTGTCTTTTGCAGTGTCAGTTCTGGTGAGTGTTCTGTTGAGTCAGTCTGTGTCTGTGCAGGTCCGTCTGGTGTGTCTGTGCAGGTCAGTCTGTGTGTCTGTGCCGGTCTGTCTGTGTGTCTGTGCAGGTCAGTCTGTGTGTCTGTGCAGGTCTGTCTGTGTGTCTGTGTAGGTCAGTCTGTGTAGGTCAGACTGTGTGTCTGTGCAGGTCAGTCTGTTTGTCTGTGTAGGTCAGTCTGTGTGTCTGTGCAGTCAGGCTGTGTGGTCTGGCAGGTCGTCTGTTGTCTGTGGAGTCAGTCTGTGCTGTTTAGTTCGACTGGTGTCTGTGCGGTCAGTCTGTGTGTCTTGCAGGTCAGTGCTGTTGTCTGTGCAGGTCAGTCTGTGGTGTCTTGTCAGGTCAGTCTGTGTGTCTGTGCGTCAGTCTGTGTGTCTGTGCTGTCTGTCTGTGTGTCTGTGCAGGTCAGTCTGTGTGTCTGTGCGGTCGTCTGTGTTCTGTGTAGGTCAGTCTGTGTAGGTCAGACTGTGTGTCTGTGCAGGTCTGCTGTTTGTCTTGTGTAGTCAGTTTGTGTGGTCTGTGCAGGTCAACTGTGTGTCTGTGCAGGTCAGACTGGGTGTCTGTGCAGTCAGTCTGTTTGTCGGTGTAGGTCAGTCGGTTGTCTGTGTAGGTCAGACTGTGTGTCTGTGCAGGTCAGTCTGTTTGTTCTGTCAGTCATTGTGTGTCTGTGCAGGTCAGCTGTGTGTCTGTGCAGGTCTGTCGGTGTGGTCTCTGTGTCGTGTCGGTCAGGTCTGTGTGTCTGTGTAGGTCTAAACTGTGTGTCTGTGCAGGTCAGTCTGTTTGTCTGTGTAGGTCAGTCTGTGTGTCTGTGCAGGGTCGTCTGTTTGTCTGTGCAGGTCAGTCTGTGTGTCTGTGCAGGTCAGACTGTGTGTCTGTGCAGGTCTGTCTGTGTGTCTGTGTAGGTGAGTCTGTGTGTCTGTGTAGGTCAGACTGTGTGTCTGTGCAGGTCAGTCTGTTTGTCTGTGTAGGTCAGCTGCTGTGTGTCTGTGTAGGTCAGACTGTGTGTCGTGCAGGTCAGATCTGTTTGTCTGTGCAGGTCGTCTGTGTTGTCTGTGGCAGGTCAGGTCTGTTGTCTGTGCAGTCACCAGACTGTTTGTCTGTGCAGGTCAGTACTGTGTGTCTGTGCAGGTCAGTCTGTTTGTCTGTGTTAGGCAGTCTGTGGTTCTGTGCAGGTCAGACTGTTGTCTGTGCGAGTCGTGTGTCTGTGCAGGTCACTGTGGTTTCTGTGCAGGTCAGACTGTGTGTCTGTGTGCGGTCAGTCGTGTTTGTCTGTGCAGGTCAGACTGTGTGTCTGTGCGGTCATGTCTGTTTGGTCGTGTAGGTCAGTCTGTGTTCTGTGCAGGTCCGACTGTGTGGTCTGTGCAGGTCAGACTGTGTGTCTGTGCAGTGTCAGTCTGTTTGTCTGTGTAGGTCAGACTGTGTTGTCTGTGCAGGTCAGTCCTGTTTGTCTGTAGGGCTCGTCTGTGTGTCTGTGCAGGTCAGTCTGTTTGTCTGTGCAGTCAGTCTGTGTGTCTGTGCAGGTCAGACTTGTGTGTCTGTGCAGGTCAGAGGTGTGTCTGTGCAGGTCTGTCACTGTGTGTCGTGTAGGTGAGTCTGTGTGTCTTGTAGGTCCACTGTGTGTCTGTGCGGTCTTCTGTTTCTGTGTAGGTCAGTCTGTGTGTCTGTGTAGGTCAGACTGTGTGCTGAGGTCAGTCTGTTTGTCTGAGGTCAGTCTGTGTTCTGTGCAGTCAGACTGTGTGTCTGTGCAGGTCAGACTGTGTGTCTGTGCATGTCGACTGTGTGTCTGTGCAGGTCAGACTGTGTGTCGTGCAGGTCAGTACTGTGTGTCTGTGCAGGTCAGCTGTGTGTCTGTGCTGTCAGTACTGGTGCTGTGCAGTCAGTCTTTTTTCTGTGCAGTCTGTCTATGCGAGTCAAAATATTATTCACCTGCCTCTCCATGTAAACAGCATGCTGCTGGTGAAAGGATTGGCCATACAAATGTGCAAAAACAAAAGTGAACCCCTGCGCTTCTCCCATTGGGATAGCAATAAATGGGGAAATAAATATACTAGTGAAAACTAAATCTATAGACAAAGGAGACTTTTGGTTACATCCTTTGATCAAATAATGGCAAGCCTGCTAACCAATGTAGGATGAGAAGGTCGTATCCGGTGCCACACAAACAGCAACTCTGACGTCAGTTCCGAGGATTGTACAAAAGAAGCTTTATTCAAATAGCACACACATTGTAAAACAGCGGCTGCAGCACAGCCTCCTCCCTACGCGTTTCACGCTATACTACGCTTTGTCGGGAGTGAGGAGAGTGACTGCAAGCCCACTTTTAAGCACAAGCCGCGAACAAGGGCTTAATTAAAACTGTTTGAGCTGAACCCCAATAGAACATGTATACGTCGGTGATCAAATAATTAACATATGATTACCACCTATACTGTTTGTTAATTATTTGATCACCGACGTATACATGTCTCATTGGAGTTGGGCTTGCAGTTTACTCTCCTCACTCCCAGACAAGCGCTATGATAGCGTGAAACGCGTAGAGGGGAGGCTGTGCTGCACCTGCTGTTTTACAAGTGTGTGTCTATTTGAATAAGCTTCTTTTGTACAATCCTCGGAACTGACGTCAGATTTGCTGTGTGCTGTGGCACCGGATACGCTCTCTTCATTCCTACATGCTCACTTTGCCGGATGTACGCCGTGGGAACCGCTACCAAGGCGCAACAAGACCCAAGACGGAAGAGCTGACAAGGGTTGATTATCTTTTCTCACCCTGAGCGGCCTGAGCCCCGACTACATAGTGGTCCCCCTATGCTCCGTTTGCCTCCCTTTCAGCTACTCACACAATTACAGTGTTTGATGTATACAGTGGGATACCTGAGCGCATGAACGACTACATCCTCTGCTAACCACTGTAGCCCTGATAGGTTTCCATTTCGCGCCAAAACATACCAGTGCGGCTCATGATGCCTGCGCGTCCAGGCCCGTAGCGTGACGTGACACCCCCCCCCCGCTCCCCCCACCATAGTCAGCCAGAATGACCGGGTGACGTCGCAGTCCCGCACACTGCCCC
The DNA here is from genome assembly GCA_036426205.1 of Ascaphus truei. Classification (NCBI taxonomy): domain Eukaryota; kingdom Metazoa; phylum Chordata; class Amphibia; order Anura; family Ascaphidae; genus Ascaphus; species Ascaphus truei. Next base: position 46,891,205 of record CM071575.1, read on the forward strand.
GGCGGGAACACAACTAAGCGCCACCCCTGATAGGCTGTGGGTCATGTGACCTAACGGTTTAAACAAAACACTTTTATTACAATAAAACAAAGTCGTCTAAAAGATAAATGAAACCGAAACTCTGATATGTTACTCGGAGCTCGCCTCAGGTTCTTATCCGTGGGATCCTTTTGCTGTGCTCCTACGCTCTATATGCTGTTGCTTGCCTCTACCTTGCAGGACTGCCCGCCGCCGGCACTGGAAGTTGGAAAACTGGATTTACTGTGGACACCCCTATGGGCAGTAGTAGCCCTTATATGTTTACCTTTGGCCTTACTATTGGGATTCTTATACATAGTGGGGGTTACTATACAAAGACCATTGGTTGTGGTAGTCAAGTGGACACCGCTAGGTCTTTGTCCCCCCAATCCATAACATGAAGCTATTATGGACAGTTCCAGTGTTTTTATTATTGCTTGAAACAAATAATTGTGTGACACATTGTGTTCAGAGCATACACTTCTACTTGACCCCATCTCTATGCAATCTCTCCACCCACCTATCAGCTACTCCATGCCGTATACAGGGCTTCATCAGCGCAGTCTTACTCCTGCCGTATCAGGCATTTCGTGCAGTCTTACTCCTGCCTATACACGGCATTTCACGCAGTCTACTCGCCGTATACACGCATTTCAGTCAGTCTTACTCCTGCCGTATACACGGCATTTCAGCGCAGTCTACTCCTGCCGTATACACGGCATTTCAGCGCAGTCTTACTCCTGCCGTATACACGGCATTTCAGCGCAGTCTTACTCCTGCCGTATACACGGCATTTCAGCGCAGTCTACTCCTGCCGTATACACGTATTTTCAGCGCAGTCTTACTCCTGCCGTATACACGGCATTTCACGCATCTTACTCCTGCCGAGCCCACGTTATTTCAGCGCAGTCTTACTCCTGCCGTATACACGGCATTTCAGCGCAGTCTTACTCCTGCCGTATACACGGTATTTCCAGCGCAGTCTTACTCTTCCGTATACACGGTATTTCAGCGCAGTCTTACTCCTGCCTATACACGGCATTTCAGCGCAGTCTTACTCCTGCCGATACACGGCATTTCAGCGCAGTCTTCACTCCTGCCGTATCACGGCATTTCACGCGCAGTCTTACTCCTGCCGTATACACGCATTTCAGCGCGTACTCCTGCCTTATACACGGCTTTTCAGCGCAGTCTTATCCTGCCGTATACACGGCATTTCAGCGCAGTCTTACTCCTGCCGTATACACGCATTTTTAGCGCAGTCTTACTCCTGCCGTATACAGGCATTTCAGCGCAGTCTTACTCCTGCCATACACGGCATTTCGCGCAGTCTTACTCACTCCTGCCGTATACACGGCATTTCAGCGCAGTCTTACTCTGCCGTATACACCTTTCAGCGCAGTCTTACTCCTGCCGTATACACGGCATTTCAGCGCAGTCTTTCCTGCCGTATACACGCATTTCAGCGCAGTCTTACTCTGCCGTATACACGCATTTTCAGCGCAGTCCTTACTCCTGCCGTATACACGCATTTCACGCAGTCTTACTCCTGCCGTATACAGGCATTTTCACGCAGTCTTACTCCTGCCGTATACACGGCATTTCAGCGCAGTCTTACTCCTGCCGTATACACGGCATTTCAGCGCAGTCTTACTCCTGCCGTATACACGGCATTTCAGCGCAGTCTTACTCCTGCCGTATACACGGCATTTCACGCGCAGTCTTACTCCTGCCGTATACACGGCATTTCAGCGCAGTCTTCTCCTGCCGGATAACACGGCATTTCAGCGCAGTCTTACTCCTGCCGTATACACGGCATTTCACGCGCAGTCTTACTCCTGCCGTATACACGCATTTCAGCGCAGTCTTATACTCCTCGCGTTACACGGCATTTCAGCGCCATCTTACTCCTGCCGTATACAACGCATTTCAAGCGCAGTCTTACTCCTGCCGTAACACGGCATTTCCAGCATCTTACTCCTGCCGTATACACGGCATTTCAGCGCAGTCTTACTCCTGCCTGATACACGGCATTTCAGCCGCAGTCTACTCCTCGTATACACGTCATTTCAGCGCAGTCTTACTTACCCTGCCGTATACACGGCATTTCACAGCGCAGTCTTACTCTCTGCCGTATACACGCATTTCAGGCGCTTCTTACTTACTCCTGCCGTATACACGGCATTTCAAGCGCAGTCTTACTCTGCCGTATACACGCATTTCAGCGCAGTCTTACTCCTGCCGTATACACGGCATTTCAGCGCAGTCTTACTCCTGCCGTATACACGGCATTTCAGCGCAGTCTTACTCCTGCCGTATACGGCATTTCAGCGCAGTCTTACTCCTGCCGTATACACGGCATTTCAGCGCAGTCTTACTCCTGCCGTATACACGGCATTTCAAGCGCAGTCTTACTCCTGCCTATACACGGCATTTCAGCGCAGTCTTACTCCTGCCGTAACACGGCATTTCAGCGCAGTCTTACTCCTGCCGTATACACGGCATTTCAGCGCAGTCTTACTCCTGCCGTTACACGGCATTTTCCGCAGTCTACTTACTCCTGCCGTATACACGGCATTTCAGGCCAGTCTTACCCTTCCGTATACACGGCATTTCAAGCGCAGTCTTACTCCTCCGTATACACGGCATTTCCGCGCAGTCTTACTCTCCTGCCGTATACACGGCATTTCAGCGGCAGTCGTACTCCTGCCGTATACACGGCATTTCAGCGCAGGTCTTACTCCTGCCGTATACACGGCATTTCAGCGCAGTCTTACTCCTGCCGTATACACGGCATTTCACAGCCAGGTCTTACTCCTGCCGTATACACGCATTTCAGCGCAGTCTTACTCCTGCCGTATACACGGCATTTCAAGCGCAGTCTTACTCCTGCCGTATACACGGCATTTCAGCGCGTCTTACTCCTGCCCGTATACACGCATTTCAGCGCAGTCTTACTCCTGCCGTATACACGGCATTTCAGCGCAGTCTTACCCTGCCTTATACAACGGCATTTCCAGCGCAGTCTTACTCCTGCCGTATACACGGCATTTCAGCGCAGTCTTACTCCTGCCGTATACACGGCATTTCAGCGGCAGTCTACTCCTGCCGTATACACGGCATTTTCAGCGCAGTCTTACTCCTGCCGTATACACGGCATTTCAGCGCAGTCTTACTCCTGCCGTATACACGGCATTTCAGCGCAGGTCTTACTCCTGCCGTATACACGGCATTTTCAGCGGCAGTCTTACTCCTGCCGTATACACGGCATTTCAAGCGCAGTCTTACGCCTGCCGTATACACGGCATTTTCAGCGCAGTCCTTACTCCTGCCGTATACACGCATTTCACGCAGTCTTACTCCTGCCGTATACACGGCATTTTCAGCGCAGTCTACTCTCCTGCCGTATACACGGCATTTCAGCGCAGTCTTACTCCTGCCGTATACACGGCATTTCAGCGCAGTCTTCCTTCTGCGTAACACTCATTTCAGCGCAGTCTACTCCTGCCGTATACACGGCATTTTCAGCGCAGTCTTACTCCTGCCGTATACACGGCTTTAATTCAGCGCAGTCTTACTCCTGCGTATACACGGCATTTCACGCAGTCTTACTCCTGCCGTTATACACGGCATTTCACGCCAGTCTTACTCCTGCCGTATACACGATTTCAGCGCAGTCTACTCCTGCCGTACCGGTAGTTTCAGCGGCAGTCTTACTCCTGCCGTATACACGGATTTCAGCGCAGTCTTACTCCTGCGTATACACGGAATTTCACAGGCGCAGTCTTACTCCTGCCGTATACACGGCATTCAGCGCAGTCTACTCCTGCCGTATACACGGTATTTCAGCGCAGTCTTACTCCTGGTATACACGGTATTTCAGCGCATCTTACTCCTGCCAGTATACCCGTATTTCAGCCAGTCTTACTCCTGTGTATTACACAGGGTATTTTCAGCGCAGTCTTACTCTCCTGTGTATTACAGGGTATTCAGCGCAGTCTTACTCCTGTGTATTACAGGGTATTTCAGCGCCAGTCTTACCTCCTGTGGTATTACAGGTATTTCATTCACGCAGTCTTACTCCTGTGGTAATTCAGGTATTTTCAAGCGCAGTCTTACTCCTGTGTATTCCAGGGTAATTTTCAGCGCAGTCTTACTCCTGTGTATTACAGGGTATTCAGCGCAGTCTTACTCTGTGTATTACAGGGTATTTCAGCGCAGTCTTACTCCTGTGTATTACAGGGTATTTCAGCGCAGTCTTACTCCTGCCGTATACACGGTATTTCAGCGCAGTCTTACTCCTGTGTATTACAGGGTATTTCAGCGCAGTCTTACTCCTGTGTATTACAGGGTATTTCAGCGCAGTCTTACTCCTGTGTATACAGGGTATTTCAGCGATCCTTACTCCTGTGTATTACAGGGTATTTCAGCGCAGTCTTACTCCTGTGTATTACAGGGTATTTCAGCGCAGTCTTACTCCTGTGTATTACAGGGTATTTCAGCGCAGTCTTACTCCTGTGTATTACAGGGTATTTCAGCGCAGTCTTACTCCTGTGTATTACAGGGATTTCAGCGCAGTCTTACTCCTGTGTATTACAGGGCATTCACCAGCGCGGTTTACTCTCCTCGTATACACGGTATTTCAGCGCGGTCTTACTCCTGTGATGTACACGGGTATTTCAGCGCAGTCTACTCCTGTGTATTACAGGGTATTTCAGCGCAGTCTTACTCCTGTGTATTACAGGGTATTTCAGCGCAGTCTTACTCCTGTGTATTACAGGGTATTTCAGCACAGTTTGGGTTAAAGAAGTGCATAGCCTGGATTTTCATCACTTTTTTACCCACCATAACTTATATAATGTGTGGCTGAGACAGAAGTAAATAATATCTCATTTACTTCTTGTATTTCTGCCCTATTTATGGGACAGACAAGCAATCCAAACATTTACCATTGTGAAATTAGAGTATTTATTTAACATTGGATATTTAACGAGAGATTCACACTTATCTCAAAGTTGATATTTGAGACACTAACAAAATAATTTAAAGTAGAGGTGGTAGAACATAAATATGTGGTAGTTCAAAAAGCTGGGACTTCATTACTCCAGAAAGATATATGAAAAAAGCATAGAAGTAGTACCAGACATTATTCATATTGCAATAAAAACATCACATCCATGTTGGTGACTCATTACGTTACAATACATATGGCCTATCTGGCTGCAATACATCCCAGATGTTTCCTTTTTGTTGCATTTTTAATGTTTCATGTTCAAGAGAAATTAGGGGTTTAAAATGATTAAAGGCTAATGTGTGAATTATGGCCTTTAATAAACTGTTAATGCTATTTAATCCGTTCTATTTGTTTTTCTGACATTCAACTATCTCCTGTGAGGCCGTGGGACTCAGGCCACGTGGGACTCAGGCCACGGGAGTTGGACCCCGTACAGAAATAGAAAACCTTTAGTACGATTGTTTTCTAATGAAAATTACATATTAGTAAATGCCAGGCCATGTCTGACCAAGAAAACCGTGGGGTACAAGAAAAGTATTTCCATAAACACCAGGAAGTGCCCGTCCGCCACCAAATATCAAGGATTAAAAATCCGCCTCCGGCTTCTTTCTCACCTTTATTATTTATTTATTTATCAAATATTTTACCGGATACTTTGTTGAGCCTTGGGACCATGAACAGTCTTTTGGAGTCTGATCTCAGGTGATAGGTGCTGCATGTGGTAGGGGTGAGGAGCTTGTTCAGATAGCTGGGTCACACACCGGCCACAGGTTAGCCTAGCAAATAGTCAGAGCCATGGGTGCAGACTGGGTGCAGACTGGGTGCAGACTGGGTGCAGATCGGGCACCTTTCTCTGATTAAAAGGCTGTGATACGTTTTATGGACCGTAACTGGGACTTATCCCTGTTTAAATAAAGCAGCCTCAGATCTCTGAGAATCCAGCAGAGATATAGTTAATTGCAGCATCTCAATTAACTAGTCTCCACCTGGACTAATGTATGAGAGCTCTGTAAAAAGCCTCATGTGAGAAACAGGAAAGAGATTCCTTAGCTCACATTTGGGCTGACATAAGGAGAAGGAGGACAGACCAGAGTTTTCCTGAGCATACAACTATGCTGACAGAGGAAAGACCAGACTGCTATTCCTGGGAGCGATTTGACTGCAAAAGCCTACAGCTACAACTACAGAAACAGATAAGAGACTTTGTTGTTGGACTGTTGTGTGTATGTGTGTGTGTGTTTAGCGTGGTAATCAGCTTTGCTAGCCACCCAGTTAGAAAGGGCTGGAGTAAGGGTTTAGTTATTCTCCAAAGTGGAGTAGGCCTTTATTTTGTTTCTTTTGGTATATTTTGCCTTTTTAAAGGAACAGGCGCAATAAGGCCAGGATTTAATTTCACCGTAATCGGTATCCATTAAATACCTCTGCACACATCTCTTACATGGACCAACACGCAAGTTCTTAAAGATACACTTATATCTCCTTCAGAGGGGCTGTCCCACTGAACGCTGAACGCATAACGCTTAGCGCATGCATTCAAACACTAGCCCCTTCAGTGCTGAAGGGCCTGTAATGCATTGTGCTTCAATGTGTTGCCAGCTGTTTTAGCACTGAAGAGATTAATGGTATTAATGCTATTGAATGTCCTCCCAGCAAGAAAATTACTGGCAGCAGTCGGGAAATAATGAGTATACAAATGTAATTATCTCCAAAGCATGAGAATAACGGGAGAGGGACAGCCGCCCCCGGCGGTCAATGGGAGACCCTCCAATATCGGTTCATCAAAACGTGTCTTGATGGCTAGAGGAAATTCCTACTTTATGTATAAAACTTTCTTGTCTTTTGCAGCCAACAGAAAAATCAGATTTTTTCCCTGGTGGTACAATATTAGTTTAAAAAAAATAATTCGGTAAAGTACTAAATAATACTGCAAACATTGGCACGGAGATCCACTTGGCATTTGGCTCAAATAAATACATAGGGGCTGCATGATGCATTACCCTTTAAACTAAACTTGGCTTAATTGAAATAACTTACAGCAGACACAAACATAAGGCCGCGCTTATAGTGCCGGCGACGCGATGTCGCCCGAAAACAAATACATTGCCGCCGCCGCGTGCGCTTATAGTGCGCGCGACGGCGAAAAAGCTTCGTCGCCGTCGCAGAAACTGGAAGCCAGCAAAATTAGATTTTCAAGGGCTGCCGCGTCACATGACGGCCCTTAAACAAATCAAATTGCCGGAATCCCGCGACCCCGCCGCGCGGCGAAACATAACTTGCGACGGGTGACGTCGCCCGCCTAAGGTGTTGATAAGGCCACAGCACAATTTATAACAATTCATAACTCAAACATTACATAATGAAGTTAACCTCTCGCCTCCCAGCCAGAGAAGCATATTTCATAAATAATAATGGCTCCAACTCCCAGCCAGGAACCTAAATTACCATCACAACCAAACCAACATGGAACCGTTCCTGACACCACGCTCAGAAATACCCCCCCCAAACATGTAACCGTTCCTGAGACCGTGCTCAGAAATAACCCTTTTAATAAATATAACATATAAACATATACATTAACAGCAGGGAGGGGGGGTGGGAATCTTGATATTCCTCACAGGTGAGTGATAATATCTTGCTGCCTCTGTCATTTATTTATACCCCCAAATTCCCGCCCAAACCTGACTCCTCCCTGCCTACTGCTCCTCAGCCAATGATTAGACCCTTCCCCGTAACCTAGCAACACACCATCAACCAATCCCTGAACACCTGCCTTATCTCCGCCTGGTAACAACCTACACCTTTCCCGCCTAATTCACCAGCTTCCCATTAACCAATCACCTTTCGGTCCCCGTGACCGAGGTGAATCGGGGGTCATCCCCCATCCCATGTCACACTATGGCTAATTGCCTCGGGGGCTTTCATTCCTTCCCTAATTCCTAATGCAGACATGCTTAATGTTTCCTCTGTCCGTGTGAGAGATGTGATGTCAGGGGACAGTGCTACACTAAGCAGACACTTAGCTCACAAGAAGCAACACCCCTAACGCTTCCCGCAGTATTTAAGGAATTGGCAAGGAAAACATTGATCCAAAGGATGAGGCCAGGCGCCCAGAGCTCAAAATTAACTCCGAAACAGCCGCACTGACCACAAGACCCCTGTAACAAGGGATGAGTAACGGAGATGTAGGTCAGGTGACCCAGAACATGATTAACTTTTCTGCCCGAACGGTGGTCATTTCCTTTTTGCTGCACAATGTGTTTTGTCTGCTGGTGACTGAGAGGTAGGGTGACCATTTGTCCCGATTTTGCCGGGACAGTCCCGGTTTTTGCTGGGCTGTCCTGGTTGTCCGTCCGTCCCGGGAATGTCCCGGTTTTTCTCCCTGGTGTGCGGGGGGGGGGGTCGGCGACAATGCGCGGGGGGAGCGAGCAGCGGAGCCGAGGAGGATGCGGCAGCCGGGTAGTATTTTTTTCTATGTTACAATTCTCGGGGGGCTGGGCTTAGAGAGTAGAAGCAGGGGATTGGTTGGAGGTCAGAGTATGTCGGGGGCGGGGCTTAGTACCGGGGCCAGATGTAGTGAGCTGCTTCTCAGTGAGCTGCGTGTGTGTGTGCATCCTGTCTGTGTGTCCTGTCTGTGTGTCATAGGAGGAGAGGAGGGAGAGATATGAGGATCTGAGGGGAAGGCATGGGGAGGGGAAGGCATGGGGAGGGGGAGATATGTGGAGCTGAGGGTAAGATATGGGGAGGGGGAGATATGAGGAGCTGAGGGTAAGGTATGTGGAGATATGAGGAGCTGAGGGGAAGGTATGGGGAGGGGGAGATATGAGGAGCTGAGGGGAAGGTATGTGGAGGGGGAGATATGAGGAGCTGAGGGGAAGGTATGAGGAGGGGGAGATATGAGGAGCTGAGGGGAAGGTATGTGGAGGGGGAGCTATGAGGAGCTGAGGGGAAGGTATGGGGAAGTTATGAGGAGGGATGGGGTAGATATGAGGAGGGATGGGGAAGGTATGTGGGGGGGTATGAGGAGGGGAAGGAGGAGGGAATGGGGAGGGATGAGGAGGGGCAGGGGAGATATTAGGAGATATGAGGAGGGGGAGATATGGGGTGAGGAGGGGGAGATATGGGGTGAGGAGAGGGAGAAGGATATGAGGAGGGGAGGGGGAAATATGAGGATGGGGAGGAGGAGAGGAGGGGAGATATGAGGAGGGGTGGGGGAGGTATTAGGAGATATGAGACAGGGAGGGGGAGATAAGGAGGGCAGATGGAGATATGAGATGTGGTGGGAGAAATATTGGGAGATATGAGGAGGGGAGTTATGAGGCGGTGAGGGGGAGATATGATGTGATATGAGGTGGGGAGGATGAGATATGAGGAGGATATGGAGGGGGGGAGATATGAGGAGCGGAAGGTATGAGGAGAGGAGGGGAGCTATATGGAGAGGTGGGGGAGGTATGAGGGGAAGAGAAGAGGGGGAGGTATAAGGAGAGGGGGAGGTATGAGGAGGGGAGGGGGTGGTATGAGGGGGCAGGGGTGGTATGAGGGGGCAGGTATGAGGAGAGGAGGGGGAAGTATGAGGAGGGGAGGGGCTGTGTGTGTTTGTCACTGTGTGTGTGTGTGTGTGTATGTCACTGTATGTGCACGTATATTGGGGAGGGAGGTTGAGTGTGGGGAGGGGAGAAAAATACATGGGGGTGGGGAAGTAAGAGAGAGGGGGGGAAGGAATGGGTGACTGGGGAGTGTGAGGTGGGGTGAGAGTGAGGAGGTGTGTGAGAAGGGGGGGTTCTCGCAAGGCCGCCGAAATGTGGGTATAGGGCCCCGGTGGAAACGTTCTTCCTGGGCCCCGGGAAAGCTGTCTGCGGCCCTGCATGGCAGTGATGTCACTGACTGCCACGAGGAGAGCAAGAGACCCTATTTTACAAAGTGTAATATACACACAAGGTGAGGAATGTCACAGTTTTAAAAGTCTTAATTTTAATTAATGCCTACGTTTTTGAAGTGAAACTTCCTTAGTGGCACCTCATTCGTGATGGGGCAAAAATGGATTGTGGAGACAGAAATGAAACGGATGTGACGTCAGTGCTGGCAGTTGAGGCCGGCCTGTGTTCTGGCTCAGCCCGACCCCAACACTGACATCACACCCGCTCCACACGCTCCTAATGGCCACCGCACCCCCCACACAGCCGCTGACATGCGGCGGCGGCGGCGATAGCCGCCGGCGCCGCTCATAACGGCCGCCGTTCCCCGCCCGCTGCCTACTGCCGTGCCGCGCATGCGCGATGTCGCCAGTGACTCCAATCATCACGGGAGTGGGGAGGGGGTGGCGCGCAGCCGCTATCTGCCCCCGGCGGGTGCATGTGCCGCGCATGCGCGCACAGACGTTATCGTGCGCTCCTGGCTCCTGCTCGGGTAAAGTGGGAAGCAGGGGGGTTTGAGCGCGCCGCTTCCCACGCATATGGCGGGCCCGGTGCGGCCGCGTCTCATCCTTCCCCCACCCCTCTCCCCCCAATTACCCCCTCTATTCCTCCCCCCACACCCTCCCACCGGCATCATGGTGTTCTTCCCCGGGGGGGGGGGGCGTCACACTCACATGGGCCTCCTCGCCGTATGTGCCGTCCTCCCTGCCCTGATCCCCGGCACTGCGGGGCAACACAACCTGTGCCCATCCCTCCTCCTACCACACTGCTCTGCCGCCGTGCTCGCAGGTGCAGGGGGTGATCGGAGGTGCAGGGGGTGAGGGGAGGTGCAGGTGAGGAGGTGAAGGGGGGTGATGTGAGGAGGTGAAGGGGGGTGATGTGAGGTGGTGAAGGGGGGAGTGATGTGAGGTAGGTGAGTGAGGAGTGAGGGTGGGGGTGATGTTGAGGAGGTGCAGGGGTGATGTGAGATGCAGGGTGTGATGTGGGCTGGAGGTGGTTGATGTGAGGTGAGCAGGGGGGTGATGTTAGGTGGGGGGGTTGATGTGGAGGTGGAGGGGGGTGATGTGAGGTGCAAGGGTAGGTGTGTGAGGTTGCAGGGGTGTTAGTTGCAGGGAGGTGATGTGATGTGGGCAGGGGGGTGATGTTGGGGGAGGGGTGATGTGAGGTGCAGGGAGATGAGTAAGGTGCAGGGAGGTGCAGGGGGTGATGTGAGTGCAGGGGGGTGATTGAGGTGCAGGGGGTTGATTTGAGGTGGCAAGGGGTTGGATGCGAGGTGCAGGGGGGTGATGCGAGGTGCAGGGGGGATGCAAGGTGCAGGGGGGTGATGCGAGGTGCAGGGGGGTGATGCGAGGTGCAGGGGGGTGATGCGAGGTGCAGGGGCATATGCGAGGTGCAGGGGCATATGCAAGGTGCAGGATGGGTGCGCATACATCACACACGCACACACACAGTCACACGCACACACACACAGTCACATGCGCACACTACACAGTCACACACACACACACACAGTCACACGCACACACACACACAGTCACACGCACACACACACAGTCACACGCACACGCACACAGTCACACGCACACACACACAATCACACGCACACACACACAGTCACACGCACACACACAGTCACACGCACGAGGAATTCACGCTTAGTGCAAATAGCTAATACAGGGGATGTGTGCCGAGCACGCGCATTCTAAGTCCAAATTTATTTGCGTTTTGTCAAAGAAATTGTATTTTGATTTTTAATTAAAGCATCACAAACACAATTTCTGTGACAAAAGTCAAAGAAGTTTCACTTACTATGCGGTGCACAGCACACACAGCTTTTTTTTAATTTAATTTTAATTTTTCAATTATTTAAATTTTAATTAATGTCTTCATTATTTATAAACACACACTGCAGCCCCCACCAACGGGACGCATTATGGTGCCGAGGCATCACGTGATGCCACATTGTCATGGCAACATGTCACCGCCTGACGTCAGTGTCTCGTTGTCATGGCAACAGGGTGTGTCACGTGATGTAATTTGTTTTTATAAATAATTTTTTATTGTGTCCCGGTTTTTCATTTTGAAAATCTGGTCACCCTACTGAGAGGGAGAAGAGTTAGGGGGTGATCATTTTGGGGGGATTCCTGAATACTCATTGCTTTGCGTTGTAATATGTTAACGCGACCTCTGACAATACAAAGGTTAACAAAATCCTCCAGTGGCGTCTTCCTCTGGCTTTAGACACATTGAAGTCTAAAGTTCTTGTGAAATTCTCATATCCCAGACAAAGTAAAAATAAATAAATAAATGATGCCCCTTGTATCTGTCCCAGAGGTGACCAGTGTCAGGGACAGCTCCTTACTATAATAATGCAGACTAGAGACACAGACCGTATGTGCTAGGTGGGATAAAAGTGACATGTAAAAGTAACAGCAAATAACAATGCCGCTTGTGAGCCCATTCCGGTCTGCAACCTTGCCCTTCCCCATTATCTCTTAGCATACAGTGCTTCCACTGCAGCAAAGGATTCTGGGTAATGACATGCAAATGAGCACTCACAGTGAATCACTCATCCATTTTAAAGGAGCAATCCATGAAATATCCTACATCTGTTCGCTTGTTTAAATTAAATCAGTTCTGTAGTATTAGATTATACCCACAAATTTTTTTTATTATTCAACTCAATGCTATTTTTAATGAGTTTTAATATACTGAGCATCCTGTGATTTCTATAGCAGTATTTAGCACCTCTCCAGCAGTGCAAGATCTTTGCAACACTTTCCTGTTTGTGATCATTTGTTGCCAATATTCCCAGCAGTTTGAGCTGCAAACTAACACAAGATTATGTTACCTTAGCAATATAAGAATACATTGTAGCTGCGGAGTTCCACTGGCTGAAGGATTGATTGAAACGGAAAGGCAGCCATTTAGTGAACCCTCTGAAGCAGGATCTTTGATGATCGATCACGGGAGAACAAATTGATCGGCAGCTTAAGTAATTAGTTTTCAATAAAGGTAATCAAAGGCTGCAAGTGCCGCGTGGATTGCCTCTAACACAGGAACCTATAGCGTATGCCTTCCGTATTACACAGATTTTCAGCACAGCGCAGGTTAAAGAACTCAGATGTACATTTGAAAGAATGTAAGAGTAACAAACATTGACACTAGGGGGCACCAAAGGAAATGGTTTCTTGGTTCTAAATAAGCTTCGGTACCAAGTTCCCACTTCCAAACATACAGAACATGGCAGGCCTGGAGAACGCTCCGGTCCCAATCATTGTACCATCAGGGGTCTCATACACTTCAAGGGAGTCTCGCTTTCCATCATGACGTATGTTTTCTGAGCAAATCCAAAATCTCGCTCATACAGAAATTACGTCCCAGATACTTCCTGGAACAGAACTTTTGGAATCCAGTTTTTCCACCTTAAATGTATATACAGTATCCTAATGCTTCGCAATTAGAAATTAAGCCTAAATTCTACGTTCCTGAGACTTCCTCGTATGCTTCTCCTCTCTCTCAATCATGCTTCATCAGTGCTCAGTAACACCAATGAACAGCAAATGAACCAGTGATGCTGCAGTGTGAGTTCTTACGCTAACCATGCGCGGAAAGTGCGCGGAAAGCCCCTCTGGCAATGAAAGGGTTAAAGCCCCATTACACTATGGATGTAAAAGAAATGAGCAACTTTCACACACAAAGACCAGCAGCATAACAGAGAAAGGGTAACCCCCCCGAATCTGCTCGAGCATTACTAAATTAATTGTCTGAATCGCTGGCGTGGAGTCAAATTACTGTGAATGTTCTATGTTAAAGTAAAGTGACTGTATTGGGGGAGTGCAGAGGGGTGCAGGTATACACAGCGCTGCGCAGGGTTTCCATGGACTCGCTATAACACAACACAATCTTGGGGGAATCTTTATATGTATTGGGGGTCTTTTTAATATGTATTGGGGGGATGGGGGTCTTTTATATGTATTTGGGGTTGGGGGTCTTTTTTATATGGCTTTAGGGTATTTTTATTTGTATTGGGAGCTTGGGGGAATCTTTATATGTATTGGGGGAATCTTTATATGTATTGGGCTTTAATATGTATTGGGGAATCTTATATTATTAGTGGAATCTTTATATGTATTGGGGGAATCTTTATATGTATTAGGGGAATCTTTATATGTATTGGGGGAATTTTTATATGTATTGGGGGAATCTTTATATGTCAGGGGACGAAGCCGAAAGGAGAAACGCGTAGGGCGTGGTTTTGAACTACTGAGAGTGAGCACAGGACATTTGGGAGAATAGCCAGCAATATTCAGTTGTCTGGCAGTGATCTGTATCGGTGTACCGGCATGGTACATGTTTCCAACGAGTAGGTGTGGGACTTAGATCAACACAGCGACCGGGAGATTTGGATCCAGAATCTCGCGAGACGACGTGACGTCACCACGCCGCCGCGTGCAGGCGGACGGCCACGGAGGACGGGAGCAGTCGGAGAAGCGGGGAGGTCCACAGACTATCGAGACGGACACTAACCAAGGGGGAAAACATCACACTGTACCCCAGAAGTACTACTTGCACATTAGGTGCAGCTAAAGAGACACACGGCCCTTTACTACGGGTCTCGCAACAACGGAGCTAGTACCCCGCCCTCAGAGGCTCTGGACATTATTGGGAGTGCCCTATAAAGTGACTCCATACCCTTGGAAGTTGGCCATAACACCGCATGTGGTTATAAGGACATTATATAAGGAGCCAATAGAGACTGTGTATACCCACCCTTGATGAGTGTGAGAAGCTCTAAATTCTCAAACGCTTTTACCCAAACTCACAAAGTGTGAGTATATTACCTATTGTCTTTTTTATTAAATTTTATAAATAAACTATGTTACACTATGTATGTGTCCCACTTCTCTTCCTATATGTGATACTTCACACGAGGATACGGTTCCTGTAGATGAGTTGCTGCTGGCTGTTCCAGATCTTCATTCATTGTTCCTGATCCCAGAGTGGATACAAGGCCTGATTTTATTCTACCTGCTGTAAGTGCATATCGTACCCTCTAGTAGACCAATTGTTTGAACGTATTACCCTATGTTTGTTTTTCTTGTTTTTACTTGCGCCTAGGTCACTCTTGTTTGGATATTCTTTTATACCAGCCCGTGGAGCGGTAGACCTTTTGGCTGCAGACTTAATCAGGGAAAGTTAGATTGTGAGGTAGTATACCCTCCTATATATGTGGTAAATATCATTATTAGTCTAATTGTGATTGCGCTTATTGTAGTTTTCTGTTTTTATATATATATATATATATATGTATGTATATATATACAGTATATGTGTTGGGTTGGTGGGTTTTTTGTATGCATTTCGGGGGTGGAGATTTTTTTTGTATGTATTTGGGGGTGGGAAGATTTTTGGTGTATATCTTGTGGGGGGAATTGTGTGAGGGGGGAGGGAATGAGTGAGTGTGGGGTAATTGACGGCGGGAGAGGAGAGAGGGTGTGAGTGAGGAATTATCTGTTATCAGAATTTGTAACCATGCATATATGTACTGTACACTATAGAGTTTTATACTTTTTCCCTAATACATGTATGATTCTAATTGGAATATTGCATTCACTATTCCTTCGTTTGCACTCTTTCTTAGTGGTTCTGTTTCTCTTCTCTCTCTTTCCCCCTTCAGGTTGCTTCAATATTTTGTAATTTAATATAATTCATTTGAAGCCTTATTATCATGTTTCTCTCTCGCTAAACTGTCTATCAATATGATGATTTTTTATTTTTATTTTTGTGTTTATATAATTTCAGTATTCTTTACATTCCATATATATGGTTCCTTGGGATCCAATATCGTTTAGGTGGATATTTGAATTAATTAATTTTAATTTTATTCAATATGTTTTATTTATCTTTATTCTTATTTTTATTTTTTGGTACATCATTTGGTTTCATTGTCATTGACTTTCATATAATTAGCATATTCACAATATTTTCATTTATACTTTTTATATTATATAATATATATAATATATATATATCTCTATTATATCTCTTATGATGTTTTTAATGATTTTATTAATATATATATTATTTCATATATTTCTATTGCTATTCTATTTGAAGTCTTTATATATATCCTCTCAAGTATTTTTTATAGTTTACTTATTTGTCATCTGTAGGTTAATTATTTATATAATCTTTATTTGTAATATTTAGGTTGTATAAACGTATGTCTTTATTCATTATGGTCTTATCGTAGTAGTTAAATCCATTCTATAAACAATTTATGTGTCTTATGTTTCGCCACTTATATCTGTATATCTGTGCCAGTTATTACTATTCATTTTAGTTCGGGAGTTATTCTAACCTTGGTTGGACGAATATGTATGTGGCTAAGCCTATCCCTTGCAAGATACGGGTTGCTGGGCAACCCAGTGGCTATAAATGCAGAGACTGTATAGCATCCACTATCAGCCCTTTGAGAAAGTCGCCGTCTGGTGACTTCACGCATGCGCACGAGGAGGCCGCCTTGAGCGCGAGTTAACATTGCGGCCATTCAAGTGTAGGAGGCAATCTCTGGGACTCATATAGACGGATTTGACCGTTGAAGACATCTCTGGTTTCCTGGTAGCAGCCCTACAGCTCTGAGGGAGCTTCGATCTGTGGACTCCTGATGCAGAGAAACCGGACGGTGGTGAATTATTCACAAATTGCCTGATTTGTTTTTACTCTTGTGAGTGCATTTCCTCCCCCCCTCCCCCTCCCCTTCCTTTTTTACCATTAAATTTACTATTTTACGCTATGGGGCGTGCGCTCTCTCCTCTTTTTTTTCATATATATGTAGCCCATGTTCCCCCCCCTCCAGACACAGATCGCTATCTAGGGTGTAGTGAGGCTGGCTACGTGTACTTGGGTGGTGCGTACCTGCTTGGAACAGGAGGGCCTGAGTCTCGCGCGTTGGTGTTGGGGACAACAGGACCAGGCTTCTGGGGTATATGCCTCCATTCTTTAGTGGTTCTGGTGCAGCGCCTCCATTCTCTGGCGAAACCTAGGGGATAGGTTGGAATCTTCCCAGAGAAAGCCCTGGTCCCAGGGCGAGAGATTCCAATCTCACACAGTCTTATATAAAAACAGCAATGTCTTTATTGTCTTTTAGCTCACACACAGCAGCAGTTCATTAGCAGCAGTACTTCCACATATGAACAGGGTCTCTTCCTCCCTCCTCCTCCAGGAATGTACCCCTGCAGGATGGCCTGGTTGGGGCTCCAATACCTGTCTCCACCCCAGGGTAGGCCCTCTGGGTGAGGTTAGATCTCCCCCCTCACCCCCTCAGCCACTATAGCTGTATCAGCTCTACTCAGACGGGCTCTGAGTTCTTCTCTCCTGTCTCCTCCAACTCACTCAACTCTCTCTCTCTGAACTGTGCAGCTCACATACTCCTCTCCTCAGCTCCCAGGACAGACGGGACTATCTGTCACATTCTCCTCTCTCATCAGACTGACACTCCAGCAGACTCTCCAACAACTCTCACAGAACTCCACAACAACTGAACTTCTCAGAACTGACTCAGACACACACAGGGGCAGCCCACTAAATAGATACAGCCCTGCCCCTTATGATGTCAGCAGGACCTCCCCTCTGTCTCAGGCCTGCCACAGAGTCAGGGGCCTACCTCTATCACTCAAGGCAGGGCTTAGTGGGGGGAAAACCCATGATTACTACTGGTGCCTGCCCTTACCAGGGCTTACTCCAGTAGGAGAAGGATAAGTAGCCTGCTATTTCTTACAGGGGCTACACTCTCCCTCTGGTGGAATCCAATGGTCCCAACTTGGACCTAACTTTAGCAGCATCATCCTGTGGAGAACAAACCTGGGAAACAAACACATTGCATGTGTAGCCCTTTTTCTGAACCCTCCCAAAGGAACTACTGGTCACTGTACAACACCTGCGGCTCCAGGAGATCTGAGCCTCCGCTAGCTGGGAGCCTGGGGTAACACTCATACACTTACTTAGCGCAGCGCCTCCACTTACCCACTTACCCAGGATCCCCGTGATGTGAGATTCCCCTGGGCAAGAAATACAACAACACACATATATATATGCAACCAGTTTTACTATATGATAATGCACGGAACCTTATCACTCTATATTATAGCAATATAACCTTAACGTGTAACCTTAGTGGCTCGGCCACTCTCATCAGGAGCAACGCCTCCATCCCCTCACCATGTGCCCCACACACAGTGACCATATATATTAAAGTGATGGTATAGGCTCAGTTCTTTAACCACTCGCTCAGTGTTCCTAAAGAGTTTAGCCTAAGGCGGGATCAGCGCCTGTTGACCGGTGTTGGTGCACTTGATGTTATAGTACCTTCCGGTCACGGCGGTTACCGGTACATCTTCACAAAGGGTCAGATGAATCAGCGGTCTGCCTCCTGGGTCTCAATGTCCAGCCGTCTGGTCCCAGACGACTCGCCAGCAAACCTGCTCCGCACGCTTGTCCCTTTGTGCTACTATAGGCCATCCCTGCAGCACAGCAACCTTCGGTGACTTTAGGGAACACTCCTAGGGGCCTACGGAGTAGCCTGTCCTATGCAGGTGGGTCACTGACCCGCTGCACCCACACTACCTCTCTCTTCACCTCCCGGATCCCCTCTGACTACTCAACCTAAACCTGCAGCAAACACACTGCAGTCACACAGTACCTGCAGCAACCGCACTGCACTCCACCGGTACCTGCAGCAACCACACTGCACACACTCTGAACCTGCAGCAACCCACTGCACTCACTCGGTACCTGCAGCAACCGCACTGCACTCAACCGGTACCTGCAGCTACACTGCACACACACGCTGTGCCTACTTGTCAGCACTCACAGCACTACCAGCCGTGACACTGACAAGACTGCACACTCACACCTAAGGGCAGGGACCCTAACCTAGGGCCGTCCCTCAGTACCTACCCACTACCCTGGAGGGGATTGGGGCCTGCCTGGGATCTGGGGAATTACCTTACCTGGCGTAGGAGCCACTTGCTCCCCACACCCTTCCTCCCCCTTCCTGCTCCCAGCTTCAACTGCCAAACGTGGTCCCGCAACATTGTAGCCTTCCTCCACAGGAGAAGCTGCAAAACCATATTTGCTGGCTGGCTGCACGTGATGTGGGTGAAAGGACAATCCCCAGAGGCTGCTGGGAATTGTAGTCCACTCAGGACCTCTTTAGCATTGGGACCGCGTGCGCTACCCGT
This sequence comes from Ascaphus truei, assembly GCA_036426205.1. NCBI lineage: Eukaryota > Metazoa > Chordata > Amphibia > Anura > Ascaphidae > Ascaphus > Ascaphus truei. Next base: position 46,910,392 of record CM071575.1, read on the forward strand.
ACTGCGCCTGCACGACCAACGCGCACGCTCGCGCAACCTGTCATGGCGGCCCCCGCTAGCCGGGTGTGCCGCAGAGCCTCGGAGCGCTACATGGGGGTCTCTGGGGCTGAAAAGAGACCGGGGTTACACATGTTAGGACATTCAGTCAGCCATTCACCTGATGGCGTAACAACAACAGTAGCCGAATACTCCCAACGGGGAGAACCAACTAGTAATAGTGCTTTGGGTCAGACTTCCTGACCTTTCTCCCATTATGGTCAGTTACAGTTATATAGTAGGGCTGTACCGACCCAGATTCTGGCCGGTAGATTACACTGTGCATGTATATGCACCGTCCTATACTCCAGACCCGGACCACCTCACTGATTCGGTCCTCGTTGTGGTAACCCGCCTTACCAAACTTTGTTCTTAAGTATTCTTGTACGGCCTCCCTGAGCCAACTGTCTCGGTTCTCTTCAATTTCTCTCATTATGGGTTCAGGCACATAAAGATACTCATACCCGTGGGACTGTCTATACCGGAACACTATGGCTCTGTCTGCCCGGCTCAACTTGGTCAGTTTCTTATGGCCCGCCCTGCTTGGCAGTACCCAAACCTCTGGTTCTGCAGGAGCGATATCGTCATACAGAATACTAGGCCCCTTAGGAAGAATAATCTTCTGCTCTATCTCCTGGTACCGGTGTTCTAATTCATCCGCCACCTCCTGGGGAGTATAGGCTCCTGCCGCCCACCAATGATCAACTATATTGTTTCTGATTAACAGGGACCTGGTGCGGTCCATACCTGCGTGGTACCCAGTGAACAGGGGTGCCCACCACTTGTCACGGTGCTCGTACTCTGATAAGGGGCTACCAGTATCTACCTCCGACTCCACTTGTGATGAGACACCGGACGTACCCGCCTCTGTCGAGCGTGAGCAATCTCTTCTACCTTTGGCGTTGATGTACCTCGTGGGGTTAATTTTGTAGACCACTGGACTTACAGGCCCAGCCTCTGCTGTAGTATGGGACCCTCGGGCCCTCCCTCACTCCGCTGCAGGCTGACGTACTCGGGTCCCTCTGGATCCGCCTTCGACGCCGTCTCCGCTGCACTGGGAGTCACCACGGCCGTGGGACTTCTACGGGCCTCAGGCCGCACCAGCGCTCGCCGTCGGGAGGTGTCCGGACTCGTCTGCTCCATCTCTCCAGTAAGTGGACTGCCATCTTTGTTACAGCTGGGGTGGTTCGCCGGTAGGCGCATCGCCACCGATGAGACGCCATCTTCTTCCTCCGATGACGACTTGGTCGGATCCTCCGCTAGGGAGTCACCTGGGTCTTTTGCGGCCCCGCCAGTGGGTAGTGGTACGAAACTGGCCCGTTCCGGTACCTCCACTGCGGTCGCGCTCTTCTCCGCCGGAGTTCCTCTCGGCTCGATTGTCAGCTGGGCCTTGGTTCCCACCACAGTAGTAGTGCAGGGAACTAGGGCAGCCTCGTCGGTCGTCTCCGCCACCTCCGTTAGAGTTCCCGGAGAGGCACCATTCGGGGTCTTTAGCATAGGCCATGGTTCGTTAGGCCACAGGTAGTACGTGCCACATTGAGGGCATCGTGCTTTGGTGCTTGCGGCCGGTCCGGGTGTCCTGCAGTGTACGCACAGGCACCGGAGGTACTCTCGGCCCTCGACCTCCACTACCAGGAAGCCTCCTGGGAATTGGAAGATAGTTGCGCTCAGCTCCAACATGTTTGGCGCAGGGGCTGAACAGTTCACTTTGTTAGCTCCTTGCTCCTCGAATGCCAGACAGAAGTGAAGTTCCTCGCTCTCACTTCCTGTCCCTCCCTTCTCTGGGTAGAGAGCTTCTATTGGCTCTCCTTGTGCCCCTTCCCTCTGGTGCAAACAAGAGGAGGGGCACTCCTTCGCTCAGTGTGACGTGGCCTGGTCTGTTGGCCAGTCACAGCACAGGTGGTTGGGCTTTCGCGCCGCTCCTTTTCCAGGGGATCTGGGTTTGGCGCCAAAGCCCTGCACATCTCCCTCCACATTTTCCTCACAGTCTCTTTGCACGATTCACGTGCGTGATCCGGATTGGCGGGAATCGCCATTTTAGCTCGGCTGCTAACTGCTGGCCCGTGGATGGTGCTGCTGTCGCCATTTTGAACTCTTTCTTGCTCTGTGGAGCACATGTAGTGACGGCCGCTATCTTTGATGAGCCCTCCAAATGTATACTTGCACTATTCTCAGTGTCTAGTGCAAAACTCGTTCCTAGACACTGACTGGAACCACTGACACTCTCTGATGCTCTCTGCATGCTTTCTCTCTGTACTTTACCCACTAGTATGATGTGGCATACCCCAGGCTAGGCAGAACTCCTTCTCTGTGCACCGCACTCGCTGATGGTTCCTACAGGTACTCTGTGGTGTGTTTTATGTGGGTGCTGGCTAGTGTACCGGGCATCTCCCTAAGTACGGGCGTCTCCTACTTTTGGCCACTCATAGTGCGGGCCCTGGGCCATGGTCCCTGGACAAGTTAACAGGCTAAACCCCCAGTTGCCTCACACTACCTGCCTCAAGGGACTAGGACAGCAATAGCCTCACACCCATCTTACATCACCCTCTAAGGGCACCCAGGGTGTACTGTGCAGGAATCCACGCTCCCCTGACTACCCCTGGTATGATATGCCCTACTCTCTCCAGTACTTGCACGGAAGGTGCACTTCACTCTTCCCGCTCTGCCTTGCTGAAAGCCTGTCCTGTTCTGAATCTCAGCAGCTCGCCTCCAAATGTAGCCCATGTCCCCCCCCCCCCCCCCTCCAGACACAGATCGTGCCTCTAAGGTGTATTGAGGGCTGGCTACATGTGTATGGTGGTGCATACCTGCTTGGAACAGGAGGGCCTGAGTCTCCCACGTTGGTGTGTGGAATAACAGGGCCAGGCTTCTGGGGTATATGCCTCCATTCTTTAGTGGTGGTGGTGCAGCGCCTCCATTCTCTGGCGAAACCTAGGGGATAGGTTGGAATCTTCCCAGAGAAAGCCCTGGTCCCAGGGCAAGAGATTCCAATCTCACACAGTCTTATGTAAAAACAGCAATGTCTTTATTGTCTTTTAGCTCACACACAGCAGCAGTTCATTAGCAGCAGTACTTCCACATATGAACAGGGTCTCTTCCTCCCTCGTCCTCCAGGAATGTACCCCTGCAGGATGGCCTGGTTGGGGCTCCAATACCCCTGCCTCCACCCAGGGTAGGCCCTCTGGGTGAGGTTAGATCTCCCCCCTCACCCCCTCAGCAGGGTGAGGGGCATTGGTCCACTATAGCTGTATCAGCTCTACTCAGACGGGCTCTGAGTTCTTCTCTCCTGTCTCCTCCAACTCACTCAGCTCTCTCTCTCTCTGAACTGTGCAGCTCACATACTCCTCTCCTCAGCTCCCATGACAGACTGGACTATCTGTCACATTCTCCTCTCTCATCAGACTGACACTCCAGCAGACTCTCCAACAACTCTCACAGAACTCCACAACAACTGAACTTCTCAGAACTGACTCAGACACACACAGGAGCAGCCCACTAAATAGATACAGCCCTGCCCCTTATGATGTCAGCAGGACCCCCCTTCTGTCTCAGGCCTGCCACAGTATCAGGCCTACCTCTATCACTCAAGGCAGGGCTTAGTGGGAGAAAACCATGATTACTACTGCCCTTACCAGGGCTTACTCCAGGGAGAAGGATAGTAGCCCGCTATTTCTTACAGGCTACAATATATATATATATATTATATATTATATATATAATAATATATATATATTAATATATAATATGTATGTTGTATTATGTGTACTATGTGTTGGGTTGGTGTTTTTTTGTATGTATTTGGGGGTGGGAAGTTTTTTGGTATATCTTGTGGGGGGAATTGTGTGAGGGGGAGGTAATGAGTGAGCGTGGGGTGATTGACGGCGGGCGAGGAGAGAGGGTGTGAGTGAGGAAAGAGGGAGTAAGGCTGAGCTCAGACAGAAGGCGATGTGTCGTGCGCACGCAAATCCGTCGCAAATTTGGGTTGTGCGGTGGGAGTTTTCAAACTGAAAACTCCACCGGCGGCAAAGTGCAGCGTTGTCGCTGCGACTTTTTGCCGGCACAACCCAAATTGTAATTTGGTGCTACAGTCGCGTGACGTAAACTGGTTCAGCCAATAGAGGCGAACCAGCTCTGTGACGCGGTCGTTACACGCCCCCGCCACGCCCCCAAATGCTGCAATCTGGCTCCTGCTGTTTGAGCACAGATCGCTGTGCTGCAGGAGCATGCGGCGGGGGCGCGAACGCTAGCAAGCTGCCGTAGCGCCCTGTCTGAGCGAGGCCTTAGAGTGAGACGCGGGGAAGAGAAATTCATGTGAGGCGAGAGAGTGAGAGAGTGTGTGACGGAAGGGAGAGAAATACATGGGAAGGGGAGGGGTAAGAGAGGGGTCTCGTGAGGTGTGAAATGGGGGGGAGCTTGCAATACCGCCGACGGGGGGAGAGGGGGCCTGCTTAAAATGCTTGTCCTGGGCCCCACGATTTCTGTTGGCGGCCCTGGGGACAGGTGTTCTATTTACTTGCAGATTTGTTCAAATATAATAATTTTTAATGTCTTTAAATATGCCCAAACTTACATTATAATACTCTTGTGGCCCTTCTCCTTTTTTTGCCGATCTTGATACCCGAAGAGCCTTGATTTAACTGAATAAAGATATAGCAGACCCTGTCTTATTTTATGGTATCTGTGATTATACAGACAATATATCATCTCTATAATATATATAATGTGTAAAATGTTTCTTCGAGTCAAAAATACTCTTAGGTCAGAGGTCACCTCACAAAGTAACATTGAGCATGAAATTCAGGACACCTGGGTAACAGTAACAAGCCCTTCAGGTTTCATGCAGCCTCTAAATGAATCCATTCTCTGCAGAATAGATACTAAAGGACAATGTATCATTCTCTGCTCTGTCAAACATGCTCAAATCAGGAGAGTACATAATGCAGGTGTGATAACAGCGCTCAACCATTCTTCCTGACGGCCAACACCTAGGATATGCCCGTTACTAAAGGAGCAATCATATCCTACCTAAACCCCATTTTTATTACAGGATTGGACTCAGGGGGGTATCCTCAGATAAACCGCTCTATTTCCAGCTCTAGGGACACCCAGTTCCCAAGATACTAGGGATGTTACCAGTATTACTTCCGGGTTTTAAAGGGGATTCAAATGGCTGTCATATTGGAAACTATAGCCGATGATGTTCCATTCTATTGGCCTGAGATTTGGCAGCCATTTTTTTCCCCTAGAGGAAGATTTACCCTCTCAAAAAATAGGGAGTAAAAACAAAACGAGTAGGGGGGGGGGTCTGTGTGGGTAATTATTGTTGGGGAATCTGATGTATCATCGTTAGTGATGCTCCGCCGCCATGACACAGATTATTAATGCATTGCAAGTCTCTCTGGTACTGAGGAAAGTGAAGCTGCCAGTCACAGTTCTGGGCCCAGAAGCAATTACTTGCTGGTTGAGACCAGAGAAGTCTTTAGATCCTTGCCATGTACTGTACACTTATATTTATGGAAGTGGTCTCGCTGTCCTAACAGAAAAGCAGAAACATCTGCAGTTAAGTCACTTGTAACTGTTCCTGTGAACAGTTTGCTGGCAGAATTCAGCACCTCACAGGGAGGTCTATATTTCAGAATAAGGGCTATCGCTGTCAGTGAACATGAAAAACGAGATACCGGTCTCATTGTAATGGGCCTATATCCCCCCACTGGCTTCTGTATGAATGTAGAGAGGGGCCTGTAACATGGTTCTCCAGGCCCGGATTAGAGTGCAATCCCAGGACCGACACCGTGACAGATTCTAGCTCTATTTCCCAAAATGTTGCAGCCGTTTTTTCACATCCTGATCACATATTTCACTGTGAAGTCTGTTCGCTTTCTGTTTTACAGAGTTATTGATGCAATCTGCTTTTTTCTGCAACCTTTAAAGCCATATGGAATTGTGATATTTTTTAAAGACCTGCTTTAAAAATGAGTCTCTCTCCCCGTCACTTTGAAATTAAAATAATATTGTTTTGATTAGTTAAGAGCCTCTACTGTAAGTCTCGTATTTAACCCCGTCACTGCCTGAGAGGTCAGCCATGCAAGTATTTACTTGCCGTGCCTTCTGGGAGTTACTACATATAGGAATATTTTGAGGGTTTTATTTATCAAAGTTTTAAGCAACAAGGTGATTTCGTTCAGTTTTCTCCTGAATGTATCAGTCTGTAATTTGGAGAGTGTAAGTGAGCACTTACAAAATGCAAGTGTAGCCCCTGTAAGTAAGAGCGGGCTACTTATCCTTCTCCTACTGGAGTAAGCCCTGGTAAGGGCAGGCGCCAGTAGTAACCATGGGTTTTCCCCCCTTCAAGCCCTGCCTGGAGTGATGGAGGTGGGCCCCCTGACTCTGTGCAGGCCTAGACAGAGGGGAGGTCCTGCTGACATCATGAGGGGCAGGGCTGGCTCTATTTAGTGGCCAGTTCCTGTCAGTGGCAGTTGGTTCTTGTCTGTCCTGGGAGTTGGAGGAGAGGAGTGATGTTCTGTCCTACGTACAGAAGAGGGAGTAAGGAGACCAACCTATGAGTTTGGAGAGTGAGCAGCAGCAGAGTGGACCAATGCCCCTCACCCAGCTAAGGGGGTGAGAGGGAGAATCACTCCCCACCCAGAGGATACCCTCTGAGGTGGGCATAGGGGTGTTGAGGCCCCCCACAGACCATCCTGCTGGGAAGCCTACTTGGAGGAACGGAGACGAGAGAACAGGCCTGTACATTAGGGAGAACTGCTTCCTATGAACTGTTGACTTTGCATGAACTGCTGTGACCTACCTCACCGTGTTGCCAGACAATAAAGACCTTGCTGATATTTTACCAAGAGACTGTGTGTGAGTTAAGGAGCATTCCCCCTGGGACCAGGGTCTTCTCTGTAAGGCTCCTACCCCACATCCCTGGGGCTTATAGAGAATGGAGGCGCTGCACCACTAAAGGATGAAGGCCATTACCCCAGAAGCCTGGTCCTGTTGTCCCCAACACCAACGCGGGAGACTCAGGCCCTCCTGTTCCAAGCAGGTACGCACCACCCAAGTACACGTAGCCAGCCTCACTACACCCTAGAGGCACGATCTGTGTCTGGGGGGGGGGGGGGGGAGGAACATGGGTTACACAAGTAACAAGTATTATTTGTAGGGGTATATCAAGTATTTCCAGCTTTTATAACCCTGTCAGGTCTGAAGTAGTTAAAACTTTCCTTTGTTAATAAATCTCTGTCAAATGTCTGAATCCTGTCCTTAATTGTAAGGCAGACACTATCAGAGCAAGGTTCACAGCGGGATGTGCAAATGTCTTCAAATTTGCTTCATATTTTTGCAAAAGTTTCCATTGCTCAAAATGTAGTCGATGGAATCAATTTGGCCAGAATGTTGCCACTTTTCACCAGAATTGAGCAAAAATGGCAGTATATAAAGGTTCGCGTATCCGTGCCCTTGGCTTTTAATGCTTGGTGATTTTTTGCCAAATCTTGCCATCTTCACAATTTTGGGGGCTAAAATAAAATGCCAAATTTCACCTGATTTGCCAACTTTAGTGTAAAATGTGCACAACTCACCCAGCTTATTTCTGTTATATAATATATAACGTGGCATATGCCTCACTCATTATCAGTATCAGCAGCCCACTCACAGAGGTGTGCCCCCGTTATGGGTCATGGAGAAGGATTGCTGAGCATTGCTGAGCATGGCTCTCGCGTCTGCACAATGTTCTCTGCGCTCTTTATTGCGTTTGACAGGACAGAACACGAGACACATTGTCCTCTAGTGTTTACAGATCATGGGGGGGAAGATATTCTGCATTTTTTAGAGACTTCTTTTAAAATGAATCTAAGTGATCTCAGAAACAGATTTAGTTTTCTGTTTATTTCAGTTACTTAAAATTGATGCATTTAAATCCAGATCTCTGGGTAATCCCTTCTCTGGCAGAGGAGCCAGGCAGCGTGCTGCAGTTCCCTCTGACCATCATAGGGGTTAAATAAGTAGTTTAGGTTGCCAAATATATCTTCTCTTTAATAGGAAGACACTGTCCCCCCCAGGCCTGTTTGGTAACTGGACTCTCTACTTGGTCAGATTATATTCACCAAGTCATTTTATTAGAGGCACCGGTTGTTTTCACTTGTTAAGTCTTTGTTGATTTGTGTTGGTCATTTTTTGCCTAGGCAGCCTCACTTTATAAGTAAAGTTTTTTAGTAATTACTGTAACAATAATATTGTTATTTATCTCACTTTAGCATTAGCGCTGTAAACACTTTTTCTCCTTTTTTTTCATGTTATTCTCTTTAATAGGACTTTTTTGTAACTTTTAAGAGTTTAAATCGAATCACTGCGTGTTACATATCCCTGCGTGTTACATACCCCTGCGTGTTACATATCCCTGCGTGTTACATATCCCTGCGTGTTACATCCCAATGTCATGCAGTAGCTGCAAAGGCAAACAAGATCTTATCTTGCATCAACCGGGCAATGGATGGAAGGGAAGTAAACATAATTATGCCCCTATACAAAGCACTAGTAAGACCACATCTTGAATATGGAGTACAATTTTGGGCACCAATCCTAAGAAAAGACATTATGGAACTAGAGAGAGTGCAGAGAAAATCCACCAAATTAATAAGGGGATGGACAATCTAACTAATGAGGAGAGGCTAGCTAAATTAGATTTATTTACATTAGAAAAGAGGTGTCTAAGAGGGGATATGATAACTATATACAAATATATTCGGGGACAATACAAGGAGCTTTCAAAAGAAGTATTCATCCAACGGGCAGTACTAAGGACTCGGGCCATCCCTTAAGGTTGGAGGAAAGGAAATTTCACCAGCATAAAGGAAAGGGTTCTTTACAGTAAGGGCAGTTAAAATGTGGAATTCAGGGCCTGTTGCGCAACTGGACTCTCTATTGGTCAGATTATATTCACCAGTCATTTTATTAGAGGCACCGGGTTTTTTCACTTGTTAAGTCTTTGTTGATTTGTGTTGTGTCATTTTTTGCCTAGGCAGCTCACTTATAAGTAACGTTTTTTAGTAATTACTGAAAACATAATATTGTTATTTATCTCACTTTAGCATTAGCGCTGTAAACACTTTTTTCTCCTTTTTTTTCATGTTATTCTCTTTAATAGGACTTTTTTTGTAACTTTAAGAGTTTAAATAATCGAAATCACTGCTCCACTGCGTGTTACATACCCTGCGTGTTACATATCACTCCCTGGGTAAGTGGGTACATATTGGTGTTAACCCTGGTGTTACATATCCCTGCGTTAATATCCTTGCGCGTTACATATCCCTGCGATGGTTACATATCCCTGCGTGTTACTATCCTGCGTGTTACATATCCCTGCGTGGTTGACTATCCCTGCGTGTTACATCCCTGCGTGTTATTCCGCGTGTTACAAATCACTGCGTGTTACAAATCACTGTGTGTTACAAATCACTACTTTAAAACTTAGTAAAGGCAAGATTTAATAAACTAGGTCTATCTAGGTAAATACAATGGATGATGTTTTGCAGGGAAAAATGTAGAAGGATTAATGGGCAGCTCTTTAAAAAACATTGTTAGAAAGCACACTTATCAGTGTATACCCTGGGTAATAAGTATAAAAGAAGAAATAATCAAAACCAATGTGGCTAATAAAAGTGGGGTGGAAATGGACAAGAAGAGGAAGGCGTTTAGATACTTTAAGTCAGAAGGGACATAGTACATCGTATCAGAATTATAAGGAATGTAACAAAAATTGCAAACGGGCCAATCAAATTAGAAGATGGATATGAAAAAAGGATTGACATAGAAAGTAGGTTAACCCTAAAAAGTTTCTTAAGTACCTTAATAACAAAAAAATGAGAAAAGAAAATTAGGACCCTTTCAGTGTGAGATGGTAGGCAGATTATTGGAGATAAGGAAAAGCTGAGGTATTAAACAAATTCTTTGCCTCTGTGTTTACAGGAAAGAATCAAGTTCAATAGTAGTGCGCAGGAGGAAGCCACAACCTCCATTTAATGAACAATTGGTAACTGAGGAAGAAAGTTCTAAGCGACTTGAAAAAATTAAATAGTAATAAGGCACCTGGCCCCCGATGGCATACATCCAAGAGTTCTCAAGGATTAAGCTCAGTAATAGCAAAACCATTATATTAATATTACGGACTCCATTCCACAGGCTCAGTACCACAGATTGGCGTAAAGCAGACTGTGGTTGTCTATAATTAAAAAGGGAGCATACAACCGGGAAATCATTAAGACCTGTAAGCCTGACTCAATAGTTCGGAAACTACTTGAAGGTTTAATACGGGATAATATTCAGGAATAACCTAATGGAAAACAAATTATTAGTAATAGTCAGCAGAATGATAGATCTGCCAAATAACCTTATTTGTTTCTTTGAGGGTAAGTAGGAATTTAGACCAGGGTCAGCAGTTGATTGGTCTACTTAGATTTTCAAGGCTTTTGATACGGTTTCACAAGAGGTTGTGTACAAAATAAAAAGAAATTGGACTCAGTAATAATATTGCACTGGATTTAAAAACTGGTTAAGGACAGACAACAGAGGGTTGTCATAAATGGAACTTTTTCGGTTGGGCTAAAGGTCGTGAGTGGAGTACCCTCAGGGATTGGGTACTGGGACCCCTGCTTTTTAACTTGTTTGTAATGACTTGAAGTTGGGATCGAGAGCAAAGTCTCCATCTTTGCTGATGATACTAAATTGGTGTACTGAATGAGAATCAAGCGATGTAATTTCTCTTCAGAAGGACTTGGAGAAACTGGAAACGTGGGGAGGTAAATGGCAAATGAGGTTATACAGATAATGTAGTTATACATTTGGGATGCAAGAATAAAAAGGCGACTTACAAATTAAATGGAGATATATTGGGGAGAATCCCTGATGGAGAATGATTTAGGAGTGCTTGTAGACTGCAGGACTTAGCAATGTGCCCAATGTCATGCAGTAGCTGCAAAGGCAAACAAGATCTATCTTGCATCAAACGGGCAATGGATGGAAAGGGAAGTAAACATAATATGCCCTTTACAAAGCACTAAGTAAGACCACATCTTGATATGGAGTACAATTTTGGGCACCAATCCTAAGAGAAAACATTATGAACTAGAGAGAGTGCAGAGGAGAAGAGCCACCAATTAATAAGGGATGGACAATGTCTAACTTAGGAGAGAGGCTATAGTAAATTAGATTTATTTACATTAGAAAAGAGGCGTCTAAATATATGCGGGGACAATACAAGAGCTTTAAAAGAACTATTCATCCCACGGGCAGTACTAAGGACTCGGGGCCATCCCTTAAGGTTGGAGGAAAGAAATTTCACCAGCAACAAGGAAGGGTTCTTTACAGAAGGGCAGTTAAAATGTGGAATTCATTACCATGGAGAGACTGTGATGGCAGATACAATAGAGTGTTCAAAAAAGTTGGACATCTTTTTTTAGATGGAAAAGTATACCAGGGATATACCAAAATAGATACATGAAGATGTTGTATATCCAGGGTAATCCGATTGCCAATTCTTGGAGTCAGGAAGGAATTAATTTTTCCCTTAATGGGGTTTTTTTTGTTTGCCTTCCTCTGGATCAATAAGTAAGTATAGATATAGGATAAGTATGTATTTCTAATTTAGCATAAGTTGAACTTGTGGACCTATGCCTTTTTTCACCTCATCTACTATGTACTATATATTACTATGTAACTGTGACTACTGATCAATGCGACCCGTGACATATCTGCATTCTTATCTGTCTTACATATCCTGCGGTACATATCCGCGTGTTACGATATACATGCGTGTTACAATACATAACTGCGTGGTTACAAATAAAAAAAATCCCTGCGTGTGTACATATCCACTGCGTGTATACATACTCCCTGCGTGTTACATATCCCTGCGTGTTACATATCCCTGCGTGTTACATATCCCTGCGTGTTTACATATCCCTGCGTGTTACATATCCCTGCGTGTTTTACATATCCCTGCGTGTTACAATATCCCTGCGTGTTACATATCCCTGCGTGTTAAATATCCCTGCGTGCTACATTCCCATCATTATCGCCAGGCCGACATTTTCTTAATTATCATTCTTTTTTAAGACACCAACATATTCTATAGTGCAGTACAATGTGTGTGAAAGATATACTGTAACACCAACATATTCTATAGTGCAGTACAATGTGTGTGAAAGATATAACAACAACAGAACATGTGAAAACATAAAAATAACAGTGCTGTTACAGTATATTATTAAAAGTAATCAGTCACTGGGAATGTGAACGTGTTACATTTCGTGGCAAAGCATTGCGGTAACCTCTCGCCAGTAAAGGGCTTTTTTTAATCTTATCCAAGGATAGTATCGACCAAGATCCCGAAACTCCTCTGGGTGAGACTCGTAATGAAAATGCGGGAGAAGTTTTTATTTTCCATTAAGTCTCCCTTATTAAGATGGAAAGTTTCCAGTCTACCAGAAATAAATCAGTAAAGTACAGTCTCGGTAAATGTAATAAATAAAGAACAAAATAAGTAATTCTATAAATTAAACATTGACATGTGTGTATATATGTATATATTTAAATGTTTTATATATATATACATACACACACACACACACACACACACACCACACACACACCACAACACACACACACACACACACACACAACCACACACACACACCACACCTCACACACA
>CM071575.1:46923180-46963180 GCA_036426205.1 Ascaphus truei
CACACACACACACACACACACACACACACACACATACATACTACTGGAGTGTGCCGCTGCCTGCTGAATTGCGGTCCATTATGTTGCAGGTTTCCCTGCAGTTCGGGGGTTAATCCTCTGTGACCTTGTGTATACATCACAAACCCCTGTGGATTAGGAAAATTGTCACAATTGGAAATCTGAATCTGAAATCTGATAATAAGATGCAAGAGAAAGGGAGAGGTGAAATAGCAAATGCAATAGGGCAGAGAAGAAACATCTGCAGCTTTTCTCTGTAATTATAGCCAAGGATATAAGTACTTCACATTCATAATCACAAGAGCCCCGCAACCCGGAGCAATTACAAATAACAGCACAAAAATACACAATAACAATAAAAAGTCAGGTTTGATCAGCTTTGAATGAGTTTTACACTGTCCAGTGCTGGGGAGAGCCAAGAACTTGCCTAGAATGACCTACACAAATGCAGACACAGCACACAGCCAAGTCGTGATGTCATTCCTGGATACGCAGCCTCCCAAATATATCACTTTCACAGAGAGCCAAATGGAGAGCTAATCCGTATGCCCTAAATCACAGCCATGTAGAAGTAACACACTGAGTTAAAGCAACACTCGCCCCGATCAACGTATTATTATTATTAGTAGTAGTAATTATTATTCCATTTGTTATACATTGATTTGGGGTCTTACCGGTTATGAATCCCCTTGAAGCAAAAGGTTTTTACCTCTGTTGACCCAGTAAATAAATATGGCCATTGACGTTGTGTTGAAGAACAATGCTCATCGTTGCTAGCAGTAATATGTTACTGCCTGTGGCACTGCAGTATCTTCTTTCATGTATTGTTACATTTTCTAAAACAGACAATTGAAGTCACTTTTTCTCTCAGTCCGTTTTTTGATTCCTATCACTGCCCCTGATATAGTTTGGGCTCTAAGTGGGCCAGTACTAAAATGCCTTGTTATCACCAATCACCACATTTCTTGACCTAGAAGAGAGAAAGGCCTTGTTTACTGTGTACATATCAATATTGCCTGCCTTATAGAATTTACTGGGGGTCAAAAAGATGCAGTGGAAGCATCCTAAAAAGGTTACAACAAGGAACCCCAACGACAGGTATTATAAGAAGAACTTCCCCCGGTGCTAGAAAACAAAATCACCTTTATTCCAAAAGTGGTCTTATAGATGTGTTGTATTAACCTTGAAGCTTGTCCTTCTCAGACGAGCAGGGTCAGGTCATGAATTTATTCCTAAATCTCTCCAGTTCATCGGTAGACATGATGCAATGGGAATTAAACTTAGTTAATTGTACCGGTTACCAGAGATCTCGTTCCACATTATGTGATACACATTTTTACAAATGCATTCTCTTTCGAATGACAAATGCAGACTCCGTGTGCAATAACCTTCTAGCCGTGACTCAGTCTGCAGACTGTTAATGAACATGTAGGACAGGAAACTTCTAAACGGCTCACCAGCTTTGAGTTTGGCAAACCTATGTCGGCTCTTCAATTGAAGTGTGTTTTAAAATGCTCTTTAACCTGGCTGTAATGCAAATACAGAATCATTCATTTGGGACCACTCTGTTTAATAGGAAGCTGTCTGTACTTCTTGGAATTGCCTTCACATTTAGCCAGAGTTAAAAGACACATTTCCAAACTCATAAATCAAGATACTTGTCTCTTTTTGTAATTCAATTGTTACATTTTGCTGCCATGGGTGACAGGAAAATGGTTGATTAGCAATGAGCTGCATGCCCTTCTGGCATCAAAGGGGTTAAGTGCTGAAGACGCTCTTAAGAAAAACACCTACATACATACAGATATACATACATACATACATACATACATACATACATACATACATACATACATACATACATACATACATACATACATACATACATACATACATACATACATACATACAGATATACATACATACATACATACATACATACATACATACATACATACATACATACATACATACATACATACATATATACATACATACATACATACATACATACATACATACATACTTTCGGTCGGTCACATTTAAGATGGGCGCATCTAAGAAACTCCTTTGTCTCTGTCGTAGGAAGCTGCAGTTTTTGGGAAATCCCTGCGTAAATACATTTGGAAGCATAAATGCTGTCAGAATTACCGTAGCACCCAGGGCGCTCACAAGAGCTCGATCTCTTGCATTTGTGCACAGTATCACTACTTTTTGTACAATACTTCGATTGTTGTTTAAATACAAACGTAGATTTCCCATTTTCTTTTCGGCTGATAAAGATGACTAGGGCCAGTGGCGCTTTTTCTCTTGTCGTGACTTCAAGGGAGTTTGGGGGATTTAGCTGGGAAGTCAGGCAGATTTTTTCACTAATTATCCTGAGATCAGATTTCTGCAGCCATTCTGTGGCCAGGAATCTCCACGGAGATATTGCAGGATTTGTTTAATATCAGGAAGCAGTATGGCGTATAAGTTGTAATACTGTCCAGGGGCGCGTACCATTTTATTTTTTTACCAAATGCTAGTACTTTCCAACCCAGGATAAGAAACTATAATATTGTTCTCTACATTTCCGTTGCATATTAAACATTGTTTTTGCTGTTTTCCTCACTGGCGTGTCCCGTCCTCGAGATGCCGTGTGATTTCCATCAGCAGAGAGGCACAGATTTCCCATATCTAAAAATGAAAATTTTATTTATTTATTTATTTATAAAATATTTTACCAGGAAGTAATACATTGAGAGCTACCTCTCGTTTTCACGTATGTCCTGGGCACAGAGTTAATATGACAAATAATACATGGTTACAAATACAGTTACATAAATGAACAGGGTATACATTATATACAATACATTGTGTGCACAGTTAGAGAAGATGTATATTATAGGCGTATGTAACAGTTACAGACCAGATTAAAATGTGAGACAGCCTTAGTTTTGAAATAATTTAGACTGGTGGTGGATGTGAGAGTCTCCGGTAGGTTGTTCCAGTTTTGGGGTGCACGGTAAGAGAAGGAGGAGCGGCCGGATACTTTGCTGAACCTTGGGACCATGAACAGTCTTTTGGAGTCAGATCTCAGATGATAAGTGCTGCATGTGGTAGGGGTGAGGAGCTTGTTCAGGTAGCTGGGTAGCTTGCCCAGAAAGTATTTGAAGGCAAGACAGGAAAGGTGAACTTTGCGCCTAGACTCGAGTGATGACCAATCTAGTTCTTTGAGCATTTCGCAGTGATGTGTGTTGTAGTTGCATTGGAGAACAAAATATCTCCTGAAATGAAAAAGATCTCTGCAGATTTCCGTGAATACTGCATCCATACTGCGCATCCGTACTGCATCCGCACTGCATCTGCAATGCATCGATACTGCATATCCGCACTGTATCTGCACTGCATCCATACTGCATCCATAGTGTGCATCCATACTGCGCATCCGCACTGTATCCGTACTACATCTGCACTGTATCATCCATACTGCATCTGTAATGCATCCACACTGCATCCATACTGCATCATCCATACTGTGCATCCGCACTGCATCCATACTGCGCATCCGCACTGCATCCATACTGCGCATCCGCACTGCATCATCCATACTGTGCATCCGCACTGCATCATCCATACTGTGCATCCGCACTGCATCATCCATACTGTGCATCCGCACTGCATCATCCATACTGTGCATCCGCACTGCATCCGTACTGCATAGCAAGCTAAGTAAAGTACTATTGACAGCAGAGGCCTCTTAATAATTTTTGGTGCATTGGGCTAAATTTAAATTGGGGGGGCCCACCCACAAAAGTCATATTTAAATACAAATACAGTATGTTTTTATTGAACAACATTTAAAACTTTTATTAAAATTCTGCAAATAATACTACAAACACAAATGTATTTATCTCCGCGTCTCTTTCTGGTTTTTATTTGCTAAGTCACAAATAACATCATCAAATTTGATTTTATGAAGTATATCTGATTCGATTGTCATCGAGGAAAGAGCATGCAATCACGGTTGAAGCAGAGACTGCAGAGCTCGTTCTTAATAATGTAACCCCCCTATGGGATTACCATGGCCTTTTAGGGTTACAATACGGTTCAACCAGAAAAGAGACTGTCACCGGAGACCTGGACAATTTACACCGGGATCGCCAACGCCGGACAGAATGAAGGAGCTAAACAAGCAGGTTTCATTTTACTGGAGTCACCAGGCACAATACAACATTACAGCGCAACTCACCAAAACAGGGGTACGGGGGGAGGGGGGATCGTAGCTCACTTCCACATTACTGTTAGAAGTACTTTCATACACCAAGTATCACACGCACGCTGCCCAGGGGCCACACCTGACTCCTCCCTCACATTCTCCTCGCACCTTCACAGGTTAGCTAAAACCTGTCATTTTCACCTCCGCAATATTGCAAAGATACACCCTTTTCTCTGACACTCTTCTACTGCTATAACTTACACAGTCCTCATTCTCTCCTGTCTTGACTATTGTAACCTCCTGCTGTCCCGCCTTCCTGCCTCTCACCTGTCTCCCCTACAATCTATCTTTAACGCTGCTGCTTGAATCACGTTACGTTTCCTAGATCTGTCTCAGTGTCTCCCCTGCTGAAATCCCTCTCCTGGCTTCCTATCAAATCCCGTACTACACACAAAATTCCCCCCCTCACTTTTAAGGCTATACGCTCCCCTGCCTCTCCTTACATCTCAGGCCTCAGCCAGGACAGCTTCCACTCTCTGCAGGGTTCTGGTCCCTCAAGACCTCGGGAACTTTGAAAAAGATTTTTCGCCTTCATAGTTTGTGGCCATTATTGATAGGAAAATGTGTAAAGGGACACGGTGTGTGTGACAGTAAACAGCCATGTGAAGTTATGGAAGTCGTGTATTTGTTTTACTCTTTAATGTGTTCAACCACTTAATCGTGCTATGCACCTGCAAAGAGTAACTTTGCTTCTCCGGTTATAGAGAGGAGTGAAATGTGCTAGGTAATAAAATATGTTTTAATGTGGTAACAATAATTAATTTAGGTTGTATGTATGTTATATGTGCCAGGTGTATTTCCGTAGAAATGCTAGAGTAGGTACATGTGCCCATGGCTGTGCATACTGTGTTCATGCATGAGAAGTAGAGATTGAACTTTTTAAAGGTTCCGTCTTTATCATCATCATCCTCTTCGGAGTCCCTTAGGCTGAGTCCCCGCTGGCGCTGAGCTCGCTGAGCTTGGCGCGGTTACATGCATATATATATATATATGCATGTTCCCGCTCATGCGATGCGCGTGTGCAAATGTGCGAGCACACACGCTTGACGCTTTAATAAACCCATTTTTTAAACTTTCCCGCTTGCTCGATAGTCCGCAATGCGCCCCCCCCCTTCCTCCCCCCCGCAAGTTGCAGGACACCCGGCGCTCATACTCTAAGCATGAGTGCGCTCAGCGCCAGCGGGGACTCAGCCTAAGGCCTCGGTCCCGCTGCGCTCGTTGGCGCGGGCCGCCATGTCGCGAGTTCCCCACCAGCAGGGGAATCCTCGCGAGCCGGTCCCGGTCCCCCCTGGCTGCACAGAGCACTACACGCTGTAGCGCGTCAGCCGCTTGGAGACACAAGAGAATGGTGTTTCCTAGCGTTGACGCGTCATGTGGTGTGGCTGTGAGCCAATGGGGAGGGGAGGCTTCGGGAGGAGGAGAGGCTTCGGGGAGCGGGGAGGAGTGTGGAGTGAAAGCAGGTGAGTGCCTGTCTGTGTGTGTGTCTGAGTGCGTGCGTGCCTGTCTGTGTGTGTATGTGTCTGAGTGCGTGAGTGCCTGTCTGTGTGTGTGTGTGCCCGAGTGCCTGCCTCTGTCTGTGTGTGTATGTGTGTGCCTGAGTGCGTGAGTGCCTGCCTCTGTCTGTGTGTGTATGTGTGTGCCTGAGTGCGTGAGTGCCTGCCTCTGTCTGTGTGTGTGTGTGTATGAGTGCGTGAGTGCCTGCCTGCCTGTGTGTGTGTGTGTGTATGTATGAGTGCCTGCCTGTGTGTGCGCGCGTGTGTGTGTATGAGTGCGTGAGTGGCTGCCTGTGTGTGTGTGTGTGTGTGTGTGTATGAGTGCCTGCGTGTGTGTTTAAACTTACCCTCAGCAGCTCCAGCCCGAGCCGTGGAGGGAGGGTGGGGGGAGAGTAGCGGGTCCCTCCGCTCAAGCCACGCCCCCCCTCCCTGTCAATCCTCCCACTCCCGCCCACCTCCCACTCCCGCTCCCTACAGACCGCATATCGCGGTCTGTGTATGTCAGCGCACCGCCTGTCTGCAGTGCGGGTGCGCTGACTCTGGGAGCGGGGCCTTAGCCTTAGGCTTAAACTAGTCTTCTGTACCACCCAAATGCAAGTATTTATTGTACTATTTATTATTATTTATATTAAATAATTATTGCCCAAGTAGTACTTTTGTGCCTGGCTGCTCTTGTGCTACTGACACTGTGCTGCTGCTGAGCTGACACTCTTCTTGTAGTACTTGTGTGTGCATGGAACAATACTCAGCTGAAGCTACACAAGGCTCTGTCTTAGGTCCTCTACTGTTCTCACTAGATACCCTATTGCTGGGTGACGATACACTATTGCTGGGTGACCTTACTAACTAATTTGGCTTCAGCTATTATCTCTAGACCCAACTATATTTATCTTCACCTGACCTTACACCTGCAGTCCTTCAATAAATCACAGATTGCCCATCAGCAATCTGTGCCTGGATGGTCCTTTGTCACCTCAAACTTAATATGCCTGAGGGAGCTCCTCATACTCCCCTGTCCCCCAAACCTGACTCCATTGCCCGCTTCTTCATTATAGTTGTAGCAGGCTTCCCCATGGCTCCCCTTACTTTCGCTGGAGAATGGGGACCCCCGTGGTATGTCGGGGAGTTGCAGGGGCGGTCACGTTGCCCGAGGCTCCCAGCGACCTCCGTTGCAGGGCGCCGCCATGTTTTTCATGTCCGCGCAAGCGCGGAGTATTGCGCATGCGCAGAAACGATGCAGTGGCCATTTCAGTGAGGGAGAAGTGGCAGCAGAGGCGCTCCGTAGCGCAGGGCCAGCCCCAGTTCGCGCATGTGCAGTTAGGGCGATGCGGCGGCCATTACATGTGTGGGCAGGTACAGGGAGTACTGATCGCGCACGCGGCCCAATGCAAAAAGGTCTGCAAGGGACTACAAGTCCCAGGGAGCTTGGAGGCAGAGATACACCTGATGCTACAGCAGCCAATAGGGCTTATAGCTTCCCCTGAAGGCAAAGATCCATTGTTGTGCGCTGAGTCAGTGAGTCAGAAGGAGCTGGGACACAGACAGGGGAGGGTGTGTAGGTGAAGGGAGCAAGTGGCCCCTGCAATAGGCCAGAAAACCCCCTAGGCCCCAGCTAGGCCCCTACTCACGTACCAGTTTGTGGTTGCTACAGGGACAGGCCCTTAGGTAGGGACCCTGCCCCTTTAGTTATTTGCAGAGATCCATGGACACAGCTGCTACGCTGCGCAACTCTGGCTATTGTGTCTGGTATCAGACTCCACTCAGGATAATAGACTATCTTGGGGTGGAACCGTCTGCCGTGGGATACCAGCACAGAGGAGGATCACGACGTGGGATCACTCTTTTAGATCAAGGGATCTTCAGTCCAGATCATCGGTGCGTCCGGGGGTGGAGACACCCGGCAGGTACCTGCATCATACAACAAGTGCACCAACCCTCATCTCATCTTAGTGGGCAGTGCTGTCCCACACTTGGGTGGGAGGGGGACTCTTGGGACACTTGGGACTCTGGAAAATATGGTGTGGAGTTACGGCATATGAGCCCAGTGTTACAGGGGTGACACTAAGGTTGTTGTCGTTGATGTATGTGTTATGTTCTATTCTGCATGTAGTAGACTGTTTAACTAAAACCTGGTGTATGTGGTTACTATATGTGGGTCCTGTGTAAGGGGTCATTCTACACACCAGAATCCTGCACAGGTGGAGGGGCTGTATATTGTGAGTATCATTCCAGAGGATACACCCCAGGCTCTCACAGGCCTCCTGTGAGCCTAACAGGTAAAGCACCACACACCTGGTAATGCATATAGATTTCCCACACCAGTCCCTATCTGTGATTGGAGGCGGGGGGGGGGGGGGCTGTGTTACATAGTCAATAACACTAGTATCCACTACATAATTGCAGTTTGGGTACCTAAGCCTTCCTTTTTCCTGTCGTGGTTCCAGTGGCAACCGTGTGCCACCAGATTTCCAGCTATGTGTTTTCTTCAGTAGTGACCACGTCCGTGAATGACAATGAACGACAAAAACAGAAGTCAAGAGGGCTCCACTTTAATTCACATCGGGCCGGCCTCTCTGATGCAGTGGTCAGCCAGATCAGCATCAAGATAACACGCATTTTTACTCTGACTACCTCCTTAGTCAATAGCTCCTTTGGTGGGCCAGGTACGTCAATAGGTCAAGATAAAGGTTAATAAACCCTTTCACTTTTTGACCTTCTAGAATCGAAGAGGTTAAATATTTTTGGGACGACTTTCTGAAACATGATATCCAGCCACTCGTTTAAAATAAATGAAGTTTGTAAATGTGGGATGGTTTTACGCAAATGAAAATTGCATTCATCCTCACCAAACAAGCATTAAGCCATCTAAAAGTAGAAAGAAGTTTGATTATTTTCATAGGTGTATTTTGTTATTTCGTTCCTGTTTTTTGAACTTTGCACAGTGTTATTTGGCTGCAATTCTAAGCTTCATGGCGAAATGGATGCTTTAGTGAAGTACAGATGTATGGCAGTATGATTTGTACTGCCAAACCAAAGAAAATATCTGAGTAATTGGATGTTTCTTCATGGTCAAATGAAGCCTGGAGGAACATATACTCAAAGAAAAAACCCTTTCAATGGCAAAATAAACACAAAAAAATCCGTTCTTAGAAAGAAAACACAAAACAAAATCCATAATGCTACAAACCACGGTTGTTACAAGACTGACAATATGAGTGCTTAAATAAATACTCATATCAGTTAGGATATCAAGGAGCAGAGACGTACAGAACCAGCATAAGCTGAGCCCAGTGATACCTCCTCTTCTTGTGCTCTCTAGCAATACGTGAACGGATTCACTGTTATCTAAGTGCGAGCGCAGGAAAGAGAACCCAAAGCAAACACACACTGCTAATATGGCGTGTTCTCGTGTTAACCCCTTGACTGCCACAGGGACCAGCAACACGTTGCTTTTTAAATTTAGACTCAAAACGTACCTAACTCCAAACATTATAACCTTAGTTATCATATATGTTATATTGCTGACCTCTCTTGTACCGAAGGAGTTAATGGCACTTTGACCAATGCAGAAGAGGGGGATTTCCAGTGAAACAATATTAATGCCGTAGAAAAGACAGACTGAGACAGCGAGGTCACAGCTGCACGATGCATCACCCACATGGAGAGGTGCGTTCGCGGCCTCCCAGCACACTTCCACCTCTGCAGGCCTAAGACTCCGCTGAACAGCCACTGGAGCGCGGTGACTCTGGATATGCAATTAAACATGGTGAAAGCCAAAACTTTTACTCCAGAAACAACTTTTGCAACCAACGATGGAAAATAAAGCAGATATTGCAAATCATTGGTTACCGAGGACCTCCATTTGTAACATTTTTGCTGAGCTGCCAAGTTAGAAAAAAATATATATAAATGAATTTCACCCCTTCTCTGCCGGAGACTCCAACTATTCAGCATTTCTCTTTAACCCTTTCACTGCCAGAGGGACAGTGGATGGATGGTAAGTTGATGCCCCATAATACTAATGTAGCCCCCATTTGGCACTACTATTGAGTTAAGGGGTTAATTACCGTAATGGGTTAATTGTGTGTGCTCCTGCAGGGTAACGCCCCTCTCCCATCACATGGTAAAGGGTGACTTTGCAGAAAATAAGCCACGCCCACATTATATCTGGTCATCAGTGATGTCACTGGCAGAGTATACAAGACAGCCGAAAGGTTCTAGATGCCGCCCTGTGGGAGTGACAGCTGGAGGGGCCTCATTGTTGGTAATGTGTGAGGAGCATTGTAGGTAATGTCAATGTGTGAGGAGCATTGTGGGTAATGTCAATGTGTGAGGAGCATTGTGGGTAATGTCAATGTGTGAGGAACATTGTGGGTAATGTCAGTGTGTGAGGAGCATTGTGGACGGTTTTCAATCAAGCTCTTGTTGTATGTTCCTTGTAAGTGCGTTTCTATTATGCACAGTAAATGAAAACTTTTGTTACATTTTCACACGATGGAGCGCGCACTTCTTATAGATCTGATCTCAGAGATTTGGATTGATGTATCCATTAAGAAGCATCCAAGATCTCCCTTCACCTGGACCCTATAATAACCCTGTTGGTGAGGAACTTCTGTATATAAGAGGACTACCTTCCATATTTCATCTTTTCCATGTGGTGAATTTCATTTGTTCATTTATAAGGTTTATGGTTGTATTTAATTAAGCACTTCACCATCATAGAATTAAACGTAGTTTACCATTTA
Organism: Ascaphus truei; assembly: GCA_036426205.1. Lineage (NCBI taxonomy): Eukaryota > Metazoa > Chordata > Amphibia > Anura > Ascaphidae > Ascaphus > Ascaphus truei. The sequence continues at coordinate 46,933,695 of CM071575.1, forward strand.
GTTTAGTTTACAATTTATAATTATTCACACATATTCATGCACATTACATTTATCATATATTAGTTCAAATTGGAATACTTCACTGTTTATTGAACAGAAATTGGTCAGTGCTGGTGTATATATAGCCAAGTCTCTTTGGACTAACTTTTCCTGGCCCTGACCTCACTGTAAGTCCCTATAAAGGTGGGCAGAGTGGGCATGATTCATGCGGGGATCCATTATAATGTTCAGTGTGGTCAATGTTACATTGTTCAGCAGGTATGAACAATAAAGTTATATTGGCCTCTCACTGAAGTAAGGGGGGGCTTATGACAATAGGTTGGCTTACCAGCCGCTCCCCAGGGAAGGAGGGGGGTGCTCTTCCATATAGTGCAGAGCAGTGAGTATGAGTGAGTTCAGGCTGGGATAGCTCCACAGAGAGTTCTTATGCTAACCTTCAAGGAGTAAGGAGTGCTAGTGGAAGGTGCCAGAATGTGTATACTCTGCATAGAGACGTGGCTGAGGCCTAGTCCAAGAAGGGGTAGACCAGAATTTAACACTAATTTTCCAATCACCCGCCTCAACATTCAACCCTCCTGCTAACTCGGTAGAAGAAGAAAAATAACGACTTGCAGCGGAGAGTTGGCGTGTCTGCATTCGCCAGAGAAATGTCACCGTTTTTATTGCTTGCACTGTTATGGAAGCAGAATATTGTAACGGATTCGCGGGAGGCAATTAACGGCGGGGGTTGTGTAGGCAGCGCCCGGTGCACTGCTTTGCCCCGGGGCCTATAATGCTGTTAAGACGGCCCTGACTGTATTACTGTATTGCATGCAGATTTGTTTTACTATTTATTATATTTGGATACTTTAACTTATTTTCTGCCACAGGGGATTATTTTAAGTGTATATAGAAACAATGAGCCACAATATACAATGCCCCATATTAATGGTGATTAATTTTATCCCCTTCACAGCAACAATCCTGGGTAGGTAACATTGCTATTTTACATCATTGGGACCATGCTACTTTCAGCTCAGAGGACCGCTGGTTACGGAGATAATTACTGCGTTAGTTCCCAGTGTGCCTCATTGTGAATTCAATATGGCTGCCGCTGCCCCACCTATAGGATGTCGCAACATATGAAGTTCCCCTTTCCTATTGGCCCGCGGATCATGTTAGGTTTGTACTGCCATATTGTTGCTTGAGCTCCGGCTCATGCATCTAACGCAGTAATTATCTCAGTAACAGGGGGTCAGTTGAGCTGAAAATATCCCAGTTCAGCTCCGGGGTGGAAGGGCCTGGTTCCAATTATGTAAAAAAAAACAATCATAAAAACATCCCAGGTGGCATTGCTGCTTTAACCCTTGCTGTGCCAGAAGACACACGGGCATTTTGTGCCCCATTTAGTGTGGTTAAAATATCTCAGTGTGAATGTCGAATGCTAAGTTATCTTTGGATTCTGCAAACCCCCTTTTATTTTACATTCCCTAATATCCTTTGAATTGCAGGACAGGAAAAGAGACGGGTCCCTGTAGATTTCTCCACCAGCAGCCAGCACTGTCAGAATACTATGCGATTTGTTTCATTTAAGTAACATACGCGGTTCCCCGTTCTGTTTCCCTTTTCATTACAGTACATTTTGCTTTTAAACAAGATACAACCACAAGAGCTGAGGAAGTTGCTTCATTCAACAGGTGTCTTTCCTCAGCCCAGGTGTCTACACTGGAAAAGCTTCTCCCCTCCTGCCCGGCGCGGGTACCGTCCCACTTCCCTGCTCTCTGTGTGTGCCCGTCACTTCTCTTTGCAGGAATTTAGCCTGGAACGGTGTCTGCATATTTTGTTCCCCCTGGTGAATGATTTTAGAGACGCTTCCAGGAACCAGGGTTTTCTGCTGTTATTACAAAGACGCTGATCTCAAATGAACAGGAAAAGTGCTCAAACCAAAAGTAACATTGCTTACTTAACTCCTATTTTGTCCGCATGATCCTCTGGCGATGACAATATTAAGAGATCAAACCCTTTTATTGTGGTGAAAAATAATTCATGCAAATATAATAAATACAATTTATATTTATTACAGTAGCTGGACCATATAAGGTTTAGGAAATAGGCAATTTTAAGGAAAGAAAAAGCACTATTAATTTTCTATGGTTCACATTAAATACTTTTGCTGTGGGGCCTGAATGTAATCGTAGTGAGGACTTAATTAGGATTTCGTGACGTTTAGTGGAAAATCAGCAATAAACCCTTCAATGCTAGAGACCCGCAGGGTGTGCAAGGAGGCTGAACGGTTTAAATAAAGAAGAGGATGGAAAGGCCATGGCGGTATTTGTATGTGTGTTTCCACGAATATATTCAGCAGGGCACCTTTACAGCGTGGTCCATCGGGAACTGCAGCATTGTATTGGAGAAAACAAAGTGTATTGCATTATGGAACTCGGAAACATTGTACTTTACTGTAAAAAAAATAACCTCTACTAACAGCAAAGGTTTTGTCCATCAAAACTGTAATTTCCATAACTTTTTTGATTTTCAGCTCCATAAATCCTAAATGTGCCTTTCACATAGTTTTTCCGCACTTTACATACATCTGTTCAAGATTTTCCAAATGCGAGCGTAGGAAGTATGCTCCACGGGTCTGCTGGGCAGAAACTCCTCCAGGCCAAGAATGAGATGGATTTGAGATGTGGCTTGTGCTATAGTTATACTCAGTCCTTGCTCACAGATAGGACGAGCAGCGCAATGCTGCACTGATCCCTGCACCATTAAAATGCCAAAGGTCATATTTACTAAGGGGTGCTAAGCCATAGGACCCCTTACAGCATCCTGACGCCTTCTGTATTGTGTCTGATGGCTTATCACTGGTTAGAATATTTTGCCCTAAATGCATTTGGAGACATGGCGTGTGATCTCTAGCAGTTACTGAATCACTGCTGTGTCATTTTGTTTCAGCAAAACATCTGGTAAAATTGTGTAAAGGCTCAATCCCTGCGAGCACCAAATTAAACCACTAGAAAGTGTACAGGACTATATCTTTTTGATTGATGTTTTTGTGAAAATCTGTGGATCCTAAACATTCTCAATTTCCCAACTTCAAAACAATATTCACATGGTAACCTGAAATTTGAGTGGTTTTCACTTTCATTAGATTTCCCTTTTTGTCTTATGTCCCTGCATGGTTGGGGTGAGATGTCCTCCCCTTCCACGGGCAAAACACCCACCCCTTTCCCATCTTCTCTTCAAAAAGAGGGGCGTCCGCATAAAGGTTATACCTTCGTAATAGGGACAGGTCTAAAGGGGCCTCGTTTGTGAGAAAAAATATAGAAACAAGTCATCAATCAGTCCCCACGGAAAAGAACAAATATCCTTTTCTAAACAGAAAGGCGTATTCACACGTCCCAGACAGGTCTGCAACCGCCTTTCCCCAACATCGCTTCGCAATCAGTGCTTCCGCTGCAGCCTGGGATTCTGGGTAATGACATGCAAATGAGCACAGTGAGTCACTCCGTACTTCCTACCCATTCTAACATGGGACCCTATAAGCTTATGCCGGCTGCATTACACACTTTTCAGCACAGCCGGTGTTAAAGAAGTGCAGAGCCAGTAACCTACTCACAGACAGTTGTTTCAGTGTGTCTCAGTGGGAGCTTGGTTGCTGGTTGTGAAGCTGGTACGTGGGTACTGTATAACCTGGCATTAAAAAAGTTATGGTGGGGAAAAAAAAAAGTGTCAAACCCCCTCCAGCTGTCAGTGAACCGTAAGGTTAAGTGTTTCAGAAGATAATTTTGCGAACATTTTGTTTTCGTGTGTTCGGGGCATGTTAACATTTGGCAGATCAAATGAAAAATACTGATCTACCACACAATCGGTATTTTATCATTAATTCTAGTTGCACATTTAAGCAGATACAAGGATTTTCCATACTCGTGAGTATTTCCTGAAAAGTTGGCACTGCCGGCTCTAAATTACTCTCAGTGATTCTTTACTTCAAGTCTGTACTTGTTCTTTTACCTGACGTACGTTTATAGGGATCCCATGTTACAAAAGGTGACACACTGTGAGTGCTCATTTGCATGTCATTTCCCAGAATCCCTGGCTGCAGTGAAAGCGCTGTATGCTAAAGAGATAATGGGGAAAGGCAGGGTTACAGACCTGTATGAGACGCGAATGTGCTCACACGGGGAATTTTTATTATCTTTAATCTGGCAAAGTTTTATATTCAATTGACTGTAATTTCCCCAGAACTGTCCTCCCAGCTCCTTTGGCGTCTCTCATGCTCCTAAAAATGCTGGTCTATTTTATTGACTTATAAAACCAGAATTGGTTTTGGATTGATGTAGTAAAAGACCTGGAAAGTTGGTCATGGGTCCTCTGTGTATGACATTCAGTTAAATGAATGATACTGTACGTTTCCTTTCCTTAGAAATGTGAATTAGTCGACATAAATGCATCAATTTTCCACGCAATCATGAGTCTGATCGGGTCTCTTTCAAACTTTCCTTACAAATGATTACATTTTTTATTTTCAAGCATTTCTTTTTTTTTTATTTAATGGACAAATGATTTTCCAGACTGAGCAAATATATCAAATGAAAATGTATTTTGTTGTAATTTTACCAAAAAAAAACTAATTTGCAGCTGCTATAAGATATTGTGCGGTAATTATGTTCCAGGCTCGGAAAGTGGAGCGGTCCTGGATAACATAGTCCAGTCCGGAACATTTACCTACATATTACACAACATGTACACACATTAGAACTAATCACCACAAATAACTTGAACCAAATGACCTCCCAAACACTTTGTTTTTCAACTGCTCATATGTCCTGAGCGTCGGATTGAACTAAATAATAACATCTTTTAAAGTACGATATGCAGACGCGTTCCGCGTGCTCGGCTGCTGCAAGGATGGGCACATTCGTGTTTTCAAAATCTAAACTTTGCAAATTCAGGCATTTGTACTGCGAGCCGAACACTTAAAATCTGAATCTCGATTCAAACTTCGCATCGAACTTCGGAACTCATTTTTGAATCCGAACGAAATACGAGTCAAAACCGAAGAAAGGCTCATCTTTCCATTCCTTTTTTTGTTATTTCTTTAAATACAATGTTCGAAAGTTTAGAAAAAAAAACTTGCAAAAAGTTCAAAGTTCCAAAATGTGAGACCTTCGTTTAAAAAAATAAAAATAAATCTAAAACCTAAATCAATCGATTTTTGGCAAAAGCAAAGCAGTGAAAGTTCCCATCCTTAACCCTTTGGGTGGGATTGCGACGTAGCTACTACGCCATGCGGTCTGGCACTCTAAGGGCACCATGATTTAGTAGCCATGTCATAATACTGCTTGTTTTTGTAGGGGAGGCCACACTCTGCACTCCGGTGGGGTACGGGAGAAGGACCCCGTCCGTTCCATCATCAGCGACGGACCCCTCACATCATGGGGAGTTCCGGAGGGGCAGCGGCAATCTCATCCCGCAGCCTCACTGCACTCAAAGGGTTAATATCGTTTAAGGTAATGCAAACTCAGACCTGGATTCATTAATACACGAGGAGGTAATGGTGGCAGTAAGTGCTAAAAGGGATAAAGACTATTATCACATGTCGTGTTATCTGGCTCCTAATTCCATTTTACATTTACGACTTCCCATCATACAATACAAATTAAATATGCCACTGGGGAAGATTTATATACACAATGCCACGTTAAGGCATTGGCTGTGGGCTCCAGGCCAGGACTCCGGACCGTCCAAGGGCCCTCGGCCTTTCAGAGGCTCCAAAATACTATGGCCAAAATATTTGTTTGTAATTTATAGTTCTGAACACAAGAAATGTGACTTAATTAAAAAAAAATGTAAATGTTATTTTTTTTATTTTGATTACAACAGTTTATTGCTTTAAATTTTATATAGCCTAACTTTATAAAAAAAAATATTCAAATATGTTTCTACCATTTTTTATGGAATAGGTAGTTTAATTGATGTGTCGGAAATGTATTTAAAAAATAACGCACAACAAAAATCTATTACAGCGCGACAGACTGGAGTCACCATTTCCTAACATTGAGACGGCTCTAGGAATTTCCCAAGCCGTGATTTGCCACAAACGGAAAGGCAAAAGAAACCGCTGAAATGTATTAACCAGGCCCGCAGTCGCTGCTTCACCCGCGACTGAACGCTGCGTCCTTTTTTGACAAACGAATCAGATATACTTCCTAAAATCGAATTGGGTCATGTTATTTGTAACTTTGCAAATAAAACTGAGACACGTAGATAAATAATGTTTGTGTTTGTAGTAATATTGCATAATTTTAATAAACGTTTTGAATGTTATTCAATAAAAACCTACTGTACGTGAATTTAAATGTGACCTTTGTGGGTGAGTTCCCCAACTTACACTTAGTACAGGCCCCAAACATTCTTAAGATGGCTCTGGATACATAAACACCTATAACAAGGGTTGTTTACCGTCACACTTAAGATGGCTGCCTCCTTGCACACACATTTTAGGGTCACTTCTTTAGTGGCTGTGTGTTTAGATAAATACATTGCACACGCGGATATCTGCAGAGAGCTAGAAATATCAGTGCTTAATGGAACAGACACGTTTTGTCTGGCGCCCCAGCGCCCAACGCCTGTACATTGCTCATTGAATGAAACGTTTATGCTTCATGGCAACAATTTTAAACCTTAGATAATTTCAGAGCCCAAAACAGAATCAGATGACAGCCTCGTAACAGCCAATGAAAGAAGCAAAGATTTGGCATTCTTCAGCTCCTGTGAAAAGCTTTCACGGCTGATGTGTACCCCACAAATGATTTCTTAATGAGAGAGGCGTTCTGGGGAGGGCATAGTTAATAGCTTTAAAGTAAAGTGTTTAATAAAGGGGGGGGGGAGGCTGAAGGGATTAGGTTAAAGTTTACGTCAGAGAAAGCACCAAGCAAAATGTATGAAGACATCCAAAGAACGGCTGTAATAAGTAAGAGGCGGCGAGTGTTTGGGGTGCTTTGGGGTGTTTGGGGTGCAGTCCCGTGCCTGGGATCAGTGATGATGTCTGATTGTTGCATACCAAGGTTTACTTTTTTGAACTCTGCATTAAAAGCCCCAACTTGGAGGCCTCTCTGTTTTGTACAAATGTTGGTGGATAGAAGAAGTCTGGTCAGTGGAAGCAGAGAAGAAGTCTGGTCAGTGGAAGCAGAGAAGAAGTCTGGTCAGTGGAAGCAGAGAAGAAGTTTGGATTTCAGGGACTTTTGAATCTGTGTTGTTCCCATGTGAATTTATTTGTCATTTTTTGGGGCAAAAGTTGCAAATCAGTAAATAAATTCAGTGGCCTCTTGGCCCAGAGAATGTGCTGATTTTCGGGTGCGATTACATACTAGTTTCACTAAATTAGGGTTAGAGCGATTGCCAGAGGTTCACCACTTACAAGGCCTGTTCCTATAAACCCCTCCCTGCCAGAGAGCACAGTGACAAAACCCCAATATATACGGCTTTATATACGGTTACATATACGGCTATATATACAGCTTCAATGGTTTCATTCAAGATACAAAATCAAATACCAGCCATAGAAGGGCCGGTCTCTCGCGTTATTCTAATACATACGATTATATGAAGCATACAGTACGATTGTTTAATGCCCACATTTCTGAAGATTTCATGTTTTTCTTGACTGTTCTCGTATGAGTAAAAAACTGAACTTTACCGTTTAAAGTCTGTGGGAAAATTACAGAATTATAGAAATACACAATGCCAATTAAAGCATTTTATAGTAAAACCATTCATTAAGAAAAACAATCAAAAATCAACGACCTTCCCACAGCATGACTATATGCTCAAATGGGCCTCAGACCTGAGTATAACTATAGAAAGAGAGACTTGGGAAGAAATCTGGCAGGCAGCCTCAGAAACGTCCCTATGCACTACAATAAAGGAGAATATTTATAAAATCTTGTATTGCTGGTATCTTACCCCAGCACGTTTAAACCAGATCTACCCCCTGGCATCAGATCTATGTTGGAGAGGCTGTGGTCATAGAGGGGACATGGCTCACATCTGGTGGTCATGTCCAGAAATTGTAAAGTACTGGGCCAAGGTCCAAATTTTGATAAAAGAGGTCACCGACCTAGAATTACCTATTGAACCACTGACCTTCCTACTGGCCAGGCCAATGTCCGACATTGTCCAACCAACTAGGAAATTAATCTCCTTTATTCTCACCGCGGCGAGATGTGAGATTGCGGCCTCCTAGAAGAAAACAACTACACCAGCTACGAGAACAATAAAAAGGAGAATCAGTGAGGTGATGCTCATGGAGAGGCTAACTGCTACCTTCAGACAAAACCTCTTTGCATTTTACAATGTTTGGGAGCCGTGGATACTCCTTAATAGAGAAAGGCAACCCGCCCCAACTGGATAGAGACTCACCCCCCTCCCCCCCCCCCCCGCGAAACAAAGGATAGACGGAGCTAACACTCTACCCATTATCTGGGTCAAGACTCCGACAGCCAGGTTGGTGACCCACCCCACCCCCCCCCCTTACCCTCCCCTCTGCCTTCCCTCTCTGAAGGCACCCCCCTGTTTCGACAACTCAGGTTGTCACTCTGTTCCCCTAAAAAAAAAATGTTAAAATGTCTCTGGATTAGGCAATGTGGTTTGTTATGTGTTTATTGTTGTATGAAAAGCCTAATAAAAACATTTGGAAAAAAAATAAAAATAAACTCTAATAATAATTATAATAATAATTAAAAAAAAAAAAACAATCAAAATGCTAAATTTATTAATGAGTGTTTATCTCTTTTCTAAAATGTTTTTGGAGTAATTGCATCTTTGAGCTGATGGATGTTTTAATGCTGGATGTTTTAATGATGGCTGCCGTGAGATATACAGCAGTGCTGTGGGCATATTCTCTTCCTTAGCGTCAGTAAATTAAATTGCGCAGGCTCTATCTTATTCACATTATCTGACAATAGCGCTTATTTGTGGGTGACCCGACTCCTGCAGTCGCTTTACAGTAACTCAGACATCCTGGGCACTCTGGCATAAAAAAAATCACGAATTATTATTCCTATTTGAATTTGATAAACCTGCTTATTCGGTCTTCAGAGATTCTCGCCTTCACGCCGTAACGCGGCACAGATATAAGCCCGAGTCTTTTACATCTTGTTTGCGGGAGTGTAAATATTGGCTGCCACTTGCTCTCGGGGGGGGGGGGGGGGGGAATCACTGGAAAGTATAGTAAGTAGGAAAGAAAATCAGTAACAGCACAAAACATTGTAATAATTTAACCCTTTATGGCCAGAGACGCATTGCTGGCAACGTTACCGGCCCATCTGGCAGGAGGAGTAAATAGATTAAGTGACCGTGGTGCAAAATATGTTAATGTCGAAACCATCTCTCTAAATAAGAAGCCATTGTACTTGATATTTGACCTAAACCAGACTTGAACCCAGGTCTCCAGAGATAAAATGCTAGCAGCTTAACCAGCACAGCTACCAAACTCCCATTGTAACGGCCGCTTATCTGAGCACATATATGGGATAGGTAACATTATTTCCTTTAAGGAAATGAGGATACTTTTATGACATGTTTTAGATACTTGGAATTCACTGTTATTTCTCCAACGGCTGGAATAAAATTGCCTTTGTCAGCTCATGTAGTTTGCTGTCTCATAACAATGTTACTGCATCCTGTAAGGCAGGGGTGGGCAACTCCCATCCTCAAAGGCCACCAACAGGTCAGGTTTTCAGGATATCCCTGCTTCAGCACAGGTGGTGCAGTCAAAGATTGAGCCACTGATTGAGCCACATGTGCTGCTGAAGTAGGGATATCCTAAAAAAAAAACCTGACCTGTTGGTGGCATTTAAGGCTGGAGTTGACCACGCCTGCTGTAAGGTAAAATACATCTCAGGTGTTCCTTATCTTGTACATTCCTGGATACCTTGTATCATTGTGTATGCTCACACTGAAGGTGCTCTCCCCACTGCAGCCCAGCATGCGGCAATACAAAGTAGTACACGGTATACCTACTCACGTTCAGCCACGCAAGACTCCAGTAACCCCAAAAACAATATTGATCATTCCAACTGCTGATTTCAGTGTAAATCCATCAAAACCTCTGGAAATGCTTCTCAATCTCCAAACAATGGGAAGAATTCCACTGCACTTACTTATTGCTCATTAGTATGGATTAAAAGCCAGTGCAGCCGGTATAACCGGTGATATTACTACTTGGTATCAGGATCAAACAGTGACGGTCAGCAGCTGTAATTAATGGAATGTCCCCTATAGCCCTAATCCAATTGTATGTGCCGTGTATGTAACATTGTATGTGCCGTGTATGTAACATTGTATGTACTGTGCTGTGGACATTATCCATTCCATATAAGAAAAATAATGTTTCGAAAAACAAAGCAGGATCTGATTTCTAGGTCATATTTTGAAGGTATTCTTGTTGTAACCCTGTAGGCTGATTAGACGCCTCAGTGTTTCAGCGGCCTCGCCGGAATCCTTCCCCCGTTTTCCTTCCTATGCAGAATGTTTTTCTGACCCTTTGCTGCCAGTTTTAATGATGGCAAAATGGCTTATTCAATTACCTTTAAATGATAATGCCTCATAAAGTGAGAAATGCAGAAAAGGAACAGGACACGGTAGTAACGAATGAAAGAAAACGGTGTCGTGGTATTATTACATGATAAAGGTTACAAAAATAAGAAACAATATTTTGTTCAATCTCGGTATTCATTATTATCTAGAAATCAGACAAATGTTTCTGCTTTTCTCTCATAAGTGGAACGTAAGTGTGTGTGTTTGTGAGATAGAACCTGTGGAAGTGACTTTGCATGCTGCTTTCTCCCATGTTTCTACGTTTTTGTGAAGGAAGTTGGTAGAAAATGCTGAAAAACCATTTCCTATTACTGAAACATCGAAATTAACTGCAAACAAATTTGCCATTGAACTAGTCAGTAATGTGAACCCCGAGATCCCAGAGGACTCCACATTACATAACCCTACACAGTTGCTATTTTTTTTACTACAATGAAAAAGTTAGCAAGATACTTTGGGGGTCATGCACTAAGCAGTGATAAGTGGGTTTTCTGGGTGCTACAGTATGCACAAAGCAGTGGTAAGTGCTTTAAAGTGAGATACATGCATTTATAGCGTGATACTGCCTGTTGTGAGATTCACAAAGCAGTGATAACAGTGCAGTATCGTGCTATAATGGCTTTTTATCTCACTTAAAAGCACTTATCACTGCTTAGTGCATGACCCCCTTTGTATTAATTGCGAGGCTGTATCAGGATACAATACATAGAATGTTGATATAATGATGGCGTAATGAACACAACAAATAGAAACACAACAATTTGTGGCAGGACATTTAGCAAGAAAAGGGATAAGAAAGTAAAGCCCTTATATTTTATAATATTAAGAATCAGGGCAATACACAGTTAACCATGACTGCATTTCCGATCAAATGAATGGGAGTTTACGTCTCATTAACTGTATGTTTCCTCAGTTTAACCACATTGAATAGGAGGGATAAATGTGATGTGTGTTGTCTCCATTTTTATTTTAAACACCCCTGACAAGGGTTGGATTCTGGGATCGGTTATGGAAAGCCCTCACTTCCCAGGGTCGTTCTTTTGTGTTCAGTCTTCTGTATTTTGGGACGGGGAAAGTCAGTTTTTGTTCGTTGTTTTGGACTTGACTTTGACATGCTTAACTTCACCCTATCATCATTATAGGATTCGTGCAATATTCTCTCATTCTCTCGCCTTATATTACACCCGTAGAAATCAAAATAAAGATCTGTTTTTTTTCTCATATTTAAGCAGAAGAAGAGTTCCCAACTTCTAATCATTTATTTATCTTTCCAATTTGTAAGTAAATACAATGATCAACATTTTTAAAAGTATAATTATTTTCTGCCACTTTGTGTTATTGCAGTGTTTTTCAACCAGGATTCTTAGGAACCCTTGGGTTCCCCGGGCGTCCCTAAAGGGCTCCCTGAAATATTCTGGTCATTTGAAAATGGTATCAAGTACAGAAGTATTTACAATGCATCTGATCACAGAGTTGCTATTAGAGATGGTTTGGGTTTTCTTTAACCAAAAAAGGTTGGAAACCACTGTGTTATTATTGCATGTGTTTTCACAATGCAGCGGCAGTGACACTTGAATGGAATAGGGAAAGAAAATGATGTCAGAGGCAGCCATCTTAAATGTGACCAAGTTAAATAAATACAGTATATAGATTTTTTTTTTAAAGTTTTTTTTTAGAGCTGTTTAATTCAGATCAGTTTCCATGTTAAGGAGTTTGGCAATAAAGTATTTGGTTTAATTTGTTTTTCTTAAGCAGAAGTAAAGGTCCCACGAGAGGAGGTGGGGCGTGGAAGTTAAGGTGTTGGTCTTGAGTACACGTTGTGGCTTTGATCGCAGCCTCAATCCCTTACGTGTGTATCTTGGCTTAAGCACCTGTAATTGGGTAATAATCATATCATCATTCATTCCGTCTGCTTCCCCTTCAGATGTTTCCATGCAGACCTGAACTCCAACAAGTTGCCGGCCATATCCCACAGGCCTGGAAAACTGCTAGACTGGTCCCAGTCTCCAAAAGTGGGGACAAAAACATTGTCACCAAGTACAGACCTCTCTCTTCTCCCAATACTAAACAGAGTCATGTCAAAATGTGTCCACTCCCAATTAAGCGATTACTACACCAAGACAGCTTTCCTTAGCCAACTCCAATCTGGCTTTCACCCAAACCACTTCACAGTAACTACTGCCTTAAAGATTTGCAATGAGATCCGGTGCGGAATTGAACTAGGACAATTTACTGGGGCAATATTGCTAGATTTTGAAAAGGCTTTTGATACTGTTGATCATGTTATGTTTCAAAGAAGCTCCAGTATAGTGGAACACGCTTTAAACTGGTTTCACTCCTACCTATCAGGTAGATCCCAATATGTGTCTATCTCGGGACTTAACTCAAACCCTTGGATGTCACCTGTGGGGTCCCACTAGTCTCTATTGTGGGGGCTCTACTCTTTTCTGTCTTAATTAATGATCAAACACTGACAAGACTGTAACAATGGTATTTGAGACCAAGGCTACATTTTTAAAGCTACCAATGACAGAGCTACAGAACCAACTCTAACACCATTCTAGCCACGGTCACTAGTTTTAAATATCTGGGCATATGGTTTGACTCCATTTAACATTTGAGATGCACATTGATACCCTGACATCCAAAACCTACGCCAAACTATGTATCCTTTATAGGTACAATTTCTCCCTAAGCCCGCTGGTCAGAAAGCGCAGCGCACAACAGATGCTAATGCCAATTATAGACTATGGGTACATAGTATATGCAGGTTCGCCGACAGGGGGGAGAGCTGGGACAACTGGTTTGGGCCCAGTGGCGGGTTCTGCCAGCGCTGGAAGTTGGACCTAGCCCAACTTCAGCATGTGGTTGCCGGGCCTCTGATTGCCACTGGGTCCCAGTTCTCTCCAGCTGTTCGGGACCCTTCTCTCCTGCCGGGCCGGCAGCTTGCCTCTCCCCCTCTGGTGCGCACCAGAAATGGGGCCCGCCCGGAAGACGTGCCCAGCTTCTGCGTGCACACAAGCGCGGCAGCAGAGGTCTCACTGAGATCACCCGCCAAGGTAAGGTGTAGTGTGTGTGTGTGTGTGTGTGTGTTTTTTGTGTATGTGGGGTTATTGTATTTTGTGTAGGAGGGTATTGTATTTTGTGTATGTGGGGTTATTATATTTTGTGTATGTGGGGTTATTGTATTTTGTGTATGGGGGGGTATTGTATTTTGTGTAGGAGGGTCTTATTTGCTATTGACGTGTATGTGGGGTTATTAGTATTTTGTGTAGGAGGTGTATTGGTATTTGTTATTGGGGGGGGGCTATTGTTATATTTGTGTAGGGGTGTAGGAGGGGTATTGTATTGTTGTGTATGGGGGTTTTTATTTTGAGTGTGGAGGGATTGTTAATTATTCTGTGATATGGGGGGGGGGTATGTATTTTGGTAGGAGGGTAATTGGTATTTTGTGTAGGTGGGGGTATTGTATTTTGTGGAGGGGGATTGTATTTTGTGTATGGGGGGGTTATTGTATTTTGTGTAGGAGGGTATTGTATTTTGTGTATGGGGGGGTGTATTTTGTGTAGGAGGATATTGTATTTTGTGTATGGGGGGTATTGTATTTTGTGTAGGAGGGTATGATTTTGGTATGTGGGGTTATTGTATTTTGTGTAGAGGGTGAGTATTTTGTGTATGGGGGTGTATGGTTGTTGGTGTAGGGGGGGGTTTGTATATTTTTGTAGGGAGGGTGATTGTAATTTGTTTGTATGTGGGGTTATTGTATTTTGTGTATGGGGGGTTATTGATATTTTGTGTGTAGGAGGGTATTGTATTTCTGTGTATGTGGGGTTATTATATTTGGTGTAGGAGGGGATTGTATTTTGTGTATGGGGGGGTATTGTATTTTGTGTAGGAGGGTATTGTTTTGTGTCTGTGTATGGGGGGTTATTGTATTTTGTGTAGGAGGGTATTGTATTTTGTGTATGTGTATGGGGGGGTATTGTATTTTGTGTAGGAGGGTATTGTATTTTGTGTATGTGGGGTTGTGGTATTTTGTGTATGTGGGGGCTTTTTGTATTTTGTGTATGAGGGGCTTTATTGTATTTTGTGTCTGTGTGTGTGGAGTATTTGTAATTGTGGGGGGGGGGGTGGGTTATGTGGAATGGAGTGTGTTTTATGTTAGTGCGTCTCTGGGGAGCCAGTAGTGGCAGATTTACAAATCCGCCGCCCATAGTCACTTACCTTGCTTGTGCCGCAGAGAACAACCGCCTCCTCCTTCTTCCGACGTCACACGGCGCCACGTCTATGCTTATGTAGAAAGCTGGGATCCGAGTCTCCCTTCCCCACCACCCGATACAAATTAAACGGACACTATACAGCACAAAATGGATAAAGGGCATACGTCAAGTGGATCGGCCTAGACGGACAGCATCATTATCCAGGGCACTTCTATGCAGAAACTAACCACAAACTAACTACCACACATCTGAGACTGAATGTGATGTCGACGTTCGGTATAACTAAAGAAGTCATTAAAGCACTGTCCTTCTTAACCTTTACATTAAGCTGGACCCTAAACCTCAATGGAATGTGTTAGTTCTCCAGTTCTGTCCCAAACATTCGTAAAGGGAACCATCACCAAAACAGCCAAAGGTAACATGGCAACAATCCGCCACATGTTTCAGTAGTTTTTTCTGATGTCAATAATTTAGAGTGCTTGGATTTCGAAGCAGCTGTTCCGTTGATATGTCAGTGGAGAAAAAACACAGCGTTTCCAATTGTGGTAGCCCACTGTGGCTTGTAACCATCTGACCTGCGTTTGTACAAGTGAAAGGCTACCAGTCACATTGAAGATACTTGTTGGTAGCCTGTCAGTGCCTGTGTTTAATAGAAAGAAAAACATATTTCATTAGGATCTTATTATTGAAGCTTTTTCAGTGTTGAGTGGTCTGTAATGTGTTACTCTCTGTGCTCCTAACAAGAGAGAGATCACAAAAACACAGACTGTATGAAGTTCATTAATTAAGTCACGGAAAAATACTATTTTTTCAGTAATACTTTTCAAAGGTAAACTACACTTATATAACAGGCAACTGACTCTTTTAAAGGCCAATTAATAAATGTTTATACAGTTTCAAATTTTCACATTGCATACACATTATTTATAATCTGTGTAGTGTATATACAGTATAAATATCCACCCCACGTTTAAGAGAAAAAATGTGAAGTGAATGAATGTAATTGATATTTTGATTCTGTGTAGGTTTCCAACGTTTGAAATTTAAAATCTTCTTCATTGGTAAGTAACATGTTATGTTCTTGTTTTGTGACAATCTAAAAAAATTCAGTACTGTATATGTACCAGCTTCAAAGTAACAAAAATATCTCTTAGTGGACTTCACTAACTGTCATGGCTGGCTTAGCCTTTAAATAGGAACTACGAACGACTGTCCACTATCCACATTTTGTTACAATCCTTTTCATTGAGGACTCTCCACAAAATTGAAATAGTTAGCACTGTCATGATTGTCTGTCAGTAATTGTTATATTCCATTCATCGATTGATTGAGTGATAATTTAAGATGAAAATTTTATGGAATCTTCCCTGGTCAATATTATGAATAAAACTATTGCAAGATGAATTGCTACTAACAAAATCAGTATGGTTTCAGTTAGCCGATATAGTTAATGCATTAAATAATTAATTTTTTAAAAGATAAAAAAATAAACTGAAACTCAAAAAACACCATTAAACATTTCAGTGTTGTTACTTGACTCTCCTTTGTTGTCAATTATTTACTTTATATTGCATTGTGTCTGAGTTTTGCTTAGTGGCACACTTGAGCTAAAAGCCTGGAGTCCATGATGTCAGTGCTATATTGAGATATTGAGATACAGTATAAGCGTTTTTTGTATAAGGTGATGCGCTCCAATTAAGTGATGTGGCAAGTAGTAAAGAGGAAATTATCACATAATATATAATAGGAATACTCAATTCTCAAGGCCCGTTTTAGACCCCTTACTCGTCTCTCTAATATACCTCTCATTCGGGTGACCTCATTCATCCTCTAGATTCACCTATTATCTCTATGCTAATGATACAGAACCTAGATTTATCCACACCTGACCTTACACCCGCAGTCCAGTCCAAATGACAGAGTGCCTATCGGCTATCTCTGCCTGT
This sequence comes from Ascaphus truei, assembly GCA_036426205.1. Classification (NCBI taxonomy): domain Eukaryota; kingdom Metazoa; phylum Chordata; class Amphibia; order Anura; family Ascaphidae; genus Ascaphus; species Ascaphus truei. The sequence continues at coordinate 46,950,442 of CM071575.1, forward strand.
GTGGGCCTTCATCGCCTCAAAACTTAACATTGCTAAGACAGAGAACTTCTCATCTTCCCTCCCAAACCAGGTCCAATTGCTCCAAAATTAGAGGGCCCGTTAGGTGACATATAGTCAGTTTTATTAAAGAAAAAAATTAAATACATTTAAAAAATGATGATTCCCCATGTGTTAGAAGGCCCCGCAGGTTGACTGTTATATAGTCGGTATTATGAAAGCAAAAAGAATAATAAATGAATAAACACGTGAAAATAACGTTGTTTCTATTCTAAGGAATTAAAATACATTATTAATAATAATCTTATGCGTGTCATTTCGATGCCTGTTCCCACGGGTGCCGGGTCATTTGGTCCCGAGTTTCGCTTCCGCCCTGCGACCTGCCTGCTGTACGGTACAGGTTGGATAACTGTTTATTACATGCGGGAGCCGAGCTTCAATCACACAGCCACACCGCTGGTTACACCGCCGGCCACACCGCGAGCCACACCGAGGGCCCACAACTCCGGCCACAACGCCGGCCACACCGCGGCAACACCGCGGCCACACCGCTGGTTACACCTGGTGGCCACACCGCGTTACATCCTGGCCACCCCGCCCCCACACCACCGGCCCACACCGCCCGCCCGACACCACAGCCACACCGCGTGGAACACAGCCTGCCGCCACACCGATGCGGTTACACCGCGGCCACCCAACCGCTGTTACACCGCGTCACAGGCTCTCTCTCCGTCCCTTCCGTTTAGACATTCATATAGAGTAGGTACGTTTTTTAATTTCATTTGTTTTATTTTCATTTAGTGATCGTCAGCTTTTCTCAAATTCCTTTTCTTTGATTTTATATTTGGATCATTATATTCAATTTACATTCAGTACAAAATTCTTTGTATTTTTTCTGACTCCAGTTTTGTTTTTAGAACGTTTACAAGTCCTTGTTATGCTCTAAAAAATAAAAATAGAGCATATTAATGGCCTATTTTAGGTTTAAATCTTAATAAATAAAAATAAAAACAGTGTAGATAAAAAAACAGGCTTATTGTACTATATTTTAGTGTTGCAATTTAAAAAAACCAAAAAAAACTTATAAGCTATATGGGAAGCTCCAGCCAATATGGTCTTAATACTCCCTATTGCTAAAATATTCCCATTCCTATGCTCCACTATCACTGAAAACCCTGATATATGTCCGTCTTCTCTCCCGTGTGATTACTGTACATTTTTTATCTCTTTCCTGCCTCACATCTCTCCTTTATAGTCGATTCAAAATATTGCTGAATAATCTCCTGTCCTTCTATGCGCGTATCTGCTTCCGACCTCCTGAACTCTCTCAGCTTCCTATTAATTATCGTATAACTACAAAATAATCCTTTCCTTTTAAAGCTCCACCTCTTCTCTACACCTTCATACTGTATATCTACCTCTGACCTCTAGTTACACACCGCTCTGCACCTCCATATATTCTACCTCTGACTCTCGTCTCACCCCTCTGCACCTCCATTATCTCACTCTCTGATCTTCGTTACACCCCCTCTGCACCTCCAATATCTCACCTCTGATCTCTCTTTGCACCTCCTATATCTCAACCTCTGATCTCTCGTTACCACCCTTGCCACCTCCATATATCTCACCTCTGACTCTCATTACAACCCTCTGCACCTCCATATATCTCACCTGATCTCTCGTTACATCCCTCTAACCTCCATATATCTCACCTCTGACCTCCGTTACACCCCTCTGCTCCCTACATATTCTCACCTCTGATCTCTCGTTACACCCCTCTGCACCTCCTATATCTCACCTCTGACCTCTCGTTATCTCTCTGCACCTCCTATATCTCACTCTCTCCCTCTCGTTCCTCTCCTCTGCACCTCCATAATCTCACCTCTGACCTCTCTTTACACACCTCTGAACCTCCATATATCTCACCTTTGACTTCTGTTACACCCACTCTGCACCTCCATATCTCTACCTCTGACCTCTCGTTCATCCCTCTGCACCTCCATATATCTCACCTCTGACCTCTCGTTACTCTCCTCTGCACCTCCATATATCTACCTCATCCCTCTCGTTACTCTCCTCTATGCACCTCCATATTCTCACCTCGACCTCTCGTTACACCCTCTGCACCTCCCATATATCTCACTCTGACCTCTGTTACACCCCCTCTGCACCCATATATCTCACCTCTGATCTCTCGTTACACCCTTCTGCACCTCCATAATCTCACCTCTGACTCTCGTTACACACCCCTGCCACCTCCCATATATCTCACCTCTGATCTCGTTACACCCCTCTGCACCTCCATATATCTCACCTCTGACCTCTCGTTACACCCCTCTGCACCTACATATATCTCACCTCTGACCTCTCGTTACACCCCTCTGCACCCACATATATCTCACCTCTGATCTCTCGTTACACCCTCTGCACCTCCATATATCTCACCTCTGACCTCTCGTTACTCTCCTCTGCACCTCCATATATTCACCTCTCTACCTCTCGTTACACCCCTCTGCACCTCCATATATCTCACCTCTGATCTCTCGTTACAACCCTCTGCACCTCCATATATCTCACCTCTGACCTCTTGTTACATCCCTCTGAACCTCCATATATCTCACCTCTGACCTCTCATTACATCCCTCTGCACCTCTATATATCTCACCTCTGACCTCTCGTTACTCTCCTCTGCACCTCCATATATCTCACCTCTACCTCTCGTTACTCTCCTCTGCACCTCCATATATCTCACCTCTACCTTCTCGTTTACTCTCCTCTGCACCTCCATATATCTCACTCACTGACCTCTCATTACTCTCCTGCCACCTCCATATATCTCAACTACTGACCTCTCGTTACACCCCATCCCCCGACACCTCCATATCTCACCTCTGATCTCTCGCTACACCCCTCTGCACCTCCATATATCTCACCTCTGACCTCTCGTTACACCCCTCTGCACCTCCATATATCTCACCTCTGATCTCTCATTACACCCTCTGCACCTCCATATATCTCACCTCTGATCTCTCGTTACAACCCCTCTGCACCTACATATATCTCCACTCTGATCTCTCGTTACACCTCTCTGCACCTCCATATATCTCACCTCTGACTTCTCGTTACTCTCCTCTGCACCTCCATATATCTCACCTCTGACCTCTCGTTACTCTCCTCAGCACCTCCATATATATCACTCCTTGATCTATCGTCTACTCTCCTCTGCACCTCCATATACTCACTCCTCTAACCTCTCGTGTACATCCCTCTGCACCTCCATATATCTCCCTCTGCCACCTCCATATATTCACCTACTGACTCTCGTTACACCCCTTGCACCCAATATTCACCTTGATCTCTCGACTACTTCTCGCACCTCCATATATCTCACCTCTGATCTCTCGTTACACCCTCTGCACCTTCATATATCTCACCTCTACCCCTCCATATATCTCACCTCTGCACCTCCATATATCTTATCTCTGACCTCTCGTTACACCCCTCTGCACCTCCATATATCTCACCTCTGATCTCTCATTACACTCCTCTGCACCTCCATATATCTCACCTCTCTGGTCGTTAAACCCCTCTGAACCTCATAATCCTCACCTCTTGATCTCTTCGTTACACACCCTCTGCACTCCCATAATTCTCACCTCTGACCTCTCGTACACCTCTACTGCACCTTACATATATCTCACCCTGATCTCTCGTTCACACCTCTTGCACCTCCATATATCTCACTCTGACTTCTCGTTATCTCCTCGCACCTCCATATATCTCACCTCTGACCTTCGTTACTCTCCTCAGCACCTCCAATATCTCACCTCTGACACTCTCGTTACTCTCCTCTGACCCCATAATCTACCTTAACCTTCGTACATCCCTCTGCACCTCCATATACTCACTCTGACCTCTGTTACATCTCCTCTGCACCTCCATATAATCTCACCTGACTTCTCGTACTTACCCTCTGCACTCCATATATCTACCTAGTGATCTCTCGTTACACCCCTCTGCACCTTCATATATCTCACCTCTGCCCCTCCATATATCTCACCTCTGCACCTCCATATATCTTATCTCTGACCTCTCGTTACACCCCTCTGCACCTCCATATATCTCACCTCTGATCTCTCGTACACTCCTCTGCACCTCCATATATCTCACCTCTGATCTGTACGTTATAACCCCTCGCACCTCCATATATCTCACCTCTTGATCTCTTCGTTACAACCCTCTGCACCTCATATTCTCACCTGACCTCGTTACATCCCGCTGCACCTCCATATATCTCACCTCTGAGCTCTCGTACAACCCCTTGCACCTCATCATATCTCACCTCTGATCTCTCGTTAACATCCCTCTGCACCTCCTATATCTCACTTGATCTCTCGTACATCCCTCTGCACCTCCATATATCTCACACTCTGACCTCTCGTTACACCCCGCACCTCCATATATCTCACCTCTGAACTCTCGTTACATCTCTCTGACACATCATTATCACCTCTGACCTCTCGTTATTCTCCTCGGCACCTCCATATATCTCACCTTGACATTCATTACACCCTTGCATCCCCTCACATATATCTCACCTCTGATCTTCTCGTTACATACCTCTGCCCTCCATATATCTCACCTCTGATCTCTCGTTTAGCTCTCTCTCTGCACTCCATATATCTCACCTCTGACCTCTCGTTACACCCATCTGCACCTCCATATATACTCTTAACCTCTCATTACTCTCTCTGCACCCATATCTCACCTCTGACCTCCGTTACTCTCCTCTGCACTCCATATGATTCACCTCGCACCTCTCGTTACCTCCTCTGCACATAATATCACTCTCTCAACCCATCACTCTGATCTCTCGTTACACCCTCTGCACTCCATATATCTCTCTGATCTCGTTACATCCCTACTGCACCTTATATATCTCACCTCTGACCTCTCGTTACATCCCCTGCACCCATTTTATCTCACCTCTGAATCGTCACTGCCATCTGCACCTCCATATATTCACCTCTGACCTCTCGTTACTTCCCCTGCCCCCACTCCATATATCTCACCTCTGACTCTCGTTACACGCCTCTGCACCTCCATATATCATCCTATACCTCTCGTTACATCCCTCCTGTCACCTTCCCTCCATACCTATCTCACCTCTGAACTTATCGTTACTTCCCATCGACACCTCCATATATCTCACCTCTGAACCTCTACGTTAATATCCCTCTGCACCCCTCCATAGATCTCACCTCTGACCTCTCGTTAATCCCTCTGCACCTCATATATTCACCTCGACTCGTTACTCTCCTCTGACCTCCATATATCACACTCTGACCTATCGTTACACCCCTCTGCACCTCCATATATCTCACCTCTGACCTCTTGTTACACACCTCTGCACCTCCATATATCTCACCTCTGACCTCTCGTTACACCCCTCTGCACAGCCCTCTCCTGTCTCTAACCTATCTCATTCCTCTCTCCCTACCTGTGGAACGCTCTCCCACTCAATATCCGTCACACACCCTCATTCCACTCCCAGTCAGCTCAATTCCACCTCTTAAGGAAGCGTCTCATTAAAGTTTACGCCTTGTGCTGCAAACTCCAGGTGTGCGGTGACCTCCCGTGGCTGCACTTCTAATTATGCACTTTTACTCCTAATGTGTCTGTATGCCTCCCAACGTAACACTTAGATTGTAAGCTCTTCGGCAGGGTCTCCTTTTGCCTTATGTTGTCATTTATCTGTTGCGCTCATTCCCATTGTTTGAAATGTATGTACCTCCGATTGTAATGTAGTACAGCGCAGCGCACATTGCTGGCATTCTATAAATAAAACTATTATTACAGACATTTGTGCATGTGAAACTGTCATTTATCTAGATAGGATATAACCTGACATGCAGCAGCAAAGGAAACAGTACAATCTCCCCCTTAGGGCCGTTCTATACAGGCTGCGGCCGTGCGCGCGCGCATGTGCGAACAATGCGTGCACGTGCCGCATGCTTTTCCCTGTTATTGAGCCGGGAGCTGCAGGTACTGTGTATGTGTGTATGTGTGTATGTGTGTGTATATGCTTGTGGGTGTGAGAGGGAGGGTGTGAGGAGGGGCTGTGAAGAAAGGGGAAATGAAATTTTTAAAAAAAAATAATAAATAAAAGTCACAGACAACCAACCCACACACACCACCACCACACACACACACCACACACCACACACACACACACACACAACAACACACACACACACACAACACACACACACACACCCCACGCATACACACATACATACATGTTGGCTGGTGTAGCGGGCACAAAATCATCTTTTCCCGTCTTCGCCGTCGTCTGTCGGCTCCCCGCTCCATGCCGTGCGCGCGCGCGGCCCTTGTATAGAAGGGCTGACTAACCTCATCCATCTATATCTGCCGCGCGCGCGCGCGGCGTAGCATGCGGTCACACTATATAACAGCCCTAAGCCTATTTCTTATTGGGACCTAGAACCTGCGATCCTTAACTCTCATATTTACGTGATATGTAACATGCTGCAGAAACTATAGCAATAAAACTAAAAGTTACTCAGACTTAAACACTGTAGAGCTCTAAAAAACATAAATTAAGAAGTATAAAGTATAGTTATCCAACAACTACACTATATAAACTATACAATTATACAAAAACTGATAAAACTAATAATTATATAAAACTTTGTAAACTAACTAGAAATATAATAATAACAATAACTAAACTATAAAACTACTATATTATATTACTATCTAACAAACTTTATTTTTTTAATTTTCTATTTCAGTCTCTCTCCCCCTGACTCTCTCTCCCACTGGAGACTCTCTCTCTCCCCCATCCCTGATCTCTCTCTCCCCCTCTGACCTTCTCACTCCCCTCTCGATCTGTCACTCTCTCGATGACTCTATCCTCTCTCACTCTCACTATCTACTCTGACTCTCCCTGCACTCCTCTCTGACCTCCCTCTCGACTCTCACTCCTCTCTGAATCTCTCTACTCCTCTCTCTGACTCTCCTCTCACCCCTGCTGACTCTCTCACTCCCTCTCTGACTCTCTCACTCCCTCTCTGACTGACTCTCTCTCTGTCACTCTCTCTCTGACTCTCTCTAAGTCTCTCCCGTGAACCCCTCCCGCTTCTTACTCCATCCAACACCAATGCAGAAGCAAATGGCCGCAAGTCACATGACCCTTTATATTCTGCCATTTTAGCAAAATTCTAAATTTTTTAATAAAAAGCAACTACAAACCCTGCTAGTGAGCACATTCCCGCGTCTCAGAAACATCTCATTCCCGTGTCTCAGGCACGTCTTTAGCTGTTATCTGGTGAAAATGTTGTTCCCAATACTATTTTTGCAAATTCTTGAGCAATGTGAACTTTTGCAAAGCGAACGTGAAGCTCTTCTCATGGCTCTGCTGGCTGGTACCCCCTGAGCAGGTTATGAACCTGCCGGAGATCACAAGTCTGTGAGATTTTAACCATAACTTTATGAGCCGTGGTATAAGCAAGCAATGCACAATAACAACCGTAAATTAAGCAAACGTACACGAAGATCACGGTACCCTTTAAAGTCAGCAGCTGTAACTACAAGCCTCCATCATTTTGCACTTGCCGTCTTTATTAGCCATATCATGACCAGATGTGCCAGTAACACATTGCACCCTGCAATACAAGCTCCGCTGGCAAAGAAGAGGTTAAGTAAAATAATGATGCCAGTTACAGTGTTGTTCATACAGAATAATAGGAAATATCTAGAAGGTGTACTTGGAATAGTTACAACAACTGACAATATGAGGCTGCCGTTAATACCATTAAACAGCAAGTTGTGTTAATACTAAACCTTGATTTCCCATGATGGCGACAGAATGAGACTTGGAATCGGGTTTCAAATTCCCGGAAACAATCTGGGGCTCCCGTGAAAATATACAGTGCATTTATTTTCTACATTTAACCTTTGAAATAGTGATGTCATTCTACATTGATATAACTGCTGAGAAAGGTTAGAATTCATATATAAGCAAAACATACTACGTTCTGACATTGTGAAAAACAAATACTAGTTCCCAAAGGAATAGGAAAAAATCGTATGAAAGGCGATATCGCTGCACTGCTAATTACTGAATTTTATGTAACAATGCTGATATTTTTTAATCAATATGTATTATTACACTTTGCAGAAATCATCCAAACCAATTAGAATAACCATTAAGCTTCTTTTGCTTTCAAATAGATTATTGGAACATTTTATTAGTGGGGCTGCAAAACGCGGAATATTGCAGTGTTCACGTTGGCACTGAAGGGGTTAATAGACACCGTATTCAGAACAAGTACATTTATGTTGGCATTCGATATTAAAGTGAATAATTCGGTGAATAAATCCCACACCTTCTTGGTTTTGCTTTTTTAAAGACACAGTAAAATATATTTAATAGGATTATTTATAATGCACAATTTACTAAGGCGTTCCAGAACAAGTTTCCGTGATTGTTGCCTAACCACTGACAAGAAGGCAAAAGACATATGTATTTAGCATAAGAAATACTTTAATACATAGCACCAACTGGAAATGATGTATTTAAACAATCAATCGAATAAAATATTTAATTTTACTAAATATTTTTTAAATACATTCAACTTCCGAGCAAATTACATACCGGTATTAGATTTTTTTATTTTATTTGATCATTTAAAAAAAAAATCAAAACTGTCGTCTTGTGTACAATTTTCTGTTTCATATTTCTCGAAAAGCAGAAAAGGTTGTTACATTAATGCAACTCAGAGAAAAACATGATGTACAATAGCTGGTGGGTACAATGTGTTCTGGGGGTGTTCAACTGGTGCATATACTACATAATAAATGGCTGTATTTAAAAAAGAAAGAGTAATCAAGTCATTTGATTATCTGAATGAGCAATAAGCAAACTCCAAAGTCCGTTCTCTGTCACAATTTATACGGAATCAATTAATCGCTGAAAATAGGAGAACATGAAATGCACAGAACCAGAATGAACGCATGTTCTGAATATTAGTTCTGTCCTTGTTATTGTATAATATTTGTGAACATTAAAACCATAACATAGTTTTGCAGCAGATCTATATTTAATTGATCGCCCGCTCATATCCAAAGTAGTATATAAAAGTGCAATGCGTATTTGTTTACATGAGGACTCAGAATACAAGTCTGCCCATTTTTGTACATTTAAATTTGCCTTTATTTTGCAAATGGGTTTATTATCACCAGCTGTGCAATAATCTGTTTATCTTTTACCGTCAGCTCACAGCAAAATGCAAACTTCTGCCTGAACAATTTAATTATTTCATTAATGTCGGCTTATTTGATAATTTCTCAGTTTAAAGCTGTGTACCAGCTCAAGATTTTTTTTAAAACCTTGTTTCTTTTCAAAACGGAGAATTTTTTTTTATTCTATTTTTTATTACTCTGTAGAAATAAAATAATATCCATTTAATCACATACTAAAAAAAATGCTTTGTATTAAAGATTTCCAATTGATTTCAAATTTGGTTTGCAATATTTTTCACTGTTCTCTCTTAAATTTGGCGTTTTCTGAAAGTTCACATTGCTCAAAATGTCAACACATTTGCCAGAATTTCATCCGCATTTTACCAGAACGTCACCAATTTCGCCAAAATGTTGCCCCCTTTCTCCATATTTTAGCAAAACTAGTATTACATGTTGTGTCATTTTGTACGTTGCGCTGGCCTTTCTGGTTTTATTTTTATTTCCGTAGTATTATATAAGGGGCCAAGTAAATTTGCACATTCACTTTTAATGGTTGGTGATTTTATTTATTTTTTCACAACTTGACGGTTTTTGCTAATTTTGTCACGAAAAGACAGGAAATTGTCGCCTGATTCTAAAACTTGAAACAGTGAAAAAGTCCCATATCTGTAACTTATATAGAATATAATGCAGCATGTTTTATATTCCAGGACAACAGATAAATTGCAAGCAGATAGCTTAAGTGCGCCAACGCATAGATAAGCAAAATAATAATCTTCTATACACACTAAAATATATACAATTTGCATTAACTTAAAATGTTTTTTAAAATGGAGAATTACAATATACTGCATTGTAGGGAGCTCAAAGCTATATATACTGTATATAAATAAATCTGCCCGTCATCCCAAAGCAGCGTGAAGTATTTCTGCGACAAAGAATACCTGAATATCCTGTCTTTTACATAAATATACAGGCATCCACTGGTGTACTTATATATTGTATTTAAAGGGCAGCTTTTTGCCTATTTAATGAAAGCAGGAAAAATATTAAAAGGCTGAAAAGATACATTTACCCAGTTATTTAAAACAGAAATCTATGGGATACATCATCAGAAGTGCGCTATATGAGGGCAAATAACGTTACCTCACCTAATTAGGTCACGGACGTTATTTTTCCTTCATTTAATGGGGATCCTCAAAGCGAATCCTTTGCACAAATAAATGCAGTTCGCAAAACCACGATGGTTAGGTTACCTGCGTTTTTCCATACGCTGCACATGCGCATTCGTAAAACGTGAAGGCGTGTTATTAAAGTAGCGTTATTAACGGAGATTTTCAAAAGCTAATGCAAATCATGTTATAATATTACAAATGTGTCATGTTTACACTTTTCACTTAATTATATGGTATATAATGTAATAATGACTGTATAAAGTATGGGTGTCCGATAATATATATTCATACATAACTCAACAATATTAATGAATATTTCATTTATGTTAATGTTCAATTAAAATAAATGAAAGCTATCCATCCTTCATTTATTTTAATTGTACGTTTTATATATATATATATATATATATAATATACCATATTAGTTCACACAAACATATCACATTAATCACTAAAACCATAATATAGTTTAAGACATTTATATGATCCATAATATAGATATTTGTATGGCGTAACCTTTTGTAATGAAAGGGTTAAGTCCTATACTCATTACATTGCTTTTAGGCTATTCCCAGGAATAACACACTGATAATCAGGATCTGGATGTGAGTAAGGGCGGCTTTTAGAAGTTGCTACATATTGTGGCGTTATTATTATGCGTTAACATGAACAGGGGTCTGAGGGTCTGCGTTGTTAAGCAAACTGCTCATTACCATAAGACTCATTCCAGTTTAAGGATCCGTTATTTTAAGGAAAATGCCAGTGCATCATTGCGCTAATCACCTTTTGGTTTACGCATTACAGATATGGATACCTTAAATTGAGATAACGGACCGACCTTTGTGAGAACGGAATTATATTGGCTATTAATTAACCCATTTTCTTGTAATGCATTTGAAATAGTTTCTAAGGCTAGATGAAAAGACTAAAGTGTATAACTAGTTATAAGACTTTAAGTTTGTTTTATGATGTCAGACTGTTTTAGAAAGCGTTCCACCATCTCACTGTCAGATGGGCAAGACATTGAAATTAAATATACTGCAGGCTTCTCTAACTGTTACAATTACATAGTCTCTCACATAAATAAATATACGGAAGTGACCCCCGTGGCAGAAAAACCCAAAAGGTAAATTCACAAAGAAAACCCCTAGAAAGACAAAGCTATACATACAGTAGGGTAAGAGGCTGGGCATTATTAGAGGGACTTCCCCTCGGGTTTTGGGGCTATTGATCAACAGAGTTACGTATTTACAAAATTCCCTTGGCAGCAAAACGAGGGAAAAACACATTTCTCAGCAAGTCGTCAATTGCCAGAATTTCGTTACTTTTCACTAGAATTGAAGGAAAATGCCGGTATATGAAGGTGTCGCAATTACAAGCAGCGATACCGGTCATGGAACAACATTACACTCAGGCCAACATTTACTCAAGCTAATCAGCTGTGTATATATATACATTAGCATATTAATATAGCAGAAGCAGCCGGTAGTGCGGTACATGTCTCAGTTAAGCTTAGTTTATTTTAAAGTTTCGGCCTTTATCAATAATAAAGTCTCAGTCGGGAGCCGATACGTAGAAATAAACCAAGGCCAACTAAAGACAGAGCGCCTGTTTCTTTTGCTCTCTATACACACGCAATACTTAGTATTATAGTAATATGTGTCTTGTAATGCGCTCGTGTGTGTATACACACACACACACACACACACACACACACAGTGGTGTACTATGGGATATACATGATTAAATAATTATGTTTTCATGAACAATGTGTTTTAAAACTGGATAGCATCTCAATTACATTTTGTTTAATTATTTCCCTCACTGCACATTCCAAAAGTTGCGTCTTAATTTTACAAATGTATTTTTCTTCTGCCGTTATCACTTACGCTGCAGAAAATCCAACACGTGTCACTGTGAATTTTATGGAAATGTGACCCATTTATTGTTATTTTGGTACTTACGTTTTTTTCGACGATTATTCAGAATTTAGTTTAGTTGCGATAATTAAATTACATTAAAAAAAGGTTAAATTGTTTTGTGAAAATGTATAATTTGAGGGCTTGGGAAAAATTGTCTGAAAGGAATTTAAGGAGCATTGTCTACATTTAGATTTATAATTTAATCTTTCTTGTGATACACACCTGAATTCGTTTAAAAAAAAAAAAGTATTATTTAAGGCTTTAAAAGTGTTATTTAATAAATAAAAAGTCAAATAACATCATGGCGGTTCAAAATCAAATCCCGTGTCCCTCGGATTTAGTATGGAACAAAATAATATTACTTCAAACCTTTTATTA